>CM033750.1:38174611-38774611 GCA_019671005.1 Hibiscus mutabilis | reverse complement strand
GTTCGATATTTCAGACTTCTTAAAAAATGGCATACCAATAAATGTCATACATAAAATTTATCCAAATTCGACTTAATTGCGTCAACAAACAAAGGGTAATTGATAATGGGAGTGGTGTAGGCTAACTTGTTCCCAAATGGCCAAATTCATGGATTCTGATTCGCCCACAAATAACAACACTGTACTTGACGAATGGCACGCCCGACAACATGTGACAAGCACCAACAAAAATAATTAAGATATATTATGTCACATTTAATTATGATAAGAAAAATATTTTACGAATGATAATATGGTAGTGATAAAGTATTAGAAGGGCCGTAAATGGGCTGAATTCGAACGAATTAATTTTTATTTATGATTATTTGTTTTTAAGTTTATTTATGTTTGTTTATTTAAAGTTATATGTCTTCTATCGTTCGGTTTAGTGTTTGTGAGTATATTCGTTTAATTTGTTCATGAACAATACTTTAATTTTGTTTGGTTGGGTGAAAAAGTGAAAGGATGGAAGGAGAGATAAAAATCAGAAGAAAATAAATTTTGAGTATGTTCGGTAAGAAAGAAAAGTGGAAGAAAAGAAAATTAGAGAGATGATCATTTTTCATGCTCATGTGAGAAAAACAAACCATCCAAAATGGAAGGAAAAAAAAGAGAAAAAATGTGAGAGAGATATGAATTAGTTTAAAATATGATTATTTTCAAAGTTTAATTTTCTTTCTTTCTAATTTTTAAGTCTATCAAGCAATGAATATTTTAATGAAAATGCTATTGAACACATTTATTAACAATTTAAAACTTATTCATAAATAATAAACAAACAAACAGTAAATAAACGTGATTACTATTTTTATATATAATAGTCAAAAATACATATAAATAAATTAATAAATGAGTTTGTCCTTAATTGTAAACGAGTTTAACACACTTTTTTTTTCAAACTCCTTCGTTTTATAAATGAACATAAATTTTTTGTTTGCACCTATTTATTTAGCTTAAATAAACGAACAATATATAAACGGTTCAAGGCAAGAATAATTCATCCATATACTTTGTTCGTTTACGACCCTAAAAATTCATTTACAAATGTTTATCAAATACATGTTTAATCTTTGAACATATAATTTTTAATCGGTGTATTTAACTATTATATAAAAGTATGAGTTAATCGCACCACACGTCCCCAAACTATGATCATCATTCTAAATTGGTCCCTAAACTTTTAAATGTTCCATTTTCATCCTCAAACAATGACTCTCATTATAAATTGGTCCCTAAACTTTTGAATATTCTATTTTCATCCCCAAACTATGACCCTCATTTTAAATTGGTCCCCAAACTTTTTGAATATTACAATTTAATCCGCAAATTATCGTTTATATCACATCATATTATTGCACAATACACATCAATGTTTCGTGTCAATTAATGATATTTATAACGGTTTTACTAACATAAGATATTATTAACATATACCGATAATTTGGGGATGAAATGAGAACATTCAAAAGGTTTGAGGACCAATTTAGAATGATAGTCATAGTTTGAGGGTGAAACTAAATTGCTTAAAAGTTTGGGGACCAATTTAGAATAAAGGTCATAGTTTGAGGATGAAATTAGAATGTTTAAAAGTTTAGGGGCCAATTTAGAATGAGTGTTATAGTTTGGGGACATGTGGTGCAATTAACTCTAAAAGTATAAAAAATAAAGATATTATTATAACAATACTTAGGAAAAAACTTCAATACACAGTCTGTGTAAAGACCTTTTATTTTTAAGGGTTAGGGGTTTAGTTTAGGGTTTAGAGTTTAGGGGTTTTGGTTGTAGAGTTTAGAATTTGAGGTTAGTATTTAGAATTTAGTTTTTTAGTGTTTAGGTTTAATTTTGAATTATAGTAGAAATAGGCAGACTGTGTATCAAATTTAAACCCTACTTATTATCATTTAACAAAGTGATTTTATGCTATTAAAAAAATGTGATTTTATATTTTTAAAAACTGATTTTATATTTAGTTGACTCGTTATAAACCCCATTAGCCACTTATATAGGAAGATAATAATAAACAAAAATAAATAAATCTAAAAAAGCAAGGTGGCTGAATTAATTAAACTAATGAGTGTGATTTTGGTGTTAAAATAAAGAGAACCAAATTAAAATTTGAGTTATAGTGCAATTAACCCCTTCTCCCTCTTTTTAAGAAAGGATGGCCATGGCAATGCACATGGGACATACATACATTCGAAAATCTTAGAAGCTGGAAAAAGAAGAACCTCAAATCCAAAACCCAATCTTTCTTCTTGGGGTTGTAAGTAGTGCTAATTTGCCTTGGTTTTTTTTTTTTCCTTTAATAATTCTTAACTATGTTATTTGTATTTCTTTTTAGATCATATATGTGTATGTATATAAGTTGTGCGATTCAATCATCTTTTTGATTTTTGCAGTGCAGCAGATTCATCCCCAAATTTAGTTAATCTGGATTTGTTGCTCTTTATTTGTAATTATATTAAGTGATAAAAGATGATAGAAGAAGAGCTGCCATCTCCAGAAGAGCTTATGCCTCTTTCGCAATCTCTAATTACCCCTCGCCTTGCTATTGCTTTCGATTTGGGGGACTTGGTGTCCGGGGCAGGCGGAGATGAGCCTCCGCGGACTCTCAAGCACCCCCGGCTGGTGTGGACCCCACAGCTGCACAAGCGGTTCGTCGACGCCGTGGCTCATCTGGGGATCAACAACGCTGTGCCCAAGACCATAATGCAACTGATGAGCGTCGATGGTCTGACCAGAGAGAACGTTGCTAGTCATTTGCAGAAATATCGCCTCTATTTGAAGAGGGTGCAAGGGTTATCCGGTGGTGCTGGCGGTGCCACGGCTGATCCGACGACTGACCATTTGTTTGCCAGCTCACCCGTTCCCTCTCACTTTCTTCATCCTGGTAAAGCTAACCCGGATTTTTTTAGTTAACAATTTAGTTCAACTGACTCAACCAAACTTTGCTCACTCCCAACTCGTCAAATGTGACAGTTCCGGGACTGCAGCAGCAGCACCACCATCAACAGAGGATAGCGGCGGCGGCGGTAGGGCATCCGCAATTGGTGGCTCAGTACCACAGGCAGATGGAGCAATTTGGGTCATCACCAAATGGCCAATTTGAGCATCCCTACTTGGGGAAGCAGCCACCAATACATAATCAAGCTCCCAGTTGCAATGGAAATGGTGGAATTAAGGCTCTTACTTTGTTTCCAACTGGGGAATGATTGATTCAAAAGCTTAAAATATAATTGTTAACATTCCATTTTCTGTCATTCAACTTATATTTATGTGATTAGTCCTTTCTATTTTCATCAAATAGAGTATTGGTGCAAAAATAGCTAAATTTTGAGCTTGTGTAGAGATGGAATTGGAAAAATAACCTGAATCCTGAATCCGTCAAGTTTCAACTTTATCCGGTCTTAATAGGGACTAAAACGATTATTATAATAATCAGACCACAAATGTTCTGTACATCCCTCTTCTACTGAATCTTGGATCTACGACTATGGCGTCTACCGAATACATCCCTTGACCTGATAAAAGTAGGATCAAGCTCAACCCTAATTACCATACAATACGAGTAGACATACAGTCATCGATTTTAGTACCTGAATAATCATCTTTGATGCTTTGCACCATGGGAAATAGCTGAATGCATGTGCTGGACTGCTGAAGAAAGTTACATGATTTGCAAGGCATGTGCGTATAGACAGCTGAGACTATATCGCAATTCACTTCGATACGATCATCGGGCTAAAACGAGCATAGAAAAGATGAAACTTGCTCCATTTTAAGTCGTAACCTCAATCTGCATCACCAAGGCCATCACTCCCATCTCCTTTCTTTGAGACGGGTGTCCAAAGCGAGCTTGGTTTCTTCGTTTGCGAAGCTATTTCAGCATTCTTCCGCAATACAGCTCCCGGTGATGGATATGGACGTTGTTGAAAGAGTGGACCCTAGAGTTCAAAGACACAACAATCATTTGAAACATGAGAAATTTCACAAGATAGATAGGGAATTGAATGTAATATCATTTCTATTATATAGCAATATATATAATAGTTCATAAATAAGATCCTCATACTTATCTCCTATAAACAGATTCAAAGAAAAATATTCTACCGTGGCGGTGGTATCAGCTGGCCCGTGGCTGTACTCCTTTCAGCCCAACAATCCTGCAGAGCCAAGGTCAGATGATATCAGTTGACTTTAAAGGGTGCCTCTTTTGACTTTGCACACCAAGCATTCAACATGATGGCATGGCAGCAGGGAGATTATTAATGCTAACGTACCAGCCACCACGAGGAGCATCAGAGTAAGAGCTCGGATCCATTGGATCCAGCTCATCATCATCGTCGTGGTCATGCTTCCTTTTATCTTTTCTGTTTCCTTTTCCCATAGGCGGTCTCCCACTGGATCTGCAAAGGCAAATATGTTAGCACCATACAACCAATGAGTAAATATGACACTTGTGGTTGTGATAAAACACATCTCTGAGGATGTATTTTCCAGACGTGCAGATTAGACCATCTCTTGTACCTCAACTCTTTGCAAGTTGGGAGAAGTGTTAAGTAGAATAAAAACAGTTAGTGGAGAAGCAACAACGATGACCAACAATTACCTAAAATTCTAGACGAATTTATTTTAGATGGCCTTATCTTATGTTATCCACAATTCAAGCTTCTTTTATATGAAGCTATTACGTTGGCCTTAATCGTATTTGAGCTTGATGTATATTTTCTGAAACTCGTATATATACATATATGTGTGTCTGTGTTAACTTTTAGACTTTTGAGAGCATCTTTTTGGCAATTTGCATTTTTGACAATTGAAAAATTCATTGGGAAATTATTGATACTACAAGGCTTTCACAAAATGCTAAAACTACATCCTAGACAGATTTATTTTCCAGAACCTATACTACACATGAATTATTGGCGATAAAAAGGAAGACTACACAGGAATTCTAAAGATATATATTGGCATTTTCAGATGATCCTTAATCACACAGCAACCTCAGATACAAACAAATCAGAGTAGGTTAAAATAAATAAAAGGAAGAAGCCCAAAGTTAGAGTATGTACCTCGGCTTCGGAACCTTATTCCCATTGTCTTTGGCATTAGCAGACCAGCTATTATCTTGCTGGTTCTGTGGCAGATTAAGAACTCTGCATTCCATGCAAGTTTTAGCTATTGTCAGTTTCAATTTGCTTTCCACAGAAGATAAATGTTTAGTTAACAACATAATGTTATGCAATAACAATATCTTGATTATCTTACAAAATGTAAAGAAAAAATTAGCATGAGTTAATGTCAACAGGTTAATGTGTTCCGGTTTTAGAAGCACTAACCATGGTGGTAAAAAGTGCACGTTCAGCATCATAATAAAGCAAAATCTGTTTCTGAAGGCATTACATACCTTGTGCAATGATTGCAATAACCCCAAACCCGCACTAGGCCCACTCCCCAACCTCCGCAACCAATGCATTTCCGCGAAGCCAAATTCTCATTAACTGTACTTTTAGAAACCCTGCTTCCAGGATGCTGTGACACAAACGGCTGTAATACATCAGGGCACTCCCATTGAGATATATTGGTCTTTGTATTGTAATAATATTTGTGCCCTATTTATTTCCAGAAGAAAAAAGAAACCCTTAACTTTTCAGCAATGAGTCAAAAGATGCGCGCACACAGACATTCTTAGATGTTTCTACATCTAAAACCTACTTTTTAACATCTTTTGAATAACATGTACTGCTATTCTGTCTGCATTAGCAACCTTTTCATTTTAATTGTCAGATGTTTGACAAACAATACTAGTGTCCAATTGTCCATGTAATGATAGGTCAAAGTTTGATCTAAAAAAACTTTAGTTCAATTAACAAAATAAAAAATAAAATAAAAATATCAACAATACAAATATCTTTATATAACATACCTGTTGTTTCATCTACTGCTTCCACCCAATCTCCCACAAGTTTTGTAGCAGATGGAATCGCAGTACTCGAAGATGTTTCTACAGATCTTTCCCACTGACTCTTTCCAATGCTTTCATTATAATAATATGAAGCGCCAGAGGATGGATCTTTTGCTTCCACCTACAGAGTCATGAAAGAAAGCTGGATAAAAACATGAACTTGGGAGCTTCTTTACAAACGATTTTAATTGACTTAAAAGTTAAACTTGAAAAGATTTGCTAATTCCAACAATTTCCAAAAACAAATATCTTTAATTTTTGACAGCTTCCATCATTTTGATGTAGTTCAATTCACTTTCCCTATGGATTCATATTCTAGCACCTCTTACACTTCCGATTCTTCTAGTTCAACCAGAACAAAAGTAAAACTTAGTTGACGGAATAACGGAGATATGAACTGATTGAAAAGTTTATTTGCATGCTGCAATACGAGTATGAACAAAAATTTTAAGCTAAATAAACGTGTATGAACAAAAAATTTATTAAGCTAAATAAACGTGTATGAACAAAAATTTTATGTTTGTTTAATAAATAAACGAACACGAACAAAGGTATGTTCAAGTTGTTTATGTTCACGAACAAGCCCGTTTACCCGATTCCCCCTTTTCCATTTATTTTTTACATTTTAAATATTGCTGAAGATAGGGACTAAATTGAACACAAGGTGAAGTTTAGAGTTCACACTGTAAAACCTAAGGAGATTAGGACTAGTGGTGTAATTTTACCATTTTGGCTATAAGTGAACATGTTCGCGAATGTTAAACAAATGAACACTTTCAAAAATAAATAACTGAACATGAACACATTCAAAAATAAATAAATTAACACAAACAGAACCAGAGACGAATGCAGAACTTTATGTTAGATGGTGAAGCTATAAAATTTTAAGGGACAAACTTATAAAATTTTAGGAGGCAAAAATCAATAAAAAAATATATAGAAAATTTATAAATCATATAGAAAACTTAATTCGTTCAAGCTCGATTGATTTACACCCTTATTGGGTGCCGGTGCTAACCGGGTGGACATTTGGTGGGACAGCAGAATTATGTGGGGAAATTTTGGTCCAACCCCATAGGAAACATGGAACTACCAATACCATGGGCCAAGCTTCAGTCAGATAAACGAATAAACTACTACAAATGGATGCAGAGATTTATAACAAAGTCGATACATCGAATATAATTCTCAAACCTTAAAAAGGAAACAAACAGTTTCTTGGAAGTAGAATTCAAAACTAAAGCCAATACCAATCACAAGTGTTGAACAAATTTAATGGTATACAAAAAATGTATATTTTTAGCTGCTAAGCTGGATTCTGAAAAAGAGACTTGCACTAAATTAAGCAGTAAATACCAACTTAACCAACGAGGTTGGTCCAAGTGGTAAACAAATTGGCATTGTTTAAGCAAATCTCAAGTATAATGAATCAAAGCCAGATATGCGACACGGGTTGGTCAAAATTAGTGAGCGCAAATCGAAAACCGGGATGGCAACAAAAATAAGAGTAAATACCAACTCAGTTTTGGAAAATATTCTTTCCTTTCCATCTTCAATTTTACTCTAAATTATAGGTTTAATGAATCAAGTAGTTGCCAAACTGATTTATCTCCAATTTTACTATAAATATTCTTTCCTATGATTTTAAGAGGAAAATTGAAAAGACAAGTCTCGGACTTGGGAGGCAGGAGTGAGAAATTGGAAGATTGAGTTCAGAAATGCATTCAACGAACAGTTTTACTATATTTTTGAAAATTTTCATTTCAGTCCTCATAACCTTAACTTCCTTTTAATTTAGTCTTAAAAACGAAAAAAATTTGTTGAGAAAGTATAATGACTTTATTTTCACTGTGAGGAACACTGTCGGAAATTATCTGCCCCTTAGCATATCCCCATTTACGTCTCATACTAAAATTAGGGTTTAGTGTTTAGGATTAGGGTATAGGAAATTTAGGATATGGTATATTTTTAGGGTGTAAAATGTCGGTTTAAGATTTAAAATTTAAGATTAAAATTCATAATTTAATTTTTAAGTGTTATTTTAACATGAGACATAAAAAGAAACATGTTAAAAGACGAAAGTTTTTTGTTCGAGTAACATTTGACCACTCCATTGGTTACTGACAATTAATATGATTTCTTTAAGAATAAATTTCAGATTATCTCATTTCCTTAAGTTTTTGATTAACTATATTATTTCACTAATTTTACTCAAACGGTCGCTGACATCAAGAATTAATAATATTATTATATTTGGGTCATATATTAATTTTATCATAGCTTTTTTTTCAAATTGTTAAATGGGTTGAAATTTAAGCTTGATTATTAAGAAAAAGACAAATCGAAACAAAACAAAAATGTGATGTAATTATTAAGTTACAAAAAAACTCTTTTTTTAAGTTACAAATAACTTAGTTTGATGTATTAAGTAGATTTTTTCCTTTCTTATTAAGATTTTATTTAGTGTGAGACTAAACATGGTTACAGTGTGAGATTAATTATCGT
This sequence comes from Hibiscus mutabilis, assembly GCA_019671005.1. NCBI lineage: Eukaryota > Viridiplantae > Streptophyta > Magnoliopsida > Malvales > Malvaceae > Hibiscus > Hibiscus mutabilis. Next base: position 38,766,102 of record CM033750.1, on the reverse strand, counting down.
AAATGTGAAAAGGAAATTAAGATAAAAGACATTATTAGTGTTTAGATGTTTATAGTCGAACGATATTTTTGAATACGTGGCAAAAAATCACTTATTTATTTTTATAATGTCTAAAATTACTTCTTTTATTTTTTATAAACTGTTTTTTTTTCAAGTAGTTATTCGGTGGATGGTGTTCTAAGTAAGAATGAGCACGAGTCTAGTTAAGTTTTTGGTCAACCTAAATTCGATCAAAAAATATAAAGCTTCTACTCAAATTTAAGCTGAACTGAAATTTAAGATTAAAATTTGTCCCACCCGAAATAAATAATATAGGGTAAAGTACACAAATGGTCACTAAATTATATCCAAAAATATAAAATGGTCATCAAACTTTTAAAAGTTATATAATGGGAATTAAACTTTAATTTTTGTTACAAAATGGTCATTGAGCCATTAACTAATGTTAACCAGGAGATGTGACAATTACGAAAATTTGTATAATAACATATTTAATCCTCAATATTTACACATTTAATCAATTTAGACATCAATAATGAGGCTTAAATTAGGAATAAACTGTTTGAATGTGTAAATATGGAGGATTAAGTGTTCGATTATTCAAAATTTTGTAATTGTCAAGTCACCCAATTAATGACAGTTAACGACTCAGTGACCATTTTATAAAAAAAAACTAAAGTTTGATGCCTATTATGTAACTTCTGAAATATTGATGACCATTTTATATTTTTGGAAATAGTTTAGTGACCATTTGTGTACTTTACCCAATATATATATATTATTAAGAATAAATGAGATAATAGGAAAAATATAAAGAGGGTTGTTTATAGTAATTATCTCTCATCTTTTTCTTTTTTTATTCGATAAATTAAGGAAGTAATTGAAAAATATACAAAGAGATAAGCATTATAATAATTATCAATAAATATATGAAAATTTGTACAAATATCTTGAGTCGAATTGAATAGTCTCACCCTAAATTTTACCCGAAATTTAATATTTTTTCACTCGACTCATCTAATCTCAAATTTTTTCTAAAAAAAATAACTCTATAAAATCAGATCGGATCAAAATTCGTCGATCCCGATTAAAATGCTTATCCCTAATTCTAAGACTCCAAAAAATTGCTAGTTTTACAAAATTGATAAACTATTCATCGATTTAATAGTTGAACTTTGAAATTTTTTATTGGATTCTTTTTGTATAATTTTCGGGTTACAAAATATAATGAAATAAAAATATACAATGTTGTATCGATATCGAGCATCTCGAATTAGCTCACGACTTCAAACTCATTAAATATCATTAGAGGAATTTGTTAGTAATTTAATTATCTTCAATGTTAATTAATTTTCTAAAATTAAAATTAGACAATTCAATAATAACAATTCAATTGGATTAAATTAAAAATTCATGAATTAAAATCGCGAATGATCATTTTTTACATCTAAAGATAGTCAAAAGGTAGTAAAAAGTAATTACCCCATCCCAATTTTCATTATCATCCATAAACCTTACATTATCCACAATATCTTAGGGTAAAAAACTAAACTTTCCAGGATTCTAGGGTGGGAAAGCTTGGGAAAATTTCACAATCTAAGCTAGACCCAACAACTGCTGCAGAAAATGGTTGCTGATGATCCAATAAGACCGCCGAGGTGTCCAGCGTCGGTAAAAATTCCGGCCCAGAACCGTTCAGCAACCGGTTTCCAGGTCTATGAGGCTCAGGCTTAAGGACCGGACTCACCGGCATATGTCCATCGCCAAATCCGGCTCCGGTCACTTGTTGAACCATCTGCCTGAAATTAGCCGGATCCGCCGTTATAAACGTGGTTTGAGACCGCTTCGAGGCCCGCGGCTTTCGTTTGGAGACTTTCCCAGTGGGAGGCGGCGGAGGATAGACGGTACGCTGTCGTTTTGGCGATGTTTCGGGTGTGGGCCAAGTGATGGGGTTGACGAAGGAATCGGAGATTGACTTTTGTAGTGCTATAGTCAACGCTTGGTTCTCGCGAGAGAAGGCTTCGGTGATCCAGGAATCGGCGAAGGTTGAGTGAAACGTCGGCGTTTCGATGCTCGACTGATTTTCCGACGATGCCATCTGAAGCTGCCGGTGTTTAAACTATTTTAACTTTTTTACTGGAAATAAAAGTGTGAAGAAATGAAAGGAAAGTGAAGGAAAGTTTAGAAGAAAGGAATCATAGAGTTAATGGTATTTTCTTGGATGCCAAACAGATAGAGTGAATAGGCGTAAAATAGAATGAAAGTGAAGAAGGAAGCTTTTATGGGACAGTGTGGGGTAAGGCGACGAAGAAACCGCGTCATTGTGACAGGAGGACACGCGTCAGCTTTGTTGACTTCAAATTCAAACAACTTTTGAAGTTATAATTAAAAAGGCACAAAATTAACAAACAAAAAAATTCAACATTTGGTTTTTGTTTAAATTTTACCTTCGTTAAATAAAAATCATCAATCAACAAATGTTAATTATCTAAAATTAACATAACGCTTCAACATGACATGAGAAAATGACGTGACAGTGCTACGTGTTATCATTTTATTGAATTAAAAAGAAAGAAATTAAAAAATAAAAGATTTGGTTGTGTCGCTTGTAAGAATCAAACTCATGCTTAATAAATGAAAGGCTAATGCCTACCCACCAGGCCAACCAACCAACCAACTTGAAATATTATTACTAGTTTATATATTTATTACATCAAGTGCTCTCCAGATTCAAAAACTCCCTTCCATCGAGAGGGGATAGCCAATGCAAGAAATTCTCGACGATATCAAGCCCACAACGCTCTTTCACAATCGACATGATGGCTGGAACCCATGTGCATACGCAGCACATCATTGGAGAATCCAGTCTTCGAGCGTTGCTGCACCGTGATGGAAAAAAGGTGAAGAATCCAACCTGTATTTGCACAATTTTGTTTTCTCAAACAGTATACAACACTGGAGTGAGGCCAAAAATTGCAGTGAGCATTTCGAAACGCAGCAACATTAGCGATCGTCCTGTTGGTTACAAGTGTGAAGGTACAACTTCTATTTTGAATACATGATTAATGCTTTAATGGTGTCTGTTTCAATATTCTGATAAAGCCATTGTTTATTTCTTCTAGCTTTCACTTTAATTTTTAAGAATGAAGACTCCCCATTGCGTGGTGTAAGCAGTATAATAATGTTGGATTCGCGGTAGCATCCAGCAGTTAAGCTAAATAAAATATGCATTCGTTCGTTTGAATAATAAGTAAAATATGTTGTTTCTTTGAATAATAATAAATCAAATGTTACTTTTCTCTGCAAATCGCTTTTTCCTTTTTGCTCAATAACACAATATTTAGCTATGAATTTCATGTATAAGAAAGGGTTGGGTAAAGTTATGAAGACGAAGGTCTTAAGAAAGGTGACCATTATGGTGAAACACCATGTATGTACCCTTTCTTTTTCCTCTTTCTCTAAACGTATTCGAAAAAGATGTATCGATGAAGATAGCGACTGTAATTATGAATTCATGGCCATGGCCTGATAAAAAGAGGTTCAAGTTAGTGAGTTAGCTTAGTGGTTTGACATTTTACCTTTCATCCACCAAGCACAGGTGCAATTCCCCCAGTAGCATAGCCCAATCTTTTATCTCTTAATTTCTTTGCCTTCAATTTAATTAGATGATGATACATGTCATCATTCGATTAGTTATAATTAATTCTAAAAAGTTAATTAAAATAATTTGTACATGTCATTCTCATTTTACACATGGCACTGCCACGTCATCTCCACATGTTATGTTGGAGCACTATGTCAACCTCGGTCAATGTCTATTGATTGACGGTTTTCATCTAACGAGAGTGAAATTTGAACGAAAATCAAACATTGAGTGTCTGTTTGCATACACACACAAAATAGGTGCTAAAGTGACCAAAAGATCAAACGTTGGGCTGTTTTTGACTTTATACCTAATAAAAATGGGATAAATTACATATGTCATAACTCAACTATATTCTCACTCCTCTTTTACTCGCTCCAACTTTAAAAAATTTTAATTTAATAACTGAACTTTATACATCAAATCTTTTTTGTCACTTTTAATTATTTTATTATTATTATGATATGACATGACATATTTTTTATTATTAAATATATAAATAATTTAAAATAAAAATAAAATTATATTTTATTAGTATTAAATATAAAATAATTTAAAATTAAAAATTAAAAATCGTGTAATATACCCCCCACAAAAAAAAAAAATAAAACTCTCAAATCATATCCATTCCCAATTCTCGAACCCAAAATCTCTTTCCTTTACCTTCACAACATCTGGATTTGTTGACGAAGACGCCCATGTTAAAGAATTCACAGTGACAACAAAGGACCCATTTTTCTCCTTTATGAAGCTGACTCTTTGAGGCTTTGTTTGATCTTATTTCACCAATTTTTTAATTTTAAATTACTTTTGTATTTAATAATAATAAAATATAGTTTTATTTTTATTTTAAATTATTTTTACATTTAATAATAATATAATATGACATGTCATACCAAAATAATAATAGAATGACAAAAAATTGATATATAAAATTCAGTTATTAAATTAAAAATATTTAAAGTTCAGTGAGTAAAATAAAAGTGAGAAGATAGTTGAGTAATGGTAGGTGTATTTTACCCTTACGTAAAACATATATATGTTTTTTTTTAATATATATATATATGTGTTAAATATGTTAGAGAAATATACATGATAGAGTAAAGAAGTCAAATAATTTAATAATATAATACATTACATATATAGAAATATTACTATATTATCGTTCAAAGAAAGGAAAGTAAGAAATATTACTATATTTAATACGCATTTATGATATACCTAAATATTATATAGAGATAAAATAAGGAAACAAAACAAATTAAAAAATGACAATGTAAATTAATATGCACAAAGGGACGGAATTAAAACGTTTTAAAAACAATCAGGGATTATGAGAAGAATTTTGATTAGACGGAGGGACTTAAATGACGTAAATAAGCTACTTTTTAAGTCAGGTATAAAAGTAAAAAATTAAAAACGTATCTCATTTTTCTTCCTTTTTGAAAAACCGATCAAAAAGCCTTCCTTTGTTTTCTATGAATTGCTATGTATTTGTTCTTGAGTTCTCAAGCTGATCTCAACAGTCTTTTATCGTATCGGCCATCACTGACCGTCATCGGTCATAGCACGCTGACATTGATTTATTTTTTTTATTTTGATTTAAAAGAAAAAAAAATACCTTTGAAAATGTTTTTTTGTATTGATTTCTGTCTGAAAAAATATAATAAATTTGTACTTGTTATATACCGAATTTGTTTACACATTTTTTTACTTAATCTACTATTGGTGATGATTGTTTGACTGACATTCCCATGTTTCTATTTTGCAAGAAATGATGGCTGAAGGGCGGCGGCCGTATGCTGACGGGAGGACCCCGTCCGTTAATGAAGCCACGTGGGCGACGGAGATCAAAGAGTGGGATCTTATTTGACTAGCCAACTTTGGTCCTCACATCGACCGAACGCTTCTCAGAAAGTCATCTATCCAATCTCGATAACATATACAAAGCTACTTCTTATGCTCATAGAAAAGAGCTTGATAGCCCCTCTCCAATCTAAACCAAAAGAGCCTCCTTACCTCGAAGGATATGATATAGACGTTGTTTGCGATTATCATATAGGAAGCTTGGGTCATACCACAGAGAATTATGGGGCATTGAGGAACAAGGTGTAGAGTTTGATCGAGAGTGGCACTCGGAAGTTCAACAATAGGGTCCCCAGATGAATTAATCAAAGATTAAAGAAGAATGAATGACCTTCAGAGGCTAATTCTTTTTGTTGGGGCATCTTTGTAGCCTAAAATCTTTTTGAGTAATACATGAAATCTACCTTTTAACTAGGTCCGAAGGTAAAAAGGGAATCTTTTGTAAGGGCGTGTGATTATTCAATGCATTCTCCATGTTTTATTTTGGAAAAAAAGAGAAGAAAAGCCCACAAAAAAAATTTCAAAATGTAATTCATTCATACATTTGCAAAATTTTTGTACATATTTTCAAAGAACCACATCGGTTTTAACCTGATAATTGATTCCAAACATTATGGAGGCACATTATCCCTCCACTTCATAGAAAAACTCCTATTTTGAAAATATTGTTTGAAATAAAAGGTTTTCTTACATTGCATCTTAGAAATATAAGGTACAAAGACCTAAAGCCCATGACTATTCAAAACAAGAAAGAAAGCATTCAAAGGTATTAAATCAAAATAATATCTGGGGTAACATTCGATTAGGGCAAAGTCGTCGTTCCTTCGAGAAGATGAAAAGAGATGAGCCTGCAAAAGTCATTCAAGTCAAGAAAATAACAAAATAAAAACAAAGAAGATTTGAGGAGCAAGCTTTCGCTCTAGAAAATTAAAAGATCAAACCGAACCAAAGGAAGAAGACCCCTACGAATATTTTGTGCATCTCCATGCATCATGATATATATAACATTGCACAATTGCATCACCAAAATGTGTCCATGCATCATGAAAGCATACTTGGAGGCATATGAATCATTGCATCTTTTAAACATGACCATACATCATGACATTACATCATTGCAAAAGCATCCCATTTGCATAATACATGAAATAATTTTCAAAAACAAACTTAATCCTTCCATAAGGATATTTTTCCAAACTGCTGGAAAATTTTCAAAATTCAATCATTCCATAAGGATATTTTTTCAAACTTCTAGAAAATTCTCAAAACTTGATCATTCCATAAGGATATTTATCCAAACTTCTGGATAATTTTCAAAACCCAATCCTTCCATAAGGATATTTTTCCACACTTCTGGATAATTTTCAAACCCAATCCTTCCATAAGGATATTTTTCCAAACTTCTGGATAATTTTCAAACTCAATCCTTCCATAAGGATATTTTTCAAAACTTCAGGATAATTTCCAAAACCGAGTTTCATAACTTAGTCCTTTCATAAGGATATTTTTTCTAGCTTTATCCTTTCATAAGGATATCTTTTTTCGACAAAATAAACATCTTATTTTCATCCTTACATAAGGAGAGAGAAAAGAAAAGAAAAAAACTCAAAAATAAAAAAAAAGATGAAAAAATTGAAAAAAGAGAGAGAGATAAAAATAGAAAAATAATAAAAAAAGAAAAGAAAAAAGAAAAGAAAAGAAAAAAATCAAGAAAAAGAAAAAAAAGAAAAAACAACAAGGTGAAAACCTAAACGGACACCTTAAAAAGATCTTTTTCAAAACATCTCTAAGGCACGAACTCATAAGGAGGCCTTAAACATTCAAAATGAAGGAAATGAAGATACATCGTCTCCCTGAAGTTGCAGTGGAACGAATCCAGCATCAATTTTATACCCCTGAAGTTGCAGTGGAAAGATTGAAGCTACATCCACATCTCCCTGAAGTTGCAGTGGAATGGACACAACATCAACATCGTCTCCCTAAAGTTGCAGTGGAACGAATCCAATATCAATTTTATACCCATGAAATTGCAGTGGAAAGATTGAAACTACAGTCACATCTCCCTGAAGTTGCAGTGGAATGGGCACAACATCAACATCGTCTCCCTGAAGTTGCAGTGGAATGAATCCAGTATCAATTTCATCTCCCTGAAGTTGCAGTAGAAGAATTGAAGCTATACCAGTCACATCTCCCTGAAGTTGCAGTGGAATGGACATAACACCAACATCTTCCCCCTGAAGTGACAGTGGAACGAATCTAGTATCAATTATATATATATATATATATATATAAACTACTAACTTTATATATATGCATAGTTTTTTTGATAAATATGAATATTAAATATATATTTTACCAGTAATATATTTTAAGTATATAAATACATACATATATTTTGCATCATGGTAGTAATTAAATGTGTTAGGAATTAAGGTAATATTCCTTTATTTAGTGTGTTCGAGAATTAGTGTCCGGGCGTAAAGGGGTGCGACATTTTCGATATCCTTAAATAAAAGAATACCCTTACCATTTTAGTACACGTTATTTAAGATAATTTTCTTTTATTTAGAAAATCGAGAAATCATTTTCTGGGCGTAAAGGGAAGTGAATTTCTCGGTTATTCTAAACAACGGAATGTTTCTTTAAATATTTAGAACATTTTCATGCACTTAAGAATCGCATTTTAAATTTTAATCGAACTCGTAATTTTCAACACAAAACATTAATAATCGGCTAGGTACCAATTTTGGGCGGTGTGGGGTGCTCATCCTTCCTCATCCGTAACCGACTCTCGAACTCGAAAATTTTTATCTCTGGTTTTATTTTGGTGTCCGGTTTACCTTTTTAAAATGATCGGTGGCGACTCTACATTTTTAATTTTAAAATTGAGCGGGGTTTTCCAAACACGAATTTTTTTTTTTAAAACCCGAATAAAAAGAACGCCGGGCGGATTTGGGCGATTACATAACAAATAATGCAATTCACACACTTCTTCGGGCAAACTTGATATCATACTAATAGAAAGATCGAGGTACCTCAAATGAATCAAATTTCCTAATTTTTTTTCGAAAACCTTTTAAATCCGTATCCATGAAGCTCCAACAACCTTGGACATTTTTTCATGAAGGGCATTCTAGATTTAAGAGAATCATCCCCCTTGTATGAAATTTCATCTTTAACCGAATTTGATGAAGTCATACACTATGTCATGGCATCTTACAAGACTTGATGATACCGGTCATGGCATCTTACAAGACTTGATGATACCGGAAGCGTCTTGTTCGAAATCCTGAAACAAGGAGTGAGATGCTAAGTAGTTGAAGTACTCCTCACCCACTACTTCCATATCTACATTCTCACCATTGCCATGGTTTAAGTAGCCATGAGCCATCCAATGGGTGATCAATTTGAATTTTTCCATCACATAGTCTTTCGGGAAGATCACACAATGCAGAAAACATGGTCTTATTGCCGGAGGCAAATCGTAATAGCTTAGCAACAGAGGAGTAAATATATATTCCTGCGCGTGCTTCAATCGCCATAGCTCACTATTCAACACGTTTAGCCACTCATCTTTAGTTCTTTTCTCTCTTAATAAACCTCCTAGAGTCTTTGCTGCTAGTGGCAAACCTTTGCACTTCTTTGCCAATTCTTTCCCGACGTCCTCCAAGGTTTCACACAGTTTCTTATCCTTTCCGGTAAGTGCAATTTGGCTGAGTATCAACCAACTAAAGTGGTCGGATAATTCTTCTAAATGAAACACAGGAAACGACTCCATCCCGACTGTGACCGATTCTTTACGAGTAGTCACTAAAATCCTACTTCCTGGTATACCCTTTTGGAAAATAGCTTTAGAAGGTTCCCAGTCTCCATCTCGCTCTGTCCACACATCATCTAAGACAATAAAGAATTTTGTGTTTGTGATGTTTACACAAATTTGGCTGAAATTTCCTTCTAATGATGTGGGGATTGGCGAGTTTTGACGAGTAAAGGCATCAAGGATTGTTCTCTCTATTTTGTGTTGATCGAAATAGTCCGAAACACACCCAAATCATCTTGGAGAAGTGTTGTCGGACTTCACAATCATCATAGATCAATTGAGCCAGAGCCGTTTTCCGATCCCTCCCGTCCCAACAATGGACATGGTTTGACTGCTATACTCACTCAACAATGCACTCACTATCTCTTTCTTAACTTCGTCTCGGCTGTGTAACTTCGACACATCGACAAAAGACGTGCTCTCGATTCGACTAGGTTGTTTGATTTCCCTTTTCACAAACTGATACCTGTCTCGCTCCTTAGCAATCTCGTCTAAAATACCATTGATTCTTTCTATATGGACAGCAATTCTACGACGCCAACAAATCTGACGAAATGGATCACAGAAGATCAAAGAAAGTACCTTGCGAAAGAATCCAGCTTCAACAGGTATGGTTGTTTTCAAGGATGCAAAATTGCACTCGTCCAACACGTCTTCCAACTCATACGATGCTTCTTTGAGTTTAGTTAGCTAACGTTTGACGCTTGCATCCGTCACTTGCTTTTCCTCAACATCTTCAAGCACGGCACGGATGCCTTTGAGGTAGCTTTCAAGCTTGTTGATTTCTTGCTCAACGCCTGCCAGCAGCCTCCATTCTTGTTGCGTACTTGTTGCTAATCGATCCAAAATTGCAGAAACAAGTGCTTCAGCCATTTTCTTCGGGGAATCGGATGGTTAGTGGATGAATTTTAAGGCGTGAAGAAAGCTTGGACTGAGAAAAGTAGGAAATGAATAGCCTTTAACCTAGCAACCGAGAGAAGGGAACTTTAAAAAATACTTAGTTCACTTGTTGGGTGATTGAAATTTCTGATAGAAAAGGGTCTTGGTCTGTCCCCCTAAAATCGGAAATATTGCTTTATAGTCCCTTTAGTGCAGTAATAAAATTACAATTCATTTCAAAAAATGTAAGTTTTGTTATGCACATTTGTTCTGAATTTTGCAAGTGAACTAAGTATTTTTTAAAGTTCCCTTTTTCTCGGTTGCTACGTTAAAGGCTATTCATTTCCTAGTTTTCTCAGTCCAAGCTTTCTTCACGCCATAAAATTCATCCGCTAACCATTCGAATCGCTGAAGAAAATGGCTGAAGCACTTGTTTCTGCAATTCTGGATCGATTAGCAACAAGTACGCAACAAGAATGGAGGTTGCTGGCAGGCGTTGATCAAGAAATCAACAAGCTTGAAAGCTACCTCAAAGACATACATGCCGTGCTCGAAGATGCCGAGGAAAAGCAAGTGACGGATGCAAGCGTCAAACGTTGGCTAACTAAACTCAAAGAAGCATCTTACGAGTTGGAGGATGTATTGGACGAGTGCAACTTTGCATCCATGAAAACAACCATACCTGTTGAAGCTGGATTCTTTCGCAAGGTACCTTCTTTGATCTTCTGTGACTTATTTCGTCAGGTTGGTTGGCGTCATAGAATTGCTGTCCAAATAGAAAGAATCAATAATGGTTTAGACGAGATTGCTAAGGAGAGATACATGTATCAGTTCGTGAAAAGGGAAATCAAACAACCTAGTCGAATCGAAAGCACGTCTTTCGTCGATGTGTCGAAGTTACACGGCCGAGATGAAGTTAAGAAAGAGATAGTGAGTGCATTGTTGAGTGAGGATAGCAGGCAAACCATCTCCCTTCTCGGGATGGGAGGGATCGGGAAAACAGCTCTTGCTCAATTGATTTATGATGATCGTGAAGTTTGACGACACTTCTCCAAGATGATTTGGGTGTGTTTCGGACTATTTCGATCAACACAAAATAGAGAGAACAATCCTTGATGCCTTTACTCGTCAAAACTCGCCAATCCCCGCATCATTAGAAGGAATTTTCAGCCAAATTTGTGTAAACATCACAAACACAAAATTCTTTATTGTCTTAGATGATGTGTGGACAGAGCGAGATGAAGATTGGGAACCTTTTAAAGCTATTTTCCAAAAGGGTATACCAGGAAGTAGGATTTTAGTGACTACTCGTAAAGAATCGGTCACAGTCGGGATGGAGTCGTTTCGTGTGTTTCATTTAGAAGAATTATCCGACCACTTTAGTTGGTTGATACTCAGCCAAATTGCACTTACCGGAAAGGATAAGAAACTGTGTGAAACCTTGGAGGACGTCGGGAAAGAATTGGCAAAGAAGTGCAAAGGTTTGCCACTAGCAGCAAAGACTCTAGGAGGTTTATTAAGAGAGAAAAGAACTAAAGATGAGTGGCTAAACTTGTTGAATAGTGAGCTATGGCGATTGAAGCACGCGCAGGAATATATATTTACTCCTCTGTTGCTAAGCTATTACGATTTGCCTCCGGCAATAAGACCATGTTTTCTGCGTTGTGTGATCTTCCCGAAAGACTGATGGAAAAATTCAAATTGATCACCCATTGGATGGCTCATGGCTACTTAAACCATGGCAATGGTGAGAATGTAGATATGGAAGTGGTGGGTGAGGAGTAATTCAACTACTTAGCATCTCACTCCTTGTTCCAGGATTTCGAACGAGACTATTTCGGTAGCATAAAGTCATGTAAGATGCACGATATAGTGTATGATTTCGTCAAATTCTTGGTCAAAGATGAAATTGCATACAAGGGGGATGATTCTGTTTTAACTTCAAAGGTTGTTCGTCATCTCTCAATCCCTCATGTCTCGATTGATTCTCTTAAATCTAGAATGCACTTCATGGAAAAATGGCGGAGCTTAGTGGTACATGGGAGTGATTGGTTCGTGATAGAAGATTATGTAAACTTAATTACTAAAGCAAAATGTCTAAGATTGTTGGAGGTTCCTGGATATAGAATTAAAGGTCTTTCGGAAAAATTACGAAATTTGATTCACCTGAGGTGGTATCGTATCTAGTTTGCCCGAAGAAGTTTGTGAATTGCATAACTTGTTGTACTTGAATGTGTCTCGATCTTTGATTAAAGAACTACCTGGTGGTATAGGGAAGCTAATGAACTTGAGGTATCTTCTAACTTTCCGTTGCAACCGCCTAAGCTACTATCCGAAAGGGATTGCAAGATTGACTTGTCTCCGAAGATTAGATGTTGTGAAGGTTGAAGCAGACAATCACCCCACAAGATTCAGCTTTGGCGATCTGGAGAACTTAGACTTGCTTCGGGAAACACTCGAGGTGCATTTCATTCGAATGTTTTACAACGTTGAAGAAGCCAGGAGAGCAAAACTTGAAAACAAAACACATCTCAAGCAATTGTTTATAAAAAGACCATACCAATCTCCTACGCTTTCGGGAGGTGCTTTGCTTCGAGCCTTAAGTCCCCCTCCCAATCTTAGAATTAAGTTCATTTATTGTACGTGATCTCTTATCTTCCTTCAACTTCATATTCTTTTCATATTCTATTTCAAAGATCATGGATTTTATATTTTTGTTTCAGGGTGACGATAGATACAACTTGTGAATAATAGAAAGTCTCAAGCAAGAAGATTTGAGAAGCTAATAGAACAAAAATAGTAGGGGTGTAATTGAGTACGGATAAGGTTGTGCTCGTGTTTGTTTATTTATTTCTAAAGGTGATCATATCCTTTTAAATTTTTAATATCGTGTTCGTGTTCGTTTGTTTATTTTTGAAGGTGTTCGTTTGTTTAGCCTGTGTGGACATGTTCGTCGAAAAAAATTGATGAAATTATACTACTAGTCATTAAGATCTTCTGGCTTCACAGTTTGAATTCCAGAGTTCGCCCTATGTTTAATTTAGCCATTACCTTCACTCATATTTAAAATCTAAACAAAATAAAAGGAGGGGACTAGATAAATGAGCTTATAAACGAGTTGATAAACGAGCTTGTTCATGACTCGAACACACTTCTGTTCGTGTTTGTTCGTTTATTAAATGAACATAAAAAATTTGTAAATACTCCTTTATTCAGCTTAATAAACAAATATAAACGAATGCTATATGAGCGGTTCAAAAACAGTTAATCGAATATTTTATTTATTTACGCCACTAAAAATATTAGAGTTTGTTGGCAAAAACTGATTTGGTACCCTTACACAAAGCCGACTTCAAAGTTTACAGTTTAGAGGTTGATTTTTGTGCAAACTCACATGAATCAAAGAATCATCTATTTTTAATTTGCATTTCTAAGGAAGTTTGGCATTGTATTTTAGATCTATCTTGTAATTGAGCAAGGATCCAACGAGCTCGTCCAGAGATAATTTGTCCAAGTCTTGGTATTCTTCTATTGTTGTCACCTTTGCATTCCATAAAATTGAAAGGTTATTCAACATCTTTTGTGTCATCTCTCTGTTTGAATAAATCTTTTCGAAATCCTTCAACTCGCCGATGATGTCGATGGAACGATCGAACATCTCTCTATTATTAGAACATCGATATACAGTCTGTTATATTTTGATTTAAATTCTAATTGATAATTAAGTTGGATTTTATTGTAATTCTAGTGGTTGAAGATTACTTGGTAAATAGGATTTACTTTAATGAGTAAATATCTATTTTAGGTAGGAGATCTTATTCAATAAGGTTACTTTGTGACCAAGTATTTGAATCTATAAATATAGACTAGGTTTAACCCTTTGAATTATGAGAAAATGAGAGATAGAGAGAATACTCTGAAGAGATATAACCACTTTTAGGATCTTTACAATTGTTGTGTCTACGTTGTAGAGATGAGTATTAAAGGGATGTTGAGAAGAGTGTTTTGGTTCTACCAGGTTTTGGGATATGTACATCGAGTTTTGGGATTACATGAGTTATTATGTGTCTGTACTCTTCGTGTTCTCTAGCTGACAATGGATTGTTCGTTTCTCTCGTCCATGGAGGTAGGCTATGCTGAGCCACATTAAATTTCGTCTCTTGTGCATGACTTGGTCTACGTTGACAGTGCATTGTTCGTTTCTCTAGTCCGTGGAGGTAGGTTATGCTGAGCCATATTAAATCTCCTCTTTTGTGCATGTCTTGGTATATGTTATTATCGCTTTGGTTATTTTTTCGCGCACCAAATCCTAATAAAGTCAAACTAATCTATCAACAATTTCATAATAATAAATTATTAATAGAAAAAAATCAAAATAGAAAAAAATCCATGCTAAACCACCTTGTATGACAGAGAGATTCGCTTCTTATTTTGAATTCTGCTATATAATTTTTAAAATATGAAATTAGTATTTAATATTTAAAAAAGTAAAGTACATCAATGGTCATTAAACTATGAAAAATATTATTTTGATCATTGCTTTTTAAAAAACTACAAAATAATCATCAAATTTATTGAACTATTATAAAATTGTTATTGAATGTTATAAAATAGTATAACAATTTGATTAATTTAATAATCATTTTGTAACAGTTTGACAAATTTAATGATTATTTTATAAAATTTGAAAGATCAATGACCAAAAAGATAATTAGTTTCATAATTTAATGACTACTTGTGTATTTTTACCCAGAACAAAAAACTAATTAGGTAAACTTAAAAAAGAGAAACAAAGTAAATAAATAAATGAAATATACAGAATTCAGGGGCAACGGCTAAAAGAGGAGGACCCTCCAACGGTCACCAAGTGGGACCTTTTAAAATTTAATTACTCTCCTATTAAAAAAAATAGGGTAAAGTATATACCATTGTAGAACCCTATCCTTGGAATGGGGATCCGAGCTCCATTTATCCCCAACCAGTTAGGAAGAAAAAATAGAGCAAGAAAAAAAAAAAATAAAGAAAGAAAGTAAACGTGCAACGTTAGCGTTTTCAACTGAAATTAACGGGCAGAATCGAAATGAAAACGGATTAAAAGTTAAATGACTTTAATAAAAAATTTAAAAGTTCGGTGATTAAAATGAACGCACCCTAAAAATTCAGTGACGACTGGTGTATTTTTTCACGTCACAAAAAAAAAGGTAAATACACATCTTGGTATATGAACTCTATCCTTGGAATAGGGATCTGAGCTCCATTTATCCCCAACCAGTTAGGAAGAAAAAATAGAGCAAGAAAAGAAAAAAAATAAAGAAAGTAAGTAAGCGTGCAACGGTAGTGTTTTTAACTGAAATTAACGGGAAGGACCGAAATGAAAACAGACTAAAAGTAAAATGACCCTAATAAAAATTTTAAAAATTCGGTGATTAAAATGAACGCGCCTTAAAAGTTCAGTGACGACTGGTGTACTTTCCCACGTCATGAAAAAAAGGTAAATACACATCTTGGTATATGAACTTAGCTTCATAGTTCAATTCAGTACTTTTTTTCTTATCCAATTGGAAACATAAATTTGATTTTAAGGTTCGATTTGATACTTATATTTTTGTCCAACTATATACATAAACTTTACTTCTTAACTCAAATTGGTATTTGAAATCAGGTTTTTAGTCCAAATTGGTATGGGTGTTCTCTCGCCCACCTATCCAGCTAAATTAATTGGTTTTTTTCTTTAATAGTTAGTTGAACCAATTTTTTAAATTATTAACCGAACAAAAATTCGATTGATTTTTCAATCAATAGAATTTTGTTATAAATTTTTTGGATTTATATTTTTCTCTAGTCATGTTAGATTAATTTGAGTATATATTTTTTTCATTTTGGTTAAAATATTGATTGCGTCTTTGACTTATAAATAGGTATAAATTGAGCACATTTCTCCCGTTAAGTAAGGGTATTCAAATTCAGGTAATCAAAATTTTGAGTACCTGAAATATTGGGTACCTGAGTCTTCGGGTAGTAGTTTGGTCGGCCCATATATCTACTGGTGTTAGTTGAGTATCCCACTAATTGTGTACTCAAATATTACGGGTACTCATAAAATCGGATAATTGAATACCCAATATAAAAATATACAAAAGTATAAAAAATATGTTATTAGTTTAATATAAAAATATATTTATTAAATATAAAAAATAAAATTATTTTAAGATATTTTATTATTTTAATATAATATATATACTTATTTATATAAAAAATCTTAATTTCAAATATATCTGAATAGTTGAGTATCCGAAAATTTAAAATTTTATGATCTAAATTCGACTCAAAAAATAATATTTTTATAAAATTATTCTAATTTTTTATTGAATCGGAGGGTTAACCAACTGAATCATTCGAGTTGAGTAATTTTAAACACTAGGCATTAATCAACGACTAAATTTTTGAAAAAAATAATATAAAACTTGAAAGTAGACCCCACAAGGGGAGAAACGGGCATTGATTGAAGGTCAGCACTCCCGAGGCTACTCCCAGTTTCATTTTTTGAATAAATAAAACCAAAAATATTAAATAAAAATAAATACAAAGCTCTCCTCCAAATCAACCAATCAATCATTCTATTCCAAACCCAAGGCGAAGAGAGAGAGAGCCTTCTTCAGGCTTTTGTGCATAAAGCCCTATGGTAATCTTTCTCAAATCTCTTCAATCTTGTTCGATCTCAGATTCTTTTATATTTTTTATTTTTTTGGGGGTATAATTTAACTTCTTTTGGGTGAAAAAAAGAAAAATTAGAACGATCGATTTCTTTTCTCTTTCGATGATTATGCTTTCTTGGTGTAATGGGTATGTTACAGATTCCTTTCTTGGCTGATCTTTTGTGTGGGTTTTCCTTTTTCTCTATTTTTAATAGAATTATTGTAAAAGGGGTTTTTGCGGCGGGGCGCTCTGAGTTGCTGGGAAACGTTTTAGACTTGGACTTGGTGTTTGATTTAGGTTTGTGTTTAGAAATTTAGTTGTTGGATTGAAAACCCTTTTTTAGGGTTTTGATTGTATGTTCAAAGCTTCAATAATGTTGTTCATAGTTGTTGAGATGCTGATTATAGGAATATGAGGTATGAGCCACTGTAGTCTATGTTTCAAACAGATTTTCCAGAAAAAGATGCATAAGCAGTTGGTAGTGTAGATGTAATTTGTCAGTGATATTATCTTTGCTCTGACTATTTTGTGCTGAAGTTTTAAGCTTTTCAAAACCATTTGATGCTGGTTGTGCCTGTTTGACTGCAAATGAAAAATGGAACTCCATTTTGTTTTGTTTCATTCGAAATCCAGAATATAAATTATGAACTCTGTTCATCCGCTGACCTTTTCTTAGTGGCTTGTTTTGGAAATGCAGAATTCTCACTTTTCTCACTGTAAGTAAGTGCAGAAATTGTTGAGCTTTTGGGGACTTGTGCTGAGGTTCTGAGCCTTTTCTTCTAGCATTCTTGTTATTCCCTTAGCATGGTAAGTTTCTGCCATTTACATAACACCGTTTATATCTTTTGACCGTCGGGAAAATTAACCAATTCTTTGTTCAATTGTTAGTTGCATGTTATTCTTTGTCCTAGTTAGCTAAGAAATATTTGGGCATACCCACATTTGTATATGGTGTGGCATTTCCATTAACTTGTTTTTTGAAATCATTATTTGATCGTTTAGGAATTATATTGTTCATTTGTGTTTTGTTAGGCAACCAATGAAAATCTTCCACCAAACGTTATAAAGCAACTGGCAAAGGAATTGAAAAGTCTTGATGAATCGCCTCCGGAAGGCATTAAAGTTAGTGTAAATGATGATGACTTTTCGATTATTTATGCTGACATTGAAGGGCCAGGCATGTAGTTCTGTCCAGACAAATTTACTTCCTTCACAGCATGCTTGTTTCTTTTCCATTACTGAGTATCTTTTGGCTTTGCAGCTGGGACTCCGTATGAAAATGGTGTTTTCTGTATGAAGTTATTACTGTCTCATGACTTCCCTCATTCTCCGCCAAAAGGTACGTTGAATAAGTTGTTGCGGTAAGCCAGGTATAATTTGATCTGGTTCATGTTAGGCTTCTGAAGTATGGTACCTTGACTTTATCGCTTGCAATACTTAACTTTATGGTGATACTGTTTATGGTGCAACATTGTGTAGAAAAATGTTTTATTTTGTGCAATTGTCAATATTCTGAAGTCCATCGGTACTCTGCAGGCTACTTCCTGACAAAGATTTTCCATCCTAATATTGCGACCAATGGTGAAATTTGCGTAAACACACTAAAAAAGGATTGGAACCCAAGTCTCGGATTACGACACGTGCTCATTGTAAGTTCCCCTGGACCCAGACTTCATTCTATATCTTTTTTTTCAGTTACTGTTCTTTCGTTAATCCGGCTTTATATCTTTAGCTTCATGTCTTCTATCTTCCTCGGCACTGCCTAATGCCACTGCAGGTAGTTAGGTGTTTATTGATTGAACCATTTCCAGAATCAGCTCTAAATGAACAGGCTGGCAAGATGCTGCTTGAAAATTACGATGAGTATGCCCGGCATGCCAGGTGAGGCTTGCCTAACCCATCTAGACCTAACACGTTTATTAATTAGTTCATGCGGAAGTATAGAACCTTCAGCTGGAATGGAATAAATTCATCCAGCTGGAATGGCTTCGCATTGGGTAATAGTACTTTAGTTGTTTGACTTCTACAAACGTCCAGTCAAGCTTTCAAATATTGTTTTCTATTATGCCTTATATGATATTATAGTATAACTTTGTATTGTGAACTGATTGAAATGGGAAGGTACTAATATAGTAAGAGTATGCACTCTTAACACAGGCTTTATACTGGAATCCATGCAAAGCCGAAACCGAAGTTCAAATCAGGAGCTATTAGTGAGTCAACTACAGCACTGAATGTGGAGCAGCGTGACACCTCGGTTCTGAATGTTGAGCAAAAAAATGCAGCAAGCGGTACCGGGTTATCATTGCCTACCCCACTCGCTCCATCAATCGCATCGACAAAAGGAGGCAACAATACGGACCAGCAGCACCAACAGTCTACCATTCCAGCAACTGAAATTGGGGTTAGTGGAACCGGCACCGTAGGAATATCGGGCACTGCATCTAAGAAGGAAGGTTTGACAAAAGTTCCTGCGGACAAGAAGAAAATGGATGCTAGAAAGAAAAGTCTCAAGAGATTGTAAAATCATAGTTTCTTTTATAAGTAATAAAAGAATTGAAAATGAACTTCATAAGTAAGGCGTTCGAAATCGGTTGTTTTCTCGTGCAATGGATGCTTCAATTTGGGAAGGTGATAGATCAATTTTGCATGTTGTTTTTTTCTTTCTCATATACACATTATGGTATCGTTGCCGGCGAGGTTCTTTCTAACTTCGCAAGCACGAGTTTAAGAATCCGACATGAAATTCGAGCTACCGGATTCCTGATGCGCAAGATCCGATGGGAACTAATATATAATTAACGTCCGAATCAATTTTGCTGGAATTTATTTGTTCTCAATGCCTGCATGGATATTGATTTAGAGATGGGGAATGAGTTTTGGCCTCCGGCTGTTGCCGACGGCGACAATCCGGTGTTTGAAGAATATTGATTTGATTTGAACCTTGAACTTAATACGATCCGACTCGTAAACAATTCTAATTGTCAAATTTCACTCAAGATCATATAATTTCCTTTTGTTCAATTATGTCAAGTTCAATGTGTGAGTGTGACGGGAAATCTTTCAAATACGAATAAATGAAGAAACAACAAAACGCGTCCTCACAAGAATAAATCGACAAAACATGCGAAGCACTAACCATGGTTATAAGATTGTCTCCTTCCACAAAGATTTCCCATATAAATAATCAATGTGATTTATACTAAAAAAAGGTTAAATTCTTCTATTAGTCCTTATATTACATGTATGTTGTAGATTTATCATTTTTAGTTTTTGTGCATTTTAAAATTTTAAGTTTCAACCGTAATACAAATAGTAGTCGTTTACTTTGTTAAGTCAAATCTTATTATTAGTTTCTCTATTATATAAAAGTACCAGGTTAGTTTATGTTTTTCAATTCAACCATTTTAATTTAAATTAATGTAATTTAATCATATTATCGTTGTATTGTCAAGACTGGATTTTCAATTTTTTCAGAAAAGATAAAAACTAAAATTAATCGAATTAAATTAAGTGACTAGATTCCTAATTTATACATAATATCTCATGGTAGACAAAAACTAAAATTTAAATCTCTATTCTTAAATCCCTCCATTAAGCGCTAAAACTTAAATTATAAACCCTAAATCTTAAAACCTAAAATCAAATTTACTTGTGGGAACAAGTTTTCCACAGCACGGTACATGAAATATATTGTCATTTAAAAATAGAATTTTTGTTAATTAAGCCGTGATACAGTACAAGACTATATATGTACATAAATATTCTTAAGCCTTTAATAATACATACACACCTTATAAACAAAGTAATTTATACTCGGGTCTCTTAGATAAACATTATATGATCTTCCACCGAGACTACTTGTTGAGTTCATAATATTATTAAAACTTAAATTCGAACTATTCATTCATAAGTCAGGTGTGCGACGCGAAAGCCCTAAAAACCAAAGGGCAACAAAAAAAAATAATTTTATATATTATTTGAATTTATAGAATCTAAAATATTTGAATTTTTCAATTCTTTTTTCTCATCTCCTACCTCAAATGCGAAATTGAATTAACCATTCACTTATAATTAGTGGATTTCATCTCACTTTTATATCTTACTCTCTTCACCCGCCGCAATCCATCTTCATCTTCAATCTCTGCTACCTCCGTCGACTTCTCACCGTCCGATCAATATCATTATTCTCTTCTAGGGTTTGCTTTATCTCATATTTTTCAATCAATTTACTCTCTAATTTCGTTATTCCTATCAATATATTGTCAATTAAAAAGCAAAAAGGAAAAAAATAAGCAGCTGTGAAAATGGAATCGGAGGATGACTTCGATATGCACGACGCCAATAACGAATCGGGCGAAGAAGATGCTTTCTACAGCGGCGGCGACGACGATGATGCTGGACCCATCGCTTCTGCTTACGATGATTCCGATGCCGATGTTGCGGATTACGAGTTCATTGACAACGATTCTGATGATTCCGATGATCTCCTCTCTCATCGACACCAGGTATTTATTTTTCTTTTCGAGTTTTCTTTATTTTCATTGATTTTTCATTTGTTTTTTAGAATTCGAAAGCTCTTGCTACCTTGCTTTTATTAGTGTTGATTAGTGTATTTTCTTGTCGCTTGATGATTTGGTTTGGTTTTTGGTTAAGATGTTTGTCAAATCTATACTGTTTAGTTTGGTATGAACTAGGACGAGCTAAGTGACCAGCTCAAATGGTGAATGTGGATGTACAGAAGAACCTATAAAATCATAAAATTAGAAAGGAAAAAAGGATAATTATATGTTTCAACTTTCTATTTTTAAAAAACCTTATTTCTAAAAATAGTTATTTATTTTTCCACTAACATAAATTGTCAATTATCCCTCTTAACAAAAACTAGTAAACTGTCCACTCTTTTCTTAACAAAGGTCAACTCCAGTGTATGATTATTTCATACTAATTTGAATCAATTTTTTTTGGGTGTATGATTTTATGAATTGCGCTTGACTACGAGAATAGGGTTGACATAGATTGTATATTTAGAAAAATTGAAATATATTTCGATGAGGCAGTGCTTGCCAAGCTTTGGCTATCAGTACTATGCTTTTGCCTTGTTTTCCAAAATTTTGACAATATACGCAAAGATATTGCAGTTAGATTTGGTTTAATGCAGTTGGTGTCATTGCACCCTAAGAACTAGAAAGGAGACCTCAACTGCGAAAGGAATTTACCTGTTCTTTGCTTCTGTGATATAAGCTTTTACTTAATATGAACTATTGTATCATGTGCAACACTAAGATTACTGAACAGTCCACAGTGAATGTTAGAAAAAACTTACTTTTTTCTAATGCTGCATAGTAAACTTACAGCTCTAATGCTGCATAACATGCATTCAGTTATTTTTGCTGTACCCCCACCATGAAGCTTATATCTTTTCTCAACCTTGTGTACATAAAAGTTTGTGGTTTCGAGACCTTGTTTTGTTAATTATTTTTTTGGAAACAGTTTATCCTAAATTGATTTCTCTTTTGTCTTAGCAAAATTATACCATTTTGAGTGAAGTAGATATTCGCCAGCATCAAGAGGATGATATCTTGAGGATATCTACTGTGCTTTCCATCTCAAAGGTTGAAGCAAGCATCCTGCTACGTTACTATAGTTGGTGAGTGATCTTGATTGATTTAAATTATGTTATTTGAAATGTCTTTGCTTCTGTTCCTTTTCAAATTTTGCTGAGGTTTTTACTTATTTACAAAATTAATTTTAATGGACTGTAACTGCATCTATGTAAATGTAGTGTGAAATTGGCATTGTCCTTCTCTGTTTTGCTCAATAAGGGTCTATTTTGCTATCTCGTATGGCTTGATGTTGTAAATGATTTATGTTCATTTTGGACTTACAGGAGCATCAGTAAAGTACATGATGAATGGTTTGCAGAGGAGGAAAAGGTCCGCAGGTCTGTTGGCTTATTGGAGAAGCCTGTAGTTCCATTTCCTGTTGGTAGAGAAGTGAGTTGTGGAACACTCAATCGAGAGTTTTTGCATTTTTATTTATTTATTTTTGAGCTAGGATTTCCTATGCCCAAAGCTTATAACTTTTATTTTTCTTCATATTTCTTCTTTTGGCAGATGATTTGTGGGATATGTTTTGAAAACTATTCTTATGATAGGCTTCACGCCGCTGCATGTGGTCATCCTTTCTGTAAATCTTGCTGGACAGGTCTGTTTTGATCCAGTCATGTTCTATGTTTTTTGGTTTTTAGTTTTGATGTTGCTTCTAGAGTTATTGGTCAGATTTTGGAAATCTTTTTTGGCCAAAGCAATGGCTGCATATGCTCAACTTGCTTTAAAGGGGTAAAGGGCTAATGGTCTGCGAATAATTCTTTATTTCTACTATTTATCCTGATTATGTTGATAGTCCATATTTTGGAACTATCAATCAGCTAAATATTGCCCTTGTACATGTACAAATTACTTTTGTACATTATTATCCACATTGTACTTTAGCTACATTTATTCTTAAGCTCAGTAGCTGACCTGACAGTACTTTAACCATTCTAGCTGTATTTCTTTAACCTTTATATGAACTGACCTTCATCTTTATGATTTTTCTGTCTTAGAGTTTATATGCAAAACCATTTGAAGTTTGTGTGTTTACTGACCTTTTCATATTTTCTTGTGAAATTTTCTTATACCTGCATACTCTGTTGTTTTCTTGCTTAGGTTATATTAGCACAGCCATCAATGATGGTCCTGGATGTTTGATGTTGCGGTGTCCTGATCCATCTTGTGCTGCTGCTGTTGGTCAAGATATGATTAGTGCATTGGCTTCTGAAGAAGACCGGGAGAAGTACTTTCGTTATTTCATTAGATCTTATGTTGAAGATAATAGGAAGGTAATAATAAGACTAAAGATAGCTTGATTAATTGGTCTGTCTTACGTTAGTAACATTTAATGTGTTCATTTATTTTTGCTTCACTTGTTAAATTTGCAAAAAGATTTTAAAAATTACAATTCTTTTACATTTTTGCAATATATTTATTTTGGATTGAAGGATGGGGGAGCCACTGCATGTGTAATGGAGTTGTATGAATTATGTTTTATGGTTAGTATTTAATTGGAGATGATTTGAAAATTTGTTCTCTTGTTTAACAGTTTTGCTTAAAAAGACATTAACCACTTTCATATCATATATGTGCTATGGCTTGTTTATCCCAAAAAATATGGGTATATTATTCTGTCTTGTGGAATTTAAATTTTTAAAATTTCTTAATGATTTTTGAAGTTTGCTATATACATTTGAATTAAAAAATATATGAATTTTATGTAACCCATGTATCTTTTGTTATGTGTTATTTTGTAGACCAAATGGTGCCCTGCACCAGGGTGTGATTATGCTGTGGAATTTATTTTGGGCAGTGGAAGTTATGATGTTACTTGTCGATGCTCATATGGCTTTTGTTGGAACGTAAGATTCTTTCAAATCCTTTCTGGTTATAGTTCCTTTAATGATTCATGTATAAGAATTTCTGCTTGATTCTATTTCACTTCTAAAATTACCAACATGAATTTTGACCCATAATGTGCATTTGACCTTGCAGTGTGCTGAGGAAGCTCACCGTCCTGTTGATTGTGGCACTGTAGGCAAGTGGATACTGAAAAATAGTGCAGAGTCTGAAAATATGAATTGGTAGGAAATAGTAATTAGATTTATTCCAATACATGAGGTTGTTTAATTCATTCCAAAATGCGAGGTTCTTAAATTTGTGTGGTATTGGCACACCTAAAAGAGGAAATTTGCTTTCTTTCCCTCACTAAAAGTATGTGCATAGAGTGCTTCGTTATTTGAATATCACTTATTCTGGATAGTCACCGGGGCACTGGAGAAAGCCTGTCCAGGTTCAGTCCTTAATCATAATTCTGAACCTTAGAAATAGAGAAAAGGATTCTTGGGGCTGAGTTGGTGGGAGGGTGGGGGGTCAGATACATTAGAGGGATGTGGAAATGGTAATGATGAGTATAGGTTCTCATTTATGTGAGTTATCCGAGAGAAATTTCAACAACATCATTACCTCCTTTATCCTCACAGGCAGCTAGACTAAAGTCCAATTATCGGCAGGTGTCAGATTGCAACACAGTCTTTGGAATGGCTTTCTTTTTTCTGGTATATACCTGTAACTGGTTAGTGGGCTGAACAGTTGATTTAGGTGAATAATGAGCTATAGGTAAAAAAGGTGAAAAAGGAGCTATAGGTAAATTAGGTGAAGTATGTAGAGGTGTAGTGTTAGAAACAGGGGTATCAGGTTTTAAAAAATTCTGAGGCTTCACAAACAAAAGAGCTATAGGTAAAGAAGGTGAAAAAGAAGGAACCTGACTGTTAGGAGACTGGAAATCATCCAAACACTCCCCCTGATTTTCAGTCTTAGGAAAATAAGGTACATGTTCAAAAAAAGTGAGATCGAAAGAGACAAAAAACTTACTAGAAGGAGGGTGATAACATTTGTAGCCCTTCTTAAGTGAAGAATATCCAACGAAAACACACTGCAAAGCCCTAGGATCTAGTTTGGAACTTGAAGGATCTGTGGATTTTAGAAAAACAGTACACCCAAACATCTTTAAGGGAAGATTAGATGACATAGGTTTAAAAGTAGGATAATTTTCCAAGAAAACATCTCTAGTAGTTCTGAAATGCAAGACTTTGCTAGGCATTCTATTTATAAGATATGTAGCCGTTAATAAGGCTTCCCCCCACAAATATTTTGGAACAACAAGGGTGAATAATAAGGCTCGGGTAACCTCTAATAAATGCCTATTTTTACGTTCAGCAATCCCATTTTGTTGTGGGGTATCTACACAAGAACTAAGATGTATTGTACCTTTAGTTGAAAAAAAATCTCCTAAGGCGAGTGAGTGAAAAACTCTCCCCATTGTCGAGTGAAACATTTTTATTTTGCTATCAAACTGAGTAACCACCATTTCATAAAACCTTGCAAAAATAGAAGCAACGTCGATTTTTCTTTAAGAAGGTAGGTCCAAGTAAGTCTCGCTATGGTCATCAATAAAAGTCACAAACCACCTACTTCTGTAATATTCTTCACTCGAGAAGGACCCCAAACATCACTATGAATGAGTGTGAATGGTTTAGAGGGTTTATGAAGCAGATGGTGAATATAAAGATTTGGTTTGTTTTGCAAGAGGACAGAGATATGGCATTTAAAAGAATTTGGATCTTTATTAACAAACAAATCAGAAACATTTTTCTAAGATAGTGAAAATTGGGGTGACCTAACCGAAAATGCCATAACATTATAGTATCTAATCGTCCTAAAAAAGTAAAGCAAGAAGGAGAATTTGAAATAGAAGATGAATATTTTCCATGAAGGATATAAAGACCATGTTGCAAGCCAAAGATTGCCAATTATTTTCCTCGAATCCAAAGGCTGCAAAAAAACATGTAGAATCGATAAACCTTAAGGAGCAGTTCAAGTCTTTAGAAATTTTGCTCACCGATATCAAGTTGCATGCGAGGTTAGGGACAAATAACACATCCTTAAGGATCAAATTACCATCTAACTAAAACAGAGCCCGTCCCTTTGATGGGAGATAGAGAACCATCTGCAGATTTTAATGGAAGCTTGAGAAGAAGACTTTTTAAAAACAGAGAATAAAGCCCTATTACCATCATGTGGTCGGAGGCCCCGTAATCAATAATCCAATTTCTTTGCAGATCGGTAGAAACAAGAGCAGTCTGCAAAAAAACATTTATATTACTGCGCAGTTTTCACCATAGCCAAATTTCTGCACCAGTGATTAATTAAATCGACAAAACAGCTTGTGAAGCTCGGTGAGTTGCTGATCGATAAAGCTACTAGGGCCAACCTTTGGTGCGGAAGTAGGGTATGATGGCCTGGATATCTTGGCTGCTGTAGGTTTCCATACTGCTGGTCGACCATGAATTTTCCAGCATTTATCCTTGGAATGGCCGACCTTTTTGCAAAAAACACTAACTGGTTTACCTCTCCTCATCATTGGAGAAGAAGAAATTGGAGTAACCAGGGCAGAGGGCATCGCACTGGAAGCCTAAGAAATCGCCACTGAAATTTGGTATTAGGATCGTATTTTAGACTGATACCATGTTAATGAATGCAGAAAAAAAAAAAACAGAATTGAAGTTTCTGCCTAAAAGGAAAAAACATAATGCAAAAAAGAATGCAGAATTTTTCTGTTTTTGCTCAATGATTTTTTACATCTCTCGATACAGACTTATATAGGCTCTAGGTCTTTTAGTACATTAAGAAGACCTTCTTAAGATAACTTCTAGTTCTAATCTACTAAGTTGATAGACTCTAACTACAATAAGGAGTCCTACTAAGGATAAAATCTAATCTATTAGGGAGATAAACTTTAAGTAGGATAATTACTACATTATTTACAAAAACTGAAATTTCTCTCGGATAACTCACAATTTATGCTCTGTGCTTTGATTTTGAATTCTTTTTGCTACTACATGAAGTAGTGAAATAAGAATTTCCTTATACATCACTAATGGCAATTTTATATTATAAATTATGCATCATTTAACTTTCTTCTAAAATGGTTCCATTTTCCTTTTCCCCTTATACCAATGGACCTGAAGGTGAATATCTAAAATGGTTCTTCAATGGTCAGTTTCTCAATCATTGTGCCTGTCTTAATCTTCAGGATATTGGCTAATTCCAAGCCTTGTCCAAAATGCAAGCGTCCAATTGAGAAGAACCAGGGGTGTATGCATATTACATGCACACCACCTTGTAAATTTGAATTTTGCTGGTGAGAGCTTTTACCTCTGCTTGCATATGTGTTGCTTGTATTTTGATGAAACTCTGACATCACAATTTTATTTGGGTTATTTTATTTTATTAAAAAACAAAATAAATAATTGCCCTATTCATGTGTATCTTTTCTTATTGTTTAGCTTTATTGTCTACTGAACAAGAGGTAGAGTACTTTTCCTAAATGAAGGCTGGACCAAAGATTTTTTTTTTATCAAAAACAAATCAATCCTTCCTCTTTCTGTATGTGTGTTGTGTTGTTTCTCTGCTGTCTGAGAATTGCTGTCAGTTGACCATAGATATATACAGGCTTTGCCTTGGTGCATGGTCAGAGCATGGTGAGAGAACTGGTGGGTTTTATGCTTGCAACCGTTATGAGACAGCAAAGCAAGATGGTGTGGTATGGAACTAGTTCTTTCCATTGGCATTCAGCATTTCACAGGCTTGTCATTAGTCAATTTGTGTCATTCTTTAACCGCCCACCTTGAGTTTCTAATCCATAGTATATATTTACAGTATGATGAGGCTGAGAAACGAAGAGAGATGGCTAAAAATTCTCTGGAGAGATATACTCATTATTATGAACGATGGGCAACAAACCAATCGGTATGTATTACTTGTGAGATTTATGTTGAAAATGAGATAATGCTGGACACTACTATTGAATTTTGAATTAGCAGTTGGCATTATAAAGATTCTTCTATCGTATAGTCCATAAGTTTGTGTTATTAAATCCCATTGTGAATTATGCATTATCTCCCGCTCTCCTCCATGTGTTTCCACTTAAAACCTGTGTGAAAGACTATCCTGAGTGGATTTACCATTATTGATGATTTATTTATGTCCAAGGAGGGTGCTTTGTGTTGAGAGGCATATTGGTAAAAATAGAATGAGCAACAGAGCAAGTGCAGAGAAATGTTAGTGGTGTCGCAGTCATGGAATTGAGGAGGTTTTCAGAAGGAATTTAAGATAGAAATAGTTATTAAAACAATAAAACGTGATACGTTGAAGAAAATCTTACAATCAGCTTGAACGTGATACTTTTCTCGGTTATGTATGACCTTTTGATAATCATGTTGCATATTTTTTAGTGCTTTAGAGATCAGCTCAAGCAATAGGCTGGAGAGAGCATGTGCATCATTTTGCACATGCAGGAATATTTGTTTGAACTCTTTGTTTAGTTCTCTATATTATTTTTGAAGTATGTTGTTGTCTGCTACATTTAACTTTTAATGCTCTTTGGACGAACAATCATGTATATAGGCTTGAATGCATGTAATACACTATCTACTTCTTTCTTTTGATTGCTTAAGTTTATTTTCTGGGTGAATATTCACGATATAATCAAGTGAGAAAACACTTGTTGCTTCTTCTAAAACTTTTCATTACTTGATGCAGTCTAGGCAAAAGGCACTGGCAGATCTACAGCAAATGCAATCTGTGCATGTAAGCCAAACTTTGTATAATTTTTGACCATCAGTGATGCTGGTCAAGACAATTATTTTACTACCATTTGTCATGGATGTCATGAAGATAGTTTTTGAAGGCTATCAAAAACATTGAAGAGTGCTGGTAATTTTGTGTCAATTGCAGCTTGAGAAGCTGAGTGACATACAGTGCCAACCTGAGTCGCAGCTGAAGTTCATCACCGAGGCATGGCTACAGGTAAATTCCAAAAATTTGCTTGGCTCACTAGCTAGATGTTACTTTAGCTCATCACTGCTACTTTAATTGTGCAGATAGTAGAATGTAGGAGAGTTCTCAAATGGACATATGCCTATGGATATTATTTACCGGAACATGAACATGCTAAAAGACAGTTCTTTGAATACTTGCAAGGTAATGCTCTCCATCTATGAGCTGTGGCTTTATATGCCTGTCTAGTTTGCAGTTTGCACCAGTGTTGTTAAGGTGATTACCTTGGCATATATGATGAGATGCATGATTGGCTCACTTTTTTGTATGGTGTTGCAAAAAGGCCACCTAATTGAAATTATCTTTTATTATTCTTTTAATTTTAAATTCTTTTTTCCGTTAGTTGTACCATTACTACTGAGAAATGATATAACATCTAAGTCTCTACTTTTCAGTATTAGCCATTCAACAATAGACATAAAATCACAAGGAAACCAAACATATGGGCAACAATTTTTTTTTCTAAATTGCATGTATGGCGTAGACTAAGTTGGACCACTCTTCAGAGTACGTTATTATAATTATATATCTTCAACTTATTTTATCTATGTTTACGGATACACAAAATATACACACACACATATATATATATATATTGCACCATTCTTCACTTAAGCAAGTGCCTTTGCAGCACCTTTCACCTCATGCGATATAGGAGTTATAGCCCTAAACTGCCTCTTGTGCCCTTAACATCACTGGTTTGCACTACTCATGCCTCTATTGTCTTGCAGGTGAGGCTGAGTCTGGGTTAGAACGACTTCATCAATGTGCAGAGAAGGAGCTGCAGGTTTACCTCAATGCTGAGGTTCCGTCAAAAGATTTTAATGAGTTTCGGACAAAACTTGCTGGATTAACGAGGTAACTTTTTGTAATATATATATAATTACCACGTAGATTCCTTTTTGAAATTGATGAAGTAAAATTTGATGATCTTATCATGATTGAGAAGATGGTCAGTTCGAAAGCTTGGTTTGTGTGGAAAAACAAATTATGTTGGAAAGAGATGGTTATCTCTCTGTTAAGCCTTTTACATAATTGGCTTGCCTTATCTAAATTAATTAGTTATAGAAACTTCGTGACATCAGTGTGACACGGAATTACTTCGAGAATTTAGTTCGAGCTCTAGAAAATGGTCTATCAGATGTGGACTCCCGTGGAGCCTGCAGCAGCAGAATGGGCAACTCGAAGGGCATGGGAGGTGGTAGCAGTAGGGGAAGAAGTGGAAAGGGCAAAGGTTCAACCTCTAGATCCAGCTGCTCCAGCAGAAATACCGACGACTCCGCCCATTGGTCATGCGAATATTGCACCTTCGCAAATGCCAAGTCGGCCACCATTTGCCTGATGTGCCAGCAGCGTCGATAAATTTCATTGGCTACACAGGATCCGAGCCAGCTTTGCCTATTGATGTATGGTTCCCATGCATAGATCTTTACAGGATTGCCAAAGGGAGAACCAAAAACAAAGTTTTTCCACTTCTCTTTCCACCTCTTAAATCAAATTTGCCGTGATACAGCACCTGAGAGACAGATATCGGGAGAAGATACGTTTATGTTATGTGAATTGTATATAATTATACCGTGTAGGTCCGTAAACCCTTCGACTCGAATTGCTTCCATCTGGCAGTAGTCTTTCCATTGTATTCATGTGTTATTTTCTAGGGTTGTAAGCAAAGCAATGGATTTCAAGGGAAAAAAAAACTCGGAGGGTTTCAACCGGACTGCAATGAAATTGCGACGATAGGCTGCACTGTGACCATCTGCAGTGATAAATAATTTGTTGTTGTAACCTTTTTAAATTACCTGGGGGGCACTTTAGTGCTTGTATTGTTGTATGTATAACTTGGTCATGTTTCCTTTGAAACTTGGGGGATGTTTTCATTGTTACTTGTAGATTGGTTGTCGTCGGTGGTGTCGAACGTTAGAAATTGAGTGGTGTTTTCTTTATTTACCAATGTTCTTTTCAGTTCTATCTTGCGTGATCTGCATGGCTATGACATTCGATGGAGTACAGAAAACTAGTACCTTTTGGTGTGCATTCGTTTATACCTCCAATTAGAGATGAAATTAATGCATCCAACCTAGTTTTTAGAGCTTGACATGGTTTTTTCGGTAGTACTCCTTCCGGTGGTTAAGTAATATTGGCATCCTCTGTTCGATATCGGACAATTTTATGAACCCAAAACTTTGCCTACCCTACTTTCGAAGGTCAGATGAAAAATTATTTGTCCATCTTGTCTATACCATTCGTTGGGATGCTTAGCATGGATTGAACACTCAAGAATTGGTATTTTGATACACAGTCAATATAAAAAATATTGCACAATCCCATATTGAAAAAAAGTTGAAGTTGTGAATGGACAAAAATAGATTGAAAACTTTTGCAAAATTTGATTTGAATTAGTCGATTAATAAGTTGGATGCTGGTTGTTAAATCAAGAAGTATTACACAACCTTCTTTATTTAAAATCTAAAATTTAATTTTTAACCATAAAACCTTAAGTCTTGAATACTAAAATCTAACAAATTATACAACTTGCGCCTTAAATCTTAAATCATGAACTAACCCTACAAATTAATTTGGACCCGAGCTGTGAACATTTTGGGAGTGAAATTCATGTATTTGAATAATTTAGGTGGAGAATTCAATTGTGATTTTCCTTTGATTACTAATTGGATAGGGTTGTTCATTGTCGGGTACCCGGTTTTTAGGTACCTGAAAAATCGGGTGCCCGGCTCATCCGGGTACCTCATTTATATCGGCCCATGTCCCGGCCTGCCATATTTGGGTACCCGCTACTCGGGTACCCATAATATCCGGGTACCCGGGTAATCGGGTAATGGGTACCCGGTTCATAATTTTTTTAATTTTAAAATTAAAAAAAATCATATATTAAACATATAAAATCTAAAAGTTTATAATACATAATCCAAACAAAAAATTAGTGATTTGAAGTTAGTTTTAACTTTGAAGGGTGAAATATTTATTAAAGTTTATCACCAAAAGAATATATTAAAAAAATTAATCTCAATCGCGATTTTTTTCCTTCAAATATCATATTGACAAATCAATACAAATATTTTTAAAAAATTTTAAACTTAAAACTTAAAAGTATATAATACAAACATAGAAAGAATTTAGGGATTTGAATTTAGTTTTGGAGTAAAAATATTAAAAAAAAACTAAAATAAACATATAATTTAAAATATAAAAAATATATATTAAAATTATCGGGTCGGGTACCCGGTAAGAAAAAAATTTCAACCCAAGCTCGTCCCGTGTACCCGGAAAAATTACCGGCTCAAGTACCCGGCCCGATAAAAAACAAAAAACTAAAAAATACCCGCCTAATTTGTATCGGGTTGTTCGGTAATCGAGTTGGGTCAATCAGGTCGGGTAATTTTAAACACCCCTAATTGGATGTGCTCCTTTTCATCTATAAAGTAGACAAAGCTAAATCACAATTTCATTAACACATCTCAAGGTGAATCAATCAAATAATAATCCAACCAAAAACAAAAAACAAAACAAATTTGAGCTGCATGGCACATCAACCAAGCCCCCATCTCACCAAATCCCAATCCATATCTATATATAGCTATATAGATACATAGATATACAAATAATTATACTAAAATTTTAAACTTGGAAAGGCCATGGCCAATCCTTCAAATCCTCATCCTCATTATCATGTTGCACTTTAGCACTCATCCTAACACCATTTCCATTCCCATTTCCAACACCTTCCACATAAGCATAATACTTCAAGAAGAAAGCCAGCGTCATCACCACCCACTCAAGGCAAAATATCACCACGCAAAGCCCGCCGGCCAGCTTCAATATCACCGCGCCATCTTCTTCCCTGACGTAAGACTTCAGATACCCCAAGAAATCACTCGTCCTAGTCAGGATCAACACCGAGACCGAGCCCTGGAATATGGCCGTCAGTACCGTGGCCACCATGTGAGCCGCGTACCACCGGTTGGTGCCTAAAGAAGCAGCCGCGCATCCGGATACGGCACCGGCGACGGTGACGACGTGGAGGAGGATGACGAAGAGGCCGGGGAGGGATGGGAAGAGGCGGAGGGAGAGGGTGAGGAAGATGCAGCTGGAGGCGGCGCCGAGGAGGATGTAGTTGCAGAAGAGGAAGATATTGTGGGTGTGGTGGTGGGATTGGGTGATTGTGGATTGAGGGATGGTGTTCAAGTGCATACCCATTGATGGAATTCCAATGGATTTGCAGAGATTTTGAGTGATTCGACGAAATTTCGATGAATTTGCAGAGATTTTGAGAGATTTGAGAGATGGGTCGGATTGGATTTCCTGAGTGAACTGAAGAATTAAAGATATAGGGAGGTGGCCACGGCGACCTAACGGATAATTTTCTCTAAAAATTTATATTGATGACCGTTGTGAGAATAATGTACTTTGTTTCTACACGCTCTTAACGGCTACTTTGTTCTGGATTCTATTTTAAGCTTTGATTAGAATGAAATATTTTATATCTTGATTTTGGTCATTTTAAAGTTTATCCATTAAAATAATTTTTTATTGTATTATTAAATAAAAAATTGTATTTAATATATGGTTGTAAACGTGTCCATAAAAAATATTGAGGTGTCAATCTAAAATTTTTAAAAATAGAATTCTAAATTAAATTTTTAAAATTTTTGAAAGATTAAATTTATATTTTTTAGAAAAAATTTAAGGTGTAATTAAAATTTTTGAATTTTCGAGAAGATTTATGATTTTTTTAAATTATAAAAACGGTTTAATTAAAAATATATAAAATTTTAAAAATTTTGTTTGGTTCAATTTTTTTTTTAATTTCTCTACAAAAGATTCACTGAATCCAGGCAATGTGAATGCTAACTTCAGCTTTATATATATATAGGTCTCACATTTGTTATTTTTATAAGAAACAAGACAAC
The DNA here is from genome assembly GCA_019671005.1 of Hibiscus mutabilis. NCBI lineage: Eukaryota > Viridiplantae > Streptophyta > Magnoliopsida > Malvales > Malvaceae > Hibiscus > Hibiscus mutabilis. The sequence goes on along the minus strand of CM033750.1, from coordinate 38,731,776 downwards.
AACATGGAGCTCTTATCAAGATCGAAATAGCTCAGAGTTCTATTAATTGGGTGAGTGATCAAGAATACTTATGTTATCTCATCTATGTATTCGAATATCGATATTTACGTGGGAATGTAATATCCATTTAATAAAAAGAACTAAACAAAATCCACAGGCCAAATTCAGGTAGAATAAAGCTAGACTTGTCCACATACCTCTCGTGTATCCCTGCTACATTAGTCATTGGCTTCTGTTTTCATTGTTCCCTGATATGATATGCCCTCAAAAGATTGAATATGCCACTTGATAGGGAAGCTTCCACTCCACTTATCATGCTGCCAAAAAAGTCCATATCCTTCTCGAAGTCGACCGGGGCCGATCATCTCTGCAACACCACAAAATTGGCCACTAATATTAACCTGTATAGAACTGCGGTAACTTGTGCACTGCTGCCCCTGCTGCTCCTATCTGCAATTCATCTTTCTCCCATCAAAACAACTGTATGTATGTATGTATGTACAAGCTTCTCTCAATCATCTCGGATGGAATGCCAACATTTTTAACAAATATTTTTTTCTAATGTTTTTCATCAAATTAATGTAAGTTAAGATCCAGTACCAGATGTCTATTTCCTTGCTGTAAAAAAGAATAAAGCATTAGAAGTAAACTTAAGATGGTATGTATTTGTACCTGAAGAAATTAATGCGTTTGCCGGGTCTATTGCTTGGAAGGCAATTATCCTAACCGTTGGACTACAAACGCTAGATGTTATAAGCTATAACAAATTAATCTAATATTTATTTAGTGTTTTTAACAGCAGGTCAGATAATGAAAGGATGAGGAAATGATGTAATGTAGAGTACATATGAGGATTACCAAACTTTTATTCATCTCATACTACTACTAAAACCACGTATTTAAAAACATATTGAATTTTTAGAGAAAAACTACGACATAACATCTATAATCACAATACTATAATTGTGACCACAATCGTAGTTTAATAACGATCCTTATAACATGTCAAAACAATAAATACATAAAAGAGAGAGAATGAATGACCATTTAATCCCCCAAGTGTCACCCTTTTCTCCTCACAAGTCACTTTATAACATGTACCTCACCCTAGAGACAATTGTATCAACAATATATACCATTAATTTACACAAGTTTATATTCCAAGCACTCAAATACAAAAATAAAAATAGAAGCAAAAATTGAAAAACAAGAGAGAGTAAAGAAGCTTGGCTGGAAGCAAAAGTATTCACTGATTTTCTAAATCATTCATTATAGAAAATAAATTATAATATATCAAATAGAAAAGAATATTGATTGAAAAAGTAACAATTCTTCATATCATTTTTTTGTTTCATCTAATAATAACAAGTAAAAACAGGTGTTTTAAGCAAGGATTTGGAAGGAGCAAGAGAGGCAACGACTATAAACGAGAAGCAGAGAAAGTTAGGGGGATAAAGATGGGGCAGCGGCGGAGGGGAGTGGAGAGATGGAGCCCTTGCGGTGAAGATGGCAAAATAGAGAAGCATATGGCACTGCACATTGTCGCCACTAATTTTTTCAGAAAAATAAATAAAAAAGAAATAAAAAATATAAAAAAGAGGGAGACCACGCGTGGCCACGCGCGCGGGATCCTCCCCTAACCCCTCCCCTGTTCGCACGCAACATGGCTGTCGTTGTTTTCCGGCCGCCCCTGGATCACGGCGGCCGCCATGGTTGGTGCCGGTCGAGACGAGTCCAATGCCGCCGTCGCCGCTGTTGTTCACCTGCAAAACAAGGAAGAAAAGGGTCAAACCCTAGCTCGATATAAGGAGCAAATTCATCCCCAAATCCGAGCCAAATCAGATTATTTTCTGGAATTCAACCGAAAATCAAGTCCTCTGTCTGATTTTGGCTCGAATTTAGGGATAAGAATCCGATTTTTGCCTTGAAGCTCAATCCCCCAAACCCTATAAATACTGCCCCCTTCACCATTGTTGAACACACAACAAGCATAAAAAAAATACTAAAAATTTGGTCCGAAAATACCAAGAAAAATACTCTGAAATTTTTTGAGAAGTTGCTGGAATTTTTGGAGTTTTGGGCAAACATTGGTTCGAATTTTCGCAAGGAGTGGAAGCTAGCAATTCGTTGCTTTGTCAGTATAATTTATTCTCTTTTTCTTTTATAATTTTAATTTAGTCATGTTAATGTTTTTACTTTCTATATGTTTTGTTCGTATAATTTTTACATTAATCAGGATTTGTTCGAATTAATCCCTTTATTGTGAGGTTTCTTTCAAAAAAATAATAATAAAAAAGAAAATCAAGAACATGTTGTTTACTTTTAAAAAAAATGATGTTTGATTCATTTGATTTTCTAAAAAATTAAAAAATAGTGTTTCTTGAAATAAATCTCTTAATTAAAAAAATATAAAAAAATAATAAAACTTTTCTAAAAACAAAAAAATGACGTTAAAATAAGGAGGTTTTTTTAAAAAGCAATAAAAATAATGTTTGATTCGTTTGATCTCTAAAAAATTTAAAAATGGTGTTTGTTGAAATAATTTTTTAAAAAAAATCAATTTTTTTTAAAAAAAGGTTTCCAAAACTTACAAATAAAATTTTCTTAAAAATGTAAAAAAAGGTTCTTTTAAAAAAAACAAAAAAAAACTTTAGAACATAAAAAGAATGAAAAAAATCAAAAATAAAAAACTTTAAAACATAAAAAGAATAAAAAAATTAAAAAATCATAAAAAAGACATCTCAAATAAAAACTTTAAAAACATAAAGAGAAATAGAATAAAAAAACTTTTTTCAAAATTATCAAAAAGACTTAGAAAAGAAATAAGCAAAATATTTAAATAAAAAAGGTTTTGAACAAAAAAAAAACAAAAAAACCTTTTCAAATTATTAAGGATAAATAATAAACTTTTTCTTAGAAAAATAAGATAATAAATATTCTTTCTAAAATAAAGTTATATTCTAAAATTATCAAAAAAACTTAAAAATAGCAAAAATATTCAAAACACAAAAAGAATAAAAAGCTTTAAAATAAAAAGTAAATAGTATTTTGAATAAAAGCTTTAAAACGCAAAAAGTTAAAAAAACATTTTAAATAAAAAGCTTTAAAATAATAAAAAAACAAAAGAATAAAACCTCTTCAATTTATCAAAAACAAAAAAAAAACTCCTCGAATATAAAAAAAATAAAAATAAACAAAAACCTCTCTTCAAATAATAATCTTTTCAAAATAAAATAAAATTGAACCAAGCCCATTAAAAAATTTTCGAGTTTTAAATCGTGCTTCTTTTCTTGTTAGCTTTAGTTTTGAGCCGGCCTTAGGAATATGTTCTTTAAACCTTAGATAAAGACTTCTTTGAAATAAAACTTTCTTTACAAAGAATGAAACACGCTTAATAAAATTCAAACCCTCAAATACGAAAAATACTTAGACCTTTTTAGGATTAATAAGTTTTAACTTAGAATAAATAAAAATCTTCAACAAATTAAGTTTCTTTACTTGTTTGTTAAAAAAGTAAAATTAAAGTAATACGGTATCTTACTAAACGGAAATGACGGGTTAGCATAAGAAGTGTTTGCGGTGATTGAAGTTCATTTTCGAATAGTAAGGCCATTAAAGTAAAATTAAACTTATGAACAGACAATAATTTAAGCTTTACATCGGTTCGCAAAATCCGGCTTAAAACCTTTTGTAGCCGACAAGGTATCGATTTTTGGGCGTCGTGGGGTGCTAACCCTTCCCCACGCGTAACTGACTCCCGAACCCGTTTTTTTGTTTTCGCATACCAAAATCGTTGTTTTAATAAAATAAAATTGATTTTATTAAAATGACCCGTTTTTAAGTGATCCAATCACACTTTTAAAAAAGATTGATAGTCACTCCGTTGTTTTGTCTTTTAAAAAATCGTTGGGACCCCTTAAAAAAGGGTAGCGACACACACCAAGCCATTTTCGCAATGAAGACTGAGATTTCTAAGGGTAAAAATTGTCATTTTTTTTTCAACCGAACTTTTTCACCGTCACTGCTGAAAAATCCAGCTTTTCCGTTTGAGCCATAATTTACTTTTTAAACGGTTTTACCATTCAAAAGATGACTATTTGTTTTAGTTTTTTAGTTCAAATGTCCGTTTTCAACTAAACGGCAGTTTCATAAGCGGCCCCAAATGAAGCCTAAAGCTATTAGATTCCAAAATAAGATCACGTATCTTAATTTGTTGTGGGCTGTACATGATATCATGTTGATGCTCAACACCAGCAATAGCATAAAAATCTTTAAATTTTTTAAATGTCCCAATCTTTGACATGATGAATTCTTATCTGTCATACTTGTATATGCACTAAAAGAATCGCAATTCAAAATGAACTTCTATTATTCATTACAACGGAAACAATCTCACAGCCACTTGAATCAAAGATTGTGCAACATTTATCTTTAAAAATGATGGAATAATTTTCTCAAGAAGCTGAGAAATACTAAGCAAGTTTCGGTCAATTTCGGGCACTAAAAGTACTTTTTTAATAACTTCAGTACCTGCTGGAGTGTTCATCACAACATCTCCTTTTCCTTTTGTTTGAATGTAGCTTTTATTTTTTAATCTTATATTTTAAGTGCAAGTTCTGTCAATCCTCTTGAACATGCCTTCATATGCAATCATGTGGTTTGTACAACCACTATCAATCAACCAACTAACTTTATCTTGATTGATGGTTGCATAATAAGATGCAACGAACATATGCTCCTCCTCATATTGATTTCCATTAGCAACCTGGAGTTGTGCATTTTGCTACTGTTGGAATTTATTTTTGCAAACTCTCTTCATGTGACCAGGTTGCTTGCAAGACTTACATTTAATCTCTGGTTTAAACCAACAATACTTCTCCATTTTTTACAATACGATCAAGGTGGGTATTTCTTCTTTTCACCATTCGTGACATTGTCTTTCTCTTTTTTATCATAATTTTTTTTCTTTTGTCTTTGTTCCAAGGTGCCTTTCACCTTCAGCATGTTTTTCTTCTCTATTTGTTTGTCTTTGCTCTTGAGCATAAAGTATATTTATCAACTCTAACAAGGAAATGCTGGACAGATCTCTTGAGTCTTCAAGAGATAAGATCTTTGACTCATATTTCTCCGAAAGTGTTGTAATCACTTTCTCCACAATTCTTTTTTCATTAAATTCATCTTAAAGCAGCCTAATACTATTAACAAGAGTCATTATTTTGTCTGAATATTGCTTGACAATCTCACTTTTTTCATCTTCAAATTCTCAAAATATCTTCTCAAGTTTATGAGTTGTTGTTGCCTTCTCTTCTCAGACTCCCATAAACTCTTTTTTCAACTTGTCTCAAGCTTGTTTAGGAGTCTAAAAAGCCATAATCCTTGTGAAGATAACATCAGAAACACCATTTTGAATGCAAGACATAGCTTTGTATTTTTTGGCACACTCTTCACTATGTTGCCTATTTGAGTTAATATTGGATTAGCTCTCAAAGGTGGTGGATCTCTTCTGATTTCCACAACTTTTCACATATCAAAAGCATGCAGGTAAGTCTTCATCTTCACTGCCCAAATGTGACAGTTTTCTTCAGCAAAAATGGGAGGTGGTGGTGGAGAAAAACTACCCGATGACATGAGAACAACAGACTAGAAATGACTTCTAAAAATGTGAAGAACACATACAAATAACTCAGGTCCCCAAAGATAATAGCTCTGATGCCAACTGTTGGTTTTGAAAAACCAACAAATACAAAAAAAATTAAAATAAAAAAACTGAAAAACAAGAGAAAGTGAAGAAGCTTGGCTGGAAGCAAAAGCATTCACTGATTATTTTTTTATTAAGACATCAAATATAAAGTCAAAAGGTACACCAACTTTCACCTACTACAAGACTTAGAAGTTAATCTAAGTTCACAAGAAAAATATGATCATAACAATTACAATCAAATCTAAAGAAATTGTCATATAATTCCAAATTAAATCAACAACACAAAAGAATTTAGTTGAAAAAGAATTACAAACCTAATGTCATTCCAGCAACTATGCAGCCACATTCCAACACTGTGCCACTAAAACGTTTGTTCAAACATGTTTCTTGAAACACAACAAAAACACGAATACACAATTAACATACGTAAAAAAAATACTATCTAACAAGCAAATCCACACTTGTCGGAACTCGAAAGAGCTAGTTAAGATGAGATCATGTATTAACCCTCTTCCGATACCACCAATGCACCAGCCTGCATTTGGTTCTGGTAGGTGAAAGCATCTTCATTTATCAGTGAATTCAGAAACGAAGACAACACATCATCAGTCGTAGTACAACAATTAATATCCTCATCTCCTTCTTCCTCGTTCATCATCCCTTGGTAATTTCCGTTGCTGCTTTTCATTTCAATTCCGTGATTATAATTTTGTTTGTTGGCCATGATCCGAGTCGACTTCTCATTTGCCATGGATGTTGAAGAAGAAGAAGCAGCTTTGAGATGATAGTTCGACGGTGACCGTTGATCGGGGTTTAAAGGCTTGTGGGTTCGAGGATTGAACCCTTGGCCGATCAACTTCTTAGTCAGGTGAGTATTCCAATAGTTCTTTATCTCATTATCTGTACGACCGGGGATTCTTCCGGCTATAAGTGACCACCTGCATGCCCCCAAAGAAACCTAGTAAAATTTCAATAGAAATTTATATGTTTTACTGTTCATGTTTGGATTCTGACTGTCCAACAATATTGTTCATGTATATACGTATAGAATGGTCTATGGTGCATGTATGAAAAATGATATATGAATTAAATATGAAGATAGTATGTATCACGGATTCAAATAGCAGTCCGCTACTGCAATAGCGGCCGTTGTATAGTAATAACTGCACCATTCGAAATATACGAAAAATAGCAATCTATAATTATATCTGCAACCGCGATAAAACACTGTAACCGAAATTACGGCCGCAAATGCAATTTAAATCTATAGTATGCATGTATATATGTACGTATGTGTGTGCAAAAACAAATAGAAATCCATTCGAAAGAGAGAACGCAGGGATATGAGCCAGGTCCCTAGTATTAAGTTTCATGAACAGTTTATTTTTTGTTGGGACGTGTTGAAGTACCTATTTCCGAGAAGACGATGAAGGCGAAGGATGAGATCTTCCTCGTCAGGGGCGATCTGGCCACGTTTGACGGAGGGTCGGAGGTAGTTCATCCATCGGAGGCGACAGCTTTTACCGCAACGGAGAAGACCCGCCTGCTTCGGCAGCGTACGCCACCGTCCTTCACCTTCCTTGTTGATGTAATTGGCTAATAATTCATCCTCCTGTGGCGTCCAAGGCCTTTTCTTCAGCCTTACTTTGCTGCAACACGTTGTCACGTTGCTTCCAACGGTGTTTCTTGTCCATGTCCTTGTCGTTGTCTTTGTATTTGATGTTGATGCTGCTGCAGGGATTCTCATGTTTTGTTCTTGTTACTGTACTTCTGTTTCTTCTCCTTTTTTTCCCTTTGTTTTTTTTTTTTCTCGTTTTTTCTCCGATTTTCTTTTGCAGTACATGCTTATGGTGACCGTGAGATACGAGAGAATTAGGAAAATTATTTAGTTATAATAGTGGTTTTAGTCCCTCTATTGTAATAAGATTTTAGTTTGATATGTATGGTTTCTCTATTTCTATAATGTCAAGGTTAGTTTGGTATAGATTTTGAAAAATGAATTTAAAGAAAAGTTTATACAACCAACACCAACAGGGTTGGTCAAAGTGGTAAGCAGTTTAGTATCGTTTCAGTAGGTCTCGAGTTCGAGGTCTTGTGTATGCAAAAAATATCTGTTAGGAGACTCACCCATCAAAGATTATGTAGTCTAAATTTGTGAGGCTGTGTAAAATTTAGACCTCACAACCTCACCTATTTCAATCCTACACGCTAATAGAAAAATGATTTGATTTACAAGTTGTATAAAATTTAAATTCACAAACTTTAACTATTTCAATCCTAAACGCTAAAATCCCTGAATCATAAACCTAAACATAACATATACGTCTTAAAACCATAAACCCTAAATATGACATGACATTTTAACATGTAAGGTTGTATTGTCCAAAATTTACCCAACTTCTGTATCAAATAATTTTCCTATCATGATATATTAAAATAAAACTTAAATACTTTTTAAACTATTGATATAGATCATAAGTTTTTTGGTAATATAAATTTTAATTTAAATATATAAATGGGGTAAGATTCACTTGCACAATATAAAAATAAAAAAAAATACATCGATTTAAGATTATTAGAAAAACATAAATTGATGGTTGAAATTATTCAATTTTCTTTTTTCTATAAAAATCTCTTTCATTTTCAACTTTTAATCTCTTCATTAATCTCAAACTCAGAATTTCACCTCATCAAAATGATTAAAATTCCAAGTTCAAAGACCAAATTGGATGAAGTTACGAAATTTAAGGATGTGATGGTGCTTTATCCCTTGGAAAATCATTGTATACAAATCAATCCCCACAACTATTATTATTAGTTTTAGTTACCACAACTAGAAGTAGACTAGGGTGATATCTATTTCTATTATAGTGATGGATCCGATGATGAGGATTGATCGGACGGTGGATGTTGAGCCTTGACCTTGAATGGCTAGCACTACCAAATGCTAAGTTGGGTTTAGGTGCACGTGTATTCAAGGGCTCTACTTGTTCTTCAAACTCCCCGGTCCGTTAGTTTATCAAATATTCTTCAATCTTCGGGTTTATGAGTTCTTGACTTAATTGTAAAGTAAAATCGAGATCATATTAACAATGTTAGTCCAGTGATAAGCAGCTTAGTATCGCTTAAGCAAATTTCGAGTTTGAAGTCTTGTCTATACAAATATTTCTGTTGGAGACTTACCCATCAAAATTAGACATGCGACGCAAGTCAGATCGAATTTGAGAATTTAAAATATTACATCCAACTATCATATAAAATTTTGATATAAACTTGAGCACAAAAAAATCATTATAATAAATAATGGTTTATGTGTCTTCACATTTATGATTTGTTCACCAGGAGTATTATTATTTTCTACATGTTCTAGTATACGGTTTATTAATAAATTGGAGGTTAATTAAATATAATCGCTTTCAAACGCTTACCTTTTTAGATGTTACGGATTTAAATAGATTTTAGCATGACCAACAACCAGTTGATCTAGCAGTATGAGACATTAGGTTTTTTAAACAATATCAATGGTTGAAATTCTAGCATTGTAAATTATGAAAATTAGGTTAGGAGGGTCGTCCCATATTTGACAATTACAAAATTCGATCCAGTTTAATCGGTCAATAAGTCGAATACCAGTGGTCAAACAAAAATAAATTTGAGCACGTAATATTATTGTCATACGAGTTAATTAATAAGGTGTTTGAAGCTAGACTCATTTGCTCCAAGTTGGTAAAATAGGTCATGTAACAATTGGTGACATTGGGCCTAATGTTAATAACAAGAATGGTCTATGAAACCAATTCTTTCATCATGAAACCACTCAGCTCATCCAAAACTTTATGGTCTAAGATTTAATTCTCAACCAATTTTTTTTTCTTATGGAGAACATTTCTGGTCTTGGCAAGGAGACTTGAGTTGGGATATCGGAGTTTTATCATGCGTATATTATGTGTGAATTTTGTCTAAATAATTTAAATTTTGTCACGAGTGAGACATGTTTAGAATTTACTTTAGTCTAGGTTTTGTCTGATTTATGTGTTCTATGATTCTACTTATAGTGAATGGGATGATGTATTGTATGACCCTACCATTTGACATGTACCTAAAACCGTGTTTTTCATTCATATTATCAATTTATATCTTATAGACATCGGTATTCAAACCCAAGTCACAAAAAATAAATAAATCACTTTATCTCACAGAAATTACTCATTGGATTCAATATATGGTTCTAGTAATCTAGTTGTATATATTGTTAAGGTTGAAATGTATGTTATTATGATTCTAATCGTCCTTCAACTATGAGATCAAAGGTTCGATCTCTACCTATAATAATGAAGTACATTTCATGGTCAATTATTTACCTCTTATTGAGAGCATCCTCGACGAGAGAATTAGTTATTATTATCAACCGTGGATACCATGGCTCAAAAAAAGTACTCGCCCAAAAAAATAATGACGCCTCCATACTTGTTATTGTTTTTGTTAATTCATTAAGTAGTACATGAAAGAGAGCGTCTAGGATGTTTTCGGAGTTCTGAGCGAACACTCAAAAATTGGTCCATGTAGAACGAAAATATATTTTATTATTTTGAACAATTAATTTAATATTTTATAAATAAACTATTATTTTTACTATTTTATTTAGAAAACACCTTAAATACAATTAAAACAATAAGGAACAACCACTAACTTACAAATTATAAAATTGCCACTTGAGAAATTATTGAAATTGTAAAAGTAAAAGGTGAGGCCTTGAGCGATCACTTATACTACTTCCCTATCTGAGACGGTCCTTTCTGAAATATTTTTACAACAAAATTAAATAGTTTTTAAAAGATAAACTTAAAAGTCCTAATGAAAAAATGGTCTAACTAAGGTGTTAGACCAATCTAATTTCAACGGTTTTTTTTTGTTTGTCCAATTTTGATAGTTTAACCAATACTGATATACAAGTATTGAATCGACTGATTCCACAACCTTAAACTTAAGTAAGGTTTTAAGTGTGAGTCTTGTAGATGGAAAAATAATACGATGAAAACTTTACTCTCATTTAGTAGCTCATCTCAGATCAATTTTGAATATAATCAAGCACAAACGCAAGATTTTATATTAGGGTGTGCGAGCTTTTAGGAAGTTATATTGGTAATTTAAGGTGTGGGGAATTAGATCATCAATAGAAAATACAAATAAAATACCTCAATTGTATCGGAATTGAAATTTACATGTGGAGCAATAGCACCCTCCAACATCTCTCGGTTCATCCTGAACAAAAAAAATTTACCCTTTTTCGGTGTTCCTTTCTATGTCTCAATACTAAAAAATAAAATTCTAAACCATAAACTTAAATTTTAAATCCTAAACCTTAAAAACACATCTTACCTAAATTCTCTAAACCCTAAACTTATTTTTTTTAATGTGGTACATAAATAGAAACATAAAAAAATATGATTTTTATTGAGTTCACCCTTAAATATAATCAAAACTCATATAAACAGGGGGAAAATAAAAGAAGAGAAAAGGTAAGCCAAGTAGAAGAAGGAAAACAGTTTGAAACATGAGAGGGAGAGAGAAGGGGTGCACACTGGCAAATGGCAAAGCATTGAATGAGAAAGGCATCATTGCAAAAGTACGTCATCATTACCATGCATGCAATGCAAAAGCCTTTTGAAGAGTGGATGAATTTGCTTTGGATTTAGAGATGGGAAATGGCAATGGCATTTAGCAAATCGCAGTGAGTCTTAAATGCCTTGTTTCTTCCTTCTTCTTTTATGATTTTGCTCTGGTTTTGATGAGAATTGACAATTGACATTTCCTCTGCAACGGCCCTTTGCTGCCATTGTTTCTGTGAGCTTAAATTCCCACCCACCCACCCCCTTCCCTCCCCTTTGTCCTCTTTGTCTTATTCACTTGTCTTCTCCCTTTCACCTAACCTACCTCTCCCTTCTGCTTGACTCTTCTTTTCTATCTTTGTTTTCAAATTGTTCGGATTTTGAATAGAGTTTGAGTTGTAAAGTGAGACTAAAATAACTCAAAATTTTAATATTTAGTGGATCATGTTATAAGTTCGAGTCGAGTCCATTAACTATATTTGATATATGTATATATCATATGAAAAAATATGAAAGAATATATATGTATATCATACAATATTATAGAAAGCTGTTTAAATAGGAATCAATTAGTACTATAATGTTATAATAATTTACAATTAAATTTGAATAGAAACTCGAGCAACTCGACTCGACCTGACTTAACTCAAGTTTCAAAAACTTTAATCGACTTGAAAAAAAAATCAAATAAAATTTGAGTTATAAAACATGACTCATTTACTAGACTAACTCGAATTTTTTTGACTCAACTCGATCGAATACTCACCCATATAGGTATGTGATTAGCTTAATTCGAATCCAAACTTAATCTAGTTCAATTTGGCTATAAGACATCAACAATTTGAATTTATTAAATATTAATGATTCAAAACTCGGAATAACTCTAGCTCAAAGTGACCAAATAAATAACCTAAAACAACTTGAGTAAAAAAAAACCCAAGTAACAAAATGAAATGATTCAAATATGAAACGAACCAGAACCAAAACAATTTATACATTTTTTAAATATACTGGTGTGATTACACGATAGTATATATTCAAATTTGACACACACCTTGCACACAGGTGCTCGAACTTAAGTCTCCTAGAATTAAAATCATCATCTTTTCCACTGGAAGTCTGAAACCACTCATTTGGTTCAAAACAACCTATACCTTAAAGTTTAATTTGGAATCTATTGTACATTAAGGTTTAATTTATATGGACACATTTATAAAATATATGTAAATATATTAGTTACCGTATAGTACATAATGAAGTACAATTTAAGGATAAAATATCACTTAGTCATATAGAGAAAGTGGGGAAAGAGAAGAAAAATCCATTACATTAATGTAAAATTATATTAGTTCGAGACACTTTCATAACTTTGTTCTAATCGATATTTTAATAATCTGACCATTATATTTCATGTTCTATTTAAATAGATCCTTAGTGCTGAGCTTTAAACAATATTTTCGATCGATACAAAAAAATTAAATTTTAAAATACATATCGAGAAATTAATATTCTCTATCAACGTGGCAAGGATGTCAGATCGATTCAAAATTTTACATGTACGAAAAATATAATTGTATCATAAAATCTGTAAGATTGTTAAAATAGTAATCATAAGTTATAAAATTACGAGAAAATACTATAATATTACAGTAAATAAGTAATTTTCTACTTATATATATATATACATATATATTCACACCAAATGAGAGGAGAAAGAAAGAACTGTAGGATGAACTGTTAGAGGAGGAAAAATCAAAAGAAAAGAAACAAAAAACGAGAGCATGGGTGTTGGCATGGGCACATTTTAAGAGGCGAAAGCCCCCACGAACTCATGGTGTTACTGTAAGTCTGGGAAGAGTTCCAGTACATTTCTTTAAGCTCAAATATTTAACATTATAATCATGATGATGATAAATATTAAATTAAAATATAAAAATAGTAGTTTATATTATGTCTACTAAAAGCAAAACAGGAACAGAGAAGAAACCCTATTTTAATTATTATTTAACAATTAAAATAAAAACTGCAGGCTCTCGACGCTGAATCTTTGGTTGAAATCTCCCACCATTACCTGCATCACAAGCAAACTGCTAAATTAGTCAAATATCTTCCCAAGAATTTTACAATAAAGTCCGGGGTGGAGTCCTAAATAATTAAGTTTTGGTTGACATAAAAGGATTTATATTCAACACATGATGCGGGAACTAAATTTTTTTTAGTATCTTAGTTTTAGGGTTTAGGAATTTATAATTTAGGGATAGTGGTTAGAATTTATGATTTATATGTTAGGGTTTAGGGTTTATGATAATAAGGTGAGGGATTTAAGTTTTAATCTATAAACCCTAAATTCTAACCAATATCCCTAAATTTTATACCTTAGACCCCTAAACTCTAGACTCTAAATTAAATTTATAAACTCTAAAACAAAAGTGCTTGTAAAAACTTTTAGTTTCTACCTCCGGTGTATGGAATATTTACCGTGACATAAAATCCTAGATTCTATCTTAGATAATCAGATGATCTCATATTGTTAGACATGATATGAATACACAACACAAATATAATATATATATATAAGAGAAATTATTTGATACACTGCCAGTGTACACAATCAACCCTATTTTGGAGTTTAAAGGTTTAATTTAAGTTTGAAGTTTTATGATTTTAGAGTTTAAAGGTTTAATTTAGGGTTTAAGTTTAGACTCTAAATAGACATGTTTGTATAAAAAAATCACGTTGCATGTGTATCAAATATTAACCCTATATATACAGAGTTAATATTTGATGCACAAGCATGTCTATTTAAACTCCTTAATATAAAATCTAAATCTCTAATCATAAATCATAAAATTAAAAGCTTAAACTAATCACTTAAACCTTAAATTAGACCCGCTTGTGGAAAATAAAATTTCTCACACAAGTACATGAAATATTTTCTCAAATATAAAATCCTAAAACCATATGAAAACAAGAACTATACACGGGCATGACATGAATATAAAAGTTAATAATTATGCATGCATGATCAAAGTCATCACTCTTCAATTATACTTCATCTTTTCCTACCCATTTGCCTTTATATATTAATATATATTATGTTAATAATATGTTAGTAGGCTGTTTGGTCAACAACAGTGGGGAACTGTGTCTTACCATCCTTTTTACGATCTTTTTTTTTATAATTATTTTTAGTTTTGCTATGGTAATGGTACGACCACGACAATACCCTACACTTCACTCTAGCATCCAATTAAAAAAATCAAATTTTGGCAAAATATTCACCATTTACAGTCAACCTTTTATGGTAAAAAATTAAAACTAGGGTTTCACAGTGACCTGGTCAGGAATGTTTTAGATTCCCCTTGAAAGAAGTTAAAGAGAGCTTTAAAGAGTGTTCAAGGCTTATTTAATATCTATTTTAAACTAAAATAATGTTGTATTAAATGGAGTATTATATTCAAATATGGAAATAATAATACTTTATAAATCAACTTAAAGAATGCCTACTTAACAAAGTTGTTAAGCTTATTAGATTATTATTTCTTGATTAGGAATAACAACTTAAACTGTTATCTTTCACATTCGATACATATTTCCATCAATTATTTTTTAAATAGCAACTCGTGTTTTATAGGCGATTACAAAATTATTTAAAATACGGATTATTAATCATTTCGCGTTCTTAAATAAATAAGGCACACGGCGATATCTTAATCAATTTGTGAACTCTACTTGTGTATCAAATGATAATCCTAAACATATACACACAAAATTATCTGTATCATAACATATATAGGTAAAAAATTTAGAAAGTGGTGAGAATGAGTAGATTTGATCTCTGTTGGGTAAATATTAAAAGAAATAAATTTATTGATCAGTAAAAAATGTAAACTAGAATGCAAGTCTTATGCTATTTAAAGTTCCTTTATTATTTTAGTAAGGAAAAATATGTATAATAAAGATTATTCAAATTATCTAAATAAAATAATTTATATTTATTTTTAAAAATATTGTTTAAAACCTATCAAAATAATATATTTTTAAAAAAAGATTGGATTCATGATACAATGTAAAAATGGATGAGTGAAAATAGATAACTGAGATTAACGGTAGAAACAAGGGTAATTTTTATAGATAAAAAAAGTAGATTATCTTCGATTTAAAAATTTTAATATCAGCCATTGAATTTAGTTAATATAATAATCCTAAATCAGAGTATAAAAAGATTATAATCATTCTGTCTCACTCAATATGTCCAGTATTGACATTTTAAAAGTCAAATTTTTTAAATTTGACCGTAATTATTTTAAATATTTTAATTAATTAAATTTTATAAAATATATATTTTTAAATTACTTGATTGAAGGTTTCTAAAACATATTTTTTCACATTTTTATTAATAATAAATTTAAAGTAATAATGAGTCAAAGTTAAAAAAATTTAACCCAAAAAAATTAATACTAGACATATTAAATGAGACGGAATGAGTAATAATTCTTTTGAAAATACTTCTAAAATTTTGAAATTATACGTGAATTTTGAATTTTTGGAAATAATTGGTGTTTGAACCTTAATAAAAAAATTTATAGAAAATTGTCTTATTCAAATTAAAACCCTGATTTTAACATTTTATTCAGCACCAAGCAAATTGCAATAAAACCCTAGTTTTTGTGATTATGACAGTGAGTCAACTCAATAGTCATGGTTTTCAACAACAACAAATAAATGAAAATAAAGTTTTAGGATAATAATGATGATAACAGAGAAGGGACAAGTGTACCTTTGGGTGGCTATGATGATTTTAGGGTTGAAAGAAAACCCTAACCCTAAGAGGGATGAATGGAACGGCAGTCATCTCCGGCAGCCGCTCTAGGTGGTTGGAACTGACTGAGCTGACCGATCCCCGACGAGACGTTCATAGCGAGAAGGTTTGCATCATAGTTGCTGCCAGAATCAAAGCTCATTATCATCTGTTGATGCTGCTGCTGCTGCTGATCCCTAGGGAAGAACTGATGGTGGTGGTAATGATGTTCCCGCCCTCCGCCACCTACGCCGCTCCCGATTAGATTGATCCCCAAGTTCTGATGGGTCGTGGCTGTGGCGGCCGCTGCTGCAGCTATCAGCCCGGCGTGTCCTGTGATGCCCAAGCTCTGGTACTTTGACAGCTCGGACTTGGCGCAGCTGAGATCCATCTGGAGCTGGCGGAGCTGGTGCTGGAGGAGCGATATGACCCCGACACAGCCGTAGACGGGGTCACGGAGCCGCATATCGGCCTCGTACGCCAGCGAATTCACCGCGTCCTCGCGCTGCGACGGGTGCAACTCGTTGAGAAGCTTCGTGATGTTGCTGGCGCCGAACACCTTGTGGACGTTGACGAACTTCTGTGGCTGATCCGGCGGGAAGTAAGGCGCGAAAACACACTCCGGCTGACATTTCCGCCGCAAGAACTTGCAGGCCGCGCACGGGGAATTCGACGACGACGATGCCATGTTCCACCTCTTTCTCTGCAACACCACATCATATACCAAAAATTAAAAACCAAGACTCAAATAAAAAAAGAAACACTGAACAATTTCTAGGTTTATAAAAATGAAACCAGTGAATAATTTCCCAGTACCATATAAAAAGAAATGGAAAGTTGACGGATTTGTACAAAATTTACATACACCGGAAAGAAAAACTTTCTTATTGACGGGAAAAAGTAGCTAAATCTAGAGATGATATTTTCTCGGGGAAATTAGAGACTGTAAAATTGTAGGGTTATGGGAAGAGAAGCAGAAGAAAGGGAAACTTAGGGTGGCTGATATTTACCAGTAGGTTAGTGGGGGTGATTGGATCTCGCGAAGAAGACCTTTTACTACACAAATTTCAATGGAAAAGCTTTTGGGGAACAGATCTTGCTTGAATTTCATAGAAAATACTATATTGTGACCAGCTGCTTCATTTTGCTGTAAAGGTGTAAAAGGAAATAAAATAATAAAAAACCAAATTAAATGATAAAAAGTTCAATACCAACCTTGAATCTTACGATAAAAATAAAGTTTATCTTTTGTTTAAGGGTTTGATTAGATTTGACTGCGTATATAATCGAGACCTGGTGTAACTATCGGATACCGAATATGAGGAATATAATAAAATATAGGTGAAAAGGAGAGATTGGGGGAAAGATGAAGAGAAGGGGTGTCTGACTCTGACTATGGGGAGATCTTGGGATGAAGAATTAACCTATTATTCTTATTCTTTTTGTCTTGGGAGTTTAATAAAAAATTAATAAAATAAAACAGAAAAAAAAAGATGATATAGGGGAAGTAGTAATATTACTAGTGGTACAAGACGAGCGTGGCCTCGGTTTCTTCAGTCAAACCTTTATAAATTTTATTCTTTTTTTTTTCTCACCTTCGATTACTTTCCTGCAACTCCTTTTACTGAACGAGAAGCACCCGCTTTCTCTTCTTATGGTCTGGTTTCGGGCCTATAACTTGGATGATTATGATGATGGCAATGGAAAGAACCCTAGCTATATAGGGAGGGAAAGAAAGGGAAAGAGAAAAGGGGAAAGAAACATATAAAGAGAGAGAGAGAGAGAAAGAGAAAGGGAAGGGGAAGTTGTGTCCCCCATTAGCAGAGGCAAAGGGAACGGGGAGAAAGCAAGGAGTGATTTGAGGGTGGTGAAGGGGTTGTTCTTTGTGTTGTTCTTTGTTGTTTGTTTTTGTGTTTTTATTTAATTTAATAACAATGGGTGGTGCTAGCTGTTTGCTGTTTTGCTTATTATTACTCAGACTTCTCAGAGATCTTTGGGGCATGTTGGTGTTGCTGTGACATGACCCTTCCTCCTTTTTCTCAGCACAGACTGCAATTTTTGTACCCTCTCTTTCTTCCTTTTTCTTTTAGAGTTTTTATTAGTGTTTCAGGTTGTGCATGTGTCCCATTCTGTGTTTTTTACCCACCCACCTACTTTCTGTAGTTTTGCTTCAATGAGGTCAAATATGTTATTACCAAAGTCCCCCATTCTTAACTTGGCTTAAATGATAGTAATTCAGTTATTGAAACTACATGTTGAGCACTAGATTATGTTTTGTTTCTTAAAATAACGTTCAATCAATTGAAACTTCTCACATAATTATTCGTCGTTAATTAATGGTTGAGTGATATGTCTATGCTCGGTTTTAAAAGCAGAACTTTGAGTGTGTACGAAGGTTTATGTTGTGTAAGAAATTTGGGATTGAACAGAGATATAATCGAGACCGATAGTATGGATGTGGTCAGGATGCTTAATTTGTTGGCACTTGTGCGCAGTGATCGGGAGATAAGCTTGGTAGATTGTTTCGTTAGAGCAATATGTTAGCTGATGCTATGACTAAAATTAGTTTGGAGCTTTCATTTCACATATCATAATTTTTTCTGTTTAATCACCGGTATCTAACTCATTAGTTAACTAATTCAAAATCAATTTTATAGAGATTCAAATATGACTGAGGATGACCCTTTTAACTTAATTTTCTCCATTCATAACGACATGATTCGAACCTCTGACATTGCTTAAGAAATATAGCATCACATTCCACTAAACCAACTAATTGTTAGTTCAGATATCATAATTTTACTAATCCTCTCAACAAGACGTTGCAGAATCTACATAGAGATTGTAACTTTCAAAGTTAATCTTATTTATTTTGAATTTGTAGAACGATGGATCGTAGTGGCGAAGATTATGATAAGTATTATATATTAATTTCTTTCGTCAAATTTATTTGATATTTTTTTATAATTTTTATACATGTTAAATATTTTTCAAAAGTATCAATATTTTTTATATACATATGTTAAATATTTTTTAAAACATTCACAAGCGCGACACCGACTATCTTGATCAACATGGCAAAAAAGTCTTACATTTTTTACGAGATAATTTACTTCATTTATTAAAATATAATATATTTAAAATTATTTTAATTGCAAATTAGTGTTAAAGTGATTTCCAAACTACAAATATTTTTAACCAAATTTAATAATAGCAGATAATGTGATATAGAACCTATTAAAAAATATAAAGATTAATTTTAAATATATACATATTTATTGCATGAACAACATATGTGTTCAAACAAAATAATCTTATTAAGTTTCAGAAATACTATTTAAATTTTTAACGTGTAAAGTGCAAGGTACCCATGTGATATACTCATATGCACATGCAGGGGCAGTTCAAATGTTTACGATGCCTTGTATAATTTATTAAAATGAGATTTTTTAATTTATAATCCTAAAAATATATAAGTTTTTTTAAAAGATATTTTTATCTTAGTAGAAAATATATTATGAGATCATCTTTAAAGTCATTTTTTTATTTTTTTCTTGTAATTTATTAAACCAAAATCTTTTGTTTTCTTCAAATAAACATTTAATTCAATTCATTTGGGGCTATTCTTTTCTTGGGGGCCTGTGCGGTTGCTCACCTAGCACATGAGTTTAAAATTTTGTTCATGTATTTAGTAACTGAATTATGTATACAATGTGAGGCTCTAACCCCCAAACTTTTTGGCATTTTTACTTTTTTAGTCCCTATCAGTTTAAATCATATTCAAATTAGGCTTCGATCTCCCAATTTATACTTTTGCCGATTTTATTTTTATATTTTCAAAATGTAAAATTATTAAGAGGTTTGCATGAACAATTAAAAAGTATTTATGTGGCCCCTAAAGCACTAAATAAGTATCTTAAAGATGTTATTAAATATTTTAAGATACATTACACTCATATTCACCCAATTGTAGTAAAAAAAAAATTACCATTCAACTTATCATATTTGTCTTTTTTTATCACAACGGAAAGAATGCACGACAACTTTTAAAATTCATATAATAAAAAATTTAACCCTTAATATTTATATATTACGTCAACTTAGACTTGATTCTAAAAAATTAGCTCTTAAAATTATCATATTATGTCAACATTAGTAAGTATTACGACAAATTTTGTATCGGCAGTGACTGAAAACATTATAGTCCAATACTACTCCGACCCAATTCGATCATGAACAAGTTTAACATATCTTGTACCGAGTTACTTCCGGATCATAATTACTTGAATCCGGTATCATTGGGGAGATTAATTTCTTCAAGACTGGATAGGGGATTGAGATGTATGCATGGTGCATATGATTCCACGTATGGAACTCCTCATTAGCCTCTTCTTTCTTCCAATGAGGCAAAAAGCTTTCAAATTCAAACAGTGGTGTGTGCATGAGTAATAGTTATACCAGATTTGGTCGCATTTGGAAACACATTCTTGGCTGCTTATTGTCACAGGTTGTGGTCAAACTAACAACAGTTGAAGTGAAATCCTCATTTTCTGAATTTTGTATGATCATCTCTACTTTTAGGTCTGCAGACCCCATCTTGTTTCTCTTTTGTTCCCGTTTACTGGTTTCATGTGTTTTATTAAGTCTAGAGATTCAAATAGCGGTCCGCTACTGTAATAACAATCACTATATAGCTATAGTAACTCCGTCTGAAATCGTTATTGCAGAAAATAGCGATTCATAATAGTTGTAGTAACATCTGTTATGTTTGCAAATGCGATAAGAAAACGCGGCCACAACCAAAATCTAAATCTCTGCTTTGAACTATCTGTCCTTCTAATCCCATAACCAGCCCTTGTTTTCTCTTAAGTTTTTTTCTAAGGCAGCTAGGCTTAGAGGGATGAAGCTTCCTGCACGAAGCAAACGTGCAGCTAGGGGTCGTCGAAACTTGTGTTTTAAGACGTTCTCTGATGCTTCGGTCAGTAAAAATTTTGAGTGAGAATTTAGAGGGTAAGAGAAAATTTATACAGTTGTATTTACTGTGGTGGTTCTGGATAAATATAATATGAGTGATTTGTATAGAATCTCTAAGAAATAGATAGCACCAAAAATGAGTTAATTAAATATTTATAAGAGAAAAATAAAAGATTTGATGCTAACTGATAATAAAGCATATGGGAAAGTAAAATGATGTTATACTTTATTGATGTACTTATTTTTATTTAAAAGTTAGTCTACTACGTATTGATAAAATATTATTACAAAACGAGGCATTAGAAAGATGAGTAACAGCGTTGTGGAAAACCACTGTCTTATGAGCGAGTTCGTCCCGATGTAGGGACGGATCTATGATTTGAAGTTGGGAGACAAAATATAAATGTTTGAAAGTGGAGGGCAAATTCATAAATAAACTAATTTTTTTTTTAAAAAATATATACGGGACAGAGGTGAAAAAAAATTCTTGGGGGTGGGCAATGTAGCTCAGCTCCTGTCCTGATGTGTGTAATCGATACAATGGACAAATACTTCCCGAGGTTAGCACGGTCTCTTAAGAATTCGTACACTCAAAAAGTTTGATTTAGAGTTGGGATTAAAGTTTAGGGAATTAGGGGTAGGTGTATTTTTTAAGGTTTATGGTTTAAAATTTAATGTCATAACTTATAATTTAATTTTTTAGTGTTTGAGTATAGAAAGAGACATTAAAAAGGACCGGAGATTTTTAACCATATACTGGAGGGTAAAAAGTCCTAAAAACATAGGATCAATTTCGATAAATGCAAATTTAATCCTGTTAAAAACAATATTTCTCAGCCGTTAAAGAACATTGCATTTAGGCCTCAAAATTTCAATTAAATCAATTGAAACGCAAATAATTCACATTGAAAGCATGCCAATTAATCTCGGCAATCGACAGCTTAAAACTCGAGCATTATCAACACTACGTGCACAATAAATCAATAAATATTTATTTTTAAAAATAAAAGACTTGCAAATAAATTTACATTAACAGTATTTACAATTTTTATCAGGGTAAAATACGTAAATCACCACTGAACTTTATTCTTTGACCTATTTTGGTCATTGAACTTTTAAAGCATCCAATTTACTCACTGAAGTTTATACATTAATTTTTTTATCACTCTTCCATTAACCATCTAACATTGTCATGAGGATCATAACATGTCAAACTTCATTGACCAAAATAGGTAAGAGAGCAAAGTTTAGTGGCCAAAATAGGTTAGAGAATAAAGTTCAATGATGATTTATGTATTTTGCCCATCAATTTTTATTATTTTTTATTCCACATCATATCGGTGTTAGAGAGTTAACTGAAGAGTGACGAAAAAATCAATGTATAAAATTCAGTAAGTAAATTGAACGTTTTAAAACTTTAATTACTAAAATAGATTAAAAAATAAAGTTTAGTGATGATTTATATATTTTACCCTATTTATTAATTGATAAGTCAATTTTGATATTATTTATTAATAGAACTTTTAAAAATATGGTGAAGCTACTCAATGGATATGGTCTTTTGTGAAAATGCTTTTAAGCCACATAAATAATGACACGAAGTTAGAAAAAAAAAACACAAAGAAAAAAAAAAGGTTTGGACAGGACCCTGTAAACTATGCCATATCCGAGTGAGATTTTCCAACATGGGACATGGACATGACCGGGTAAACTATGCCAAAAGTTTCTGGTAAGCAGATAAAGATGCATGATTTTAAGTTAGGGGTGGCGAATCTATAAAATTCTAAGAGGGTTAACTTATAAAATTTTAGGAATGACGAAAATGCATTTTTAAAAAAATATATAGAAAATTTTTAAAAACTTTCTAAATTATATATGAATTTTAAAGTTTTAAGAGGCTACTGGTCCTATTGATCCATCCCTGCTGGTAAGTATAGATTCATCTTTATGGTTGCTGATTGCTTCACTCAGAAGATGAGGAGATGTTTTAAACGTAATTAAGATTACATCATCACTCTGGAAAAAAGGAGATTCTATATGCTGATAAGGGTTGCTGTAGAGAATCATTTCGGTTTCGAACAATGCTTTGAATTGGAACACGATTGCTCTCGAAAGTAACACGATTTCCCGACATCTTTCGAGCATAATTATGCTTTGTCAACAGCAAAAAGATGGGGTTTTGGAGTTGATCTTAGTTTAGTATCGTTTTTCACATTTTTACATTGTTTGATTACTTACAATGGCCTTAGAAATGGAGGATTTCCACATGGCACCATTCAATGATGAAATTGCAGTTAGGCTTAGTACATTTAAGGGCAAGGCCTTTGCAAGGGTTACCACTTTTACTGCACGGAGGTTGGCCTTTTGCCTTGTGAACGAAGGCAACCGGATGCGGATGAGCTTCGTATGGGTACGTTTTTCCTAACTTGATGTATGGATATTGCCCCGAAGCGCATTTCGGGTGAGCGCAAAAGTCACACGCTTTGCAGCAGTAGAACCAGCGCTTTGGGTCTATTTCATCTTCGCAGAAGTTGCAGTGTATCTGATCCGCATTGCCTTGGTAAGTGAGATCAAGAGGGTGCTCATGGTTCTTATGCTTCGCCGTATTTGGTAACAAAGCGCAGCCGAAGTCCAGGGCGAAGTTGCAATCGGAGCAGGAGTATAAGGCCTCGTTACTGTAACCGCAAGCACTGCATTTGCTTCCTTTGCTAAAAACAAGGGGATGCTCGTGTGATTTGTGTTTAAGGATGTTCGACAACGAACCACATCGAACATCAAGGTTGAAATCGCACTGCTCGCAGCTGTAGGTGAAGCCATGGCATCGTTGATGACAACCGTCACAGAAAAACAAGCCCCCGTAGTTCAGATGCTTTTCGAGAAGGGTTAAAGGATGCGGGTGAAGAGGGTGTTGCTTCTTCCTAGGCAATTCGAGGCATGTTTTATGGAGGAAAATGTCGCAATCTTCACAACTGTAGCATTGCTCCAAAATAGGTTTCATGCAGCAATCACAAAGTTTATCATCATGAACTTTTGCGTTTAGCGTTAAATTGTGTGGATGGCTAAAATGCTTGACCACCATAGCTATCATATCGGCTTCACCGATATCGATGATCGAGTCAAAGAATTCGTCCCCTTTGGTTTTTATCACAGAAACAGAATTTTCCACTGCACAATTCAAATGAACAATGAAGTCGCAACAAAAGCAACCGTAACCGCCGTACTTTGCGCTCACTTCACTGTGACAGATACTGCAACGATGGTTACACGAATCACTAATTCCTTGAAGGAAACTGAATTGTGTAACAGGATGACAGTGGTCTCTAATTTCAATGGTATTGGGTAAAGATATGCATTCTTCATGGACTATTACTTGGCACTGAGTACATAAGTAAGGGAAACGCTCACCCTCTATGCCGCATGCATCACATATAAACGGGAGCGCCTTCATCAGGTGGATGAACCGGTGTCGATGATTTTCGGCTTCAACGATGCATCGAGGAAGTGAAGCGCATTTGATGTCGAGATCAAACTTGCAAGTAGGGCAGTGATAAACAAAGCCTCGGCATGTTCTGCGACAAAAATCACAGTCACAGCTCGAATAATACGGCGGGGGATTTGTCAAAAGAATAAGAGGATGTTCACGGTGATAGGGGTGACTAATCTCGGGGGATAACATCGAACACTTCTTATGAAGGAAGAACTCACACCGAGAGCAACCGTAACCAGGACCGGAAATCAGTTCCTCACATCCAAAGCAACAAACAGTTTCCCCCGGCTTTTCGATGAAAACCAACTGATGCTTGTGGCTGAAATGCTCGAGCTCGAGAAACTCCCCGGTTACACACGGTGGCAGCAGATCACACGAGACGTCAACATCGAACCCGCAAGAAAAGCAATGGTAAACGAAGCTGTTGCAAGATTCATCACAGAAATCGCAGAGACACTCGACGTATCCAGTAGGGGGTTTAGACAAGAGAACAAGAAGATGATCGCGATGAAACGGATGACTTATCTCGAAAGGTAGGTTCGCGCATATCTCGTGAAGATAAAACTCACATTTGGCACAACCGTAGCTCGGACCGGACACCAGTTTCGCACACCCTGAGCAATGGATGATCTGTTTGCCTCCATCAACATGCTCTTTGGTGAAGACCAATGGATGGTTGTGGCTAAAGTGTTGCAGATTCATATCCCTCTCCATTTCTTAGTCTGCAAATTAAAGTACAGCAAAGATGATCAAAGAAGTGTTGCATTTATACATTGAATAATGGCAGGTCTTGACTAATTTGACGGATTAAACAATGATTTAAGTGTGGAAATTTGCAGAATTTGACTGATTAAAATAAAGACTATTTTTTTTTAACAATGACACATGGATTTTATTAACCTCCATGACAAATATTACAAATACGATGTATAAAAAAAGAAAAAAAATTAGTCCACTAAAAATCTCATACAAATGTACAAAGAAAAACAAACACTTCCATGAATATTAGCATAGCATCAAAACCTAGAAACTTTCATGAATCTCTATTTTCCTAGCCAAACTAGACGCTTTACGAGATGAAAAAAGAGTGGTGAGCAAACTAAACTATCAGACAGATTGTTCCGCT
Source organism: Hibiscus mutabilis (assembly GCA_019671005.1). Classification (NCBI taxonomy): domain Eukaryota; kingdom Viridiplantae; phylum Streptophyta; class Magnoliopsida; order Malvales; family Malvaceae; genus Hibiscus; species Hibiscus mutabilis. The sequence goes on along the minus strand of CM033750.1, from coordinate 38,706,078 downwards.
ACATAGTTATGATTGCATCGGCTAACAAACCATTAAACGAGTGAGAATCAATCTTTATTATGATCATCGAAAGAATCAAATCAAAAATTAGCACCGTAAGGATCTCTAAATGAACACTAAACAACCGCTAAGGTATATTGAAATCGTGTCAAACGACAGATGAAACAAACCACAAAAGCCAATAAAAAGCATGCAACAAAGGCAGAAAAAAACCATAAAGGTAAAAATTCTTATTAAAATTGAGAAAAACAAAAAAAAATAATAATAAACACCGATGATCGATAATCAATATTAAAATTAATTGTCGACCATGAACCAGAGAATCAAAAAAAAGTTACTATATAAAGAATTCTAGAGGAGAGAAAAACTAAAAAAATAAAGACTAGTTCTACTTTCAATATATATATATATATAATTCACAAAAAGAAAATTCTTATCTTGTAACTGATGACATCAAATACAAGCTTGCTTGAACCAGAAAGCTGGTTAAAAGGTATTTTCTAAGGGAAACTTTGTTCAATATTTTATATTGGTATTGAAAAAACTAAACATATACTAAAGAAGTATTTGAAAAAATTCATTAAATATATTTAAAAAATGATATAGTTGTCGTTACTTCTAAAGTATTCTCTCACAAATGGCATTAGAGTATCGAAGTAAATCGTTTTCAATTTCTTTCTTTATATGTTTCGGATATTGTTGACCAATTTTTAAAGAATTGGTCAATTATTTTTTTAAATAAACTTTTTTTTAAAGAAAAGTAATGTATATTTTGGCAACCGTACATGGTTTTAAGATATAATTAATAATTTGGTGTTAAGCTTTTTTTTCTAATTAGGTGCATGAATTTTTCTGTAAGGTTCAATTTGTATCTAGAAATTTTATTTTTTAAGTAAGTATATTTGGTCGGTTCGCCAAGTTATTTATTTTAGACCTACTTGGAGCAACTCTTTTTTTCCTTAAGTCTTTCTTTCTCTCACCTCCATATAAAATTAAAAATTAAAATTTGTCAAAAAAATTATTTTTCTCTAAATAGATATTTGAACTTGACTTACTGATTCAAATTAATTTATAAATTTTACTTTTTTATCCGATTTGCTACTTATGGTAAATGATTTCTTTGAGCCAAATCGAATAACAAAGTCAAGCTCAAGTATAGATTTGCACCTAAAAATGAAATTCGAAGAAATTTTTTTATAAGAAATTTTACGTCAACAATTAACAATAAAATTGAACAGAAGTTAGAGGATAAAAGTTTTCAAATGAGTTAAGTACCCTATTAGTATATGAATTATACCGAAATCTCAATTTTATATATTTACTTTTTATTTTCAATTTTATACATCAATTTTTCTGTCGTCAACAGGTTTACACATTTCTATCACGAAAGCTACCGTGTACCATCAGAATCACTCATATTTTAGCACGTATCATTTATTTTATTTTTATAAATTCTTATTTACTTAAGGATTAATAACAAGATCAATCATTAATGTTTTAATAATTTTTTAATTTAACCCTTCATATTTATTTTTTAATCAAATGTTTATTTCAAAAACTTACAAAAAATAATGCACCAATTAATAATTGACATGTGGCAACATACTAAAATTTTTTAAAAAAACATTATAAAATTAATTATTTTTGTTTTAATCATTATTTTAAAATATTTGATTTGAATCAATGATTCAAAATTCTTATGCTAAAAAATTGTCAATTTTACTGTTGCTTCAGAAATCATTTTTTTCTTCTGTTTGAGAAGCAAAGATGTACCTCCTCCTTCGACCACCATCACCCACTGCTCTCTTTGCACTCCATCTTCACCATTGAAGCTTTGAATCTCATTCTTCTTCTTCTTCTTCAGCGTCTTGAATCTCATCGAAGTTTGACCAGGTTAAGCCATTGAAAACCCATCTTTTTAAGGTCCTGCTGATATACAACCTCCATTTGAAAACCCCTTAAAACCTCATTTCTCACAAATCTTAAGCTAACAAAGGATGCCTCTTCAATTCCACCGTCACTCTCCTTCTTTCCCTTCTTGTTTCCGACCCCGTTCCACCATTGTAAGCGAACTTCATCGGCGTGATGGGTGTCGCAGTTCCAAATTTCAAAACTAACTCCTTAAATATAAACCCTAAAATCACCACTCTACCCATTCATTACCACACCCAAATTCCCATTTCTCACCAAAATCTCTTCTCCCCAAATTCGCGTTCTTCAATTCTCAATTCCCCAAATCCCAATTTCGTCATCCTTTCTAAACTCCGCATCATCCCTTACACCACTTTATTCCACCGCGACGGTACACAACTTGGTCCAGCGTCGTCGTTGTACCCAAACGACGCCTAGGCTTTCTCAACTCCAGGCATCCCCCGAACTATGCCGCTGATTTTGGTCATGAGGTTGTAGCGTCGTTTGGGGTTAGTCGAAGCTGGGTGAGATGAAAGAAGAGGATAAAAGGAGAGGATAAAGCTTATAATGTGAGAATTAGATCTATGGATAAAACATTGAAGAGAGACAAGAAATCGAGATTTAGGGATGAAAATGGAAAGAAATAAATGTAAAAAAAAAAAACTTAAATAAAAATATTTTTATGCCAAGTGTCAATCATGGATTGGTCTAATTATTTTTTAAAATAAATTTATTTTTATAATTTTTGAAATAAATATTTGATTAAAAAATAAATCTAAATGGTTAAATTTAAAAATTACTAAAACATTGAGGATTTGGTCTTGTTATTAACACTTAAGTAAATGGAGAATTTATAAAAATAAAATAAATGACACATGTCAAAATATAAGTGGTCTCAATAATACACGTCAGCTTTCGTGAAAGAAATGTGTAAACCGACAGAAATTTTGATATATGAAACTTAGAATAAAAAAAGTAAATGTATAAAATTGAGAATTCGATATAATTCATGTACTTATGGGTAAATTAACCCTTTTCAAATAAAGATAAGGAAAAAATTGTTATATACACAAGTCTTTCACTGTTAGGGTTTAAGGATTAAAGTTAAGATTTTAAAGTTTAGGTTGTATAATTAAAATTTAGGGTTTATAGTTAAAATTTAGAGTTTAGGTTTTAGGTTGTGAAGGTTAGGAATTTAAGTTTTAGATTTTATAGTTTAAATATTATAGTTTAAATATTATAGGTTAGGAATTTAAGGTTAGGGATTAAAGTTTTAGAGTTTAGGTTTTAGGATGTTAAGGGTTGTTTAATTTTTTTTTACAAAGCTTGTGTATAAAAATATAACCCAAAAATATATATAAAGATTTAATTCCAAAAAGTAAAATAGAAAACTAAATTTTATTTTTTTAAAATAATATAAAAATCCTTTTATATTTAACTATGAATATATATACGGTAATTATTCTATACACAAAAGCTTTGTGAAAATTTTGTTTCCACAAACGCTTTAATTTTAGGGTTTATGAATTTTGTTTAGGTTTCAACATCTAGGGGTTTAAATGTAGGAGTTTTGAATTTAAAGAGTGTGATTACAATTTAGGGTTTATAAGTTAAAACTTAAATATTTGACCATATTACTCTAAAAACTAAACTTTAACCACTAAACCTTAAATTCTAACCCTAAAATCTATTTTTTAACAATAAATCCTAAAATTTAAACCTCTACAATTAAAACCCTAAACTAAATCTTTAAATTCTAAAACTAAAATATTTATAAATTTTTTTATTCCAACCGCTAATGCATAAGATATTTTTTTATATAAATATGCCAAGCATTATTATACAAAAAAAAAAAGTTAGCATTATTTAAAAAAAATAAAACTCGAAGCCGATTTTGATATAATACTAAACTTAAATAAGAAGAATTAAAATATACCGGGCCGTACCCGGTCCGACGGCGAAACACCTTTACCCAATTGCTATCAATTCCAAATTTCACTGAGCTAAACAAACACCACCTATTATGTGCTTTTGCTTTAAAATTTTGAGAAAGCATTGCAAAAATTTATTAGACTAATGAGACCCAGGACTTTGTATGTTGCTGTTTATTTCTTCAGAACTTTTTAATATGTATAAGTAGATTCTGAAAGGCAATTCGTCTTTGATCAAACATGAGCAAATGACTAAAAATGTACAAGTGTAACAGACAGTGCGTATGAAATCAAATTTGTACACTTTGTTATTAAAGAAGTTAAAATATTTAACTTATTATTGTTCAAAAACCTTATCTGTTTTGTCATCCAAATTTACATATTTATTTACTTTTAGAAGCAAACACTAAGTAGCAAAAGCATCCACCAAAGAAAGCCTTAAAAATGAAGGTTTTTAACTTGGAAAGATACAACTGATATGATAGGTGCCTTGTGAATCAGGTCGGAGAAGAGGAACTTGTCCTTCAAATTGGGAGGGCAGCTATTCAGCGTCCGGATGCTAAGCCATATATTCATGATTTACTTTTATCGATGGCACTTGCCGAGGTGAGGCAAATAGGTGAAGAGCTTAGCATCTTTTACCAACTTTAACATCAACTTTGCTATGCCCACTTTTCTTATAATAGGTGCTTTCTTGAAGTGTTCAATTGCGAAGACTGGTTTCGAAAAGAACAAGGTCTCGGAAGGATTTGAAGCTCTTGCTCGTGCTCAGTCTCTTCTCAGGAGTACAAAATCTCTTAAACAGATGATGTTGTTATCTCAGGTAGTTGTTGTTGCTATTTTATGCTTTTGCCTCCATTTTATTCAAGGATTTCCACAACATGCTTTGCTTCAGTCAGTAATAGGCATCCTCTTCATTTGTTGATTAATAACATACTGTTTCTAACCCAAAAGGTAAACATGATCAAAACAATACAAAACTTCTAATGAATTGATCTGATGGTTAAGAACTTAATATATTCTGCAAGCTGATGACTGCAACAATGTCGGAGGATAGGTGCAAACAAGTAATTATGTGCTACCCTTATTTCTCATGGTCACAGCCTTCTATTTACCTTAATTATTTGTCATGGTTCTTAGATAGAAGAATCTTTGGAGGAACCTGCACCTGCATGCGCATTGGAATTATTAGGCTTGCCTCGATCACCTGAAAATGCTGACAGGCGACGAGGAGCTATTGCTGCCCTGCGTGAACTGCTCAGACAGGGGCTTGATGTGGAAACAACTTGCCAGGTCCAAGATTGGTCAAACTCTTAATCGGCTGTTGGCCTCAGAAGTAGTTGATATTCTCCCTGGGATAATTTAGCAATGGCAAGGAAGACTAAGAAATCAATTGAATCACAGAATCAAAGGGTTGTAATTGATTTTACCTGTTTCTACATGGCATTGGTTGCTCATATTGCTCTTGGATTTTCAAGCAGGCAAACTGACTTGGTAATCTCTATGCCGGTTAGTCTATGAATAATATTTTGGGGGTTCTGCATTGGAGTGGTTGGGTGGGGAGACTGTTTTCTATCAATTCTTTGTTACTATTGTCACTTTTTATTATATTTCTGTAGATTACCAAAGCAAAAACTATATGTGAGTGTTTGATAACATCTGAGGGTGCTGATCTAAAGGTTGAGGAGGCTGTCTGTTTATTCCTTCTTAGACAGGTATAGATTTAAAATTGTAGAAATTGAAGGTTTTGTTTCTTTGGAAGCTGGAGCTTCTTTTCATTGAAATGCTTTTTTAATTACTCGTGTTGGTTTTTAGGGAAGTGAGGCTGAGGTTATTGAAAAGCTTCAACAGCTTGAATCAACTTCAAATCGTGCACCCCAAAATTCTATTACGGGAAAGGAGGTGCTAGGCAGTTCTAGTACAAATACATCATTGGTAAGTCTTAAACCATCTCTTGCTTTGAAATATGCTTCTAAGCTTGCAATGAGCGGAAAGTTTAGGAGGTCCAATATGCTTAATTTACTCTTTTGACTGTGGAATGTCACATATAATGGAGTGGTGACTTGTTTAAAGACTGATAGAAGGGTGATGGAGCATTGCCCAATAGCAATAGTGTAAACCACGGTTCAGCTTTGAGCTCTTATCTATTAGCCTTGGGATTGTTGAATTTATTAGGTACAGTCAAGATGCTATACTTTGGTGTATGCTTGTTCAGATAATATCAATCTGGTGGATCAGATGAGATGCTTGAGTTATGTAGGGAAAACTTAGAATCAAAAGTCTTCAGTAAGCCTAAAACAAAGTTTATGATATGAAACTCTGTAAAGGATTGGCAATGAAGCAAGTGTAAAATTGGAGAAAAAGATAAACTGCAAACTGATTTGTTTTAGTATATTGGCTGAAGCATGCAAACATAGGATCCTAGCTTGATCAATGAAATAGATGAATTTACTGGGGTCATGACTTGTGTGACAGCAAGAGTAATTTGGCAAGGGTTGTGTGCACTTGATAATAATCATGATTGAGTTGCTAGTTGGACTGCGTCCACTTCCACATGTCCCCTTCAAATTCTTTGAAGTTCTTGTTTATCTTTAAGATTGATGCATACTCTAATATATAACTGCCTGTCTTAATCAGGAAATTTGGCTGAAGGATGCTGTGCTCTCTCTCTTTCCTGATACAAGGGATTGTTCTCCTTCTTTGGTAAGAGCAAATGACTAAGCTAACAGATTAAGGGTGAAGTGCTAACATTTGTACTTGTCTGCAGGCCAACTATTTTGGTGGTGAAAGAAAAGCTCCTAGGAGCAAGAAAAGTAATGATGCCCCTCAAACCATCCCTAATCTAGGCCACAGATCCCTAGCTACCGCCCTTGCATCTGAGAGGAAAGATTTTGAGGATTCCCTTCCCCGTATGAAATCTTCTCTCCATATTGTATCAACCGTTAAGCAATTACCAACAACGGATTTGCAAAGCCCTTTTGTAACGGCTGACAATAGCAGTGGAAACAATGCCAATGCATCGTCTGTTCGGTTGGAAAGAAAATTTGGAGGAAACCAGAATAAATCTTGGGAAAGCTGGTTTTCCCAGAGTAATGTCACTGAAAGGGTAACTTTTGTTGCTGTATTAGGGTTCATTATTTTAACAGGCTTTAAGCTCTCAGGAATGAGATTGAGAGGGGGCAGGCGTATGTCAATATGGGCCTCCAGTAAACCACATACGGTTACAAACTCCCTTACCCATAAACGAGATTCTTTCTTGGATTACAACTCTGCTCATATCAGGGCAAGTGGTATTGGTGGTAGGATAAAGAAACTCTTGGAATCAGCCAAGGTTCAATTCTGAGCCCTTCAGAAGCTTTGAATTCAAAAACTTCCTGCCTTCCTGCTAGCCTGTCAACGTCAATCACGGCAGTGGACGGGAAGCAAATGTCTGTGGAAGAAGCTGAAGCTCTTGTCAGGCAGTGGCAAGCAATTAAAGCTGAAGCTCTGGGACCTAACCATCAGGTTGATACCCTCTCTGAAGCCCTTGATGAGTCGATGTTAATTCAGGTAAAACCTATGAACGGTCTAATTTGATTTCATGCTTTTGTTTATTAACAGTAAAATAATACAACAATCTTCCTCCGTCTCCTTGCCTAATCACCCTAACCCCAGAAGGGAGGATAAGAATGGTTAAAGTGTAGCGTTGATCAGTTCATTGCTACCTCTGTGCTATTTGTTAAACAAGAATGTTGCTTACGTAACAATTGTTTTTAGATATTTAATACTGATGATAGCAAACTATGTGATGTGTTATAAAAAAACTTGGGGAGCTTGATTGGTCGACGAAATTTAATGAATGCAGTATAAATGCGTACTTTGAGTTCGTACTAAAAAAAGACGAGCTCAAATCAAAATCAAGTTTCAACCATTCCCCAGATTTTTTAAAATTTCAAAACTAAACCTTTGCAAGGCACTAACTCTGAATTCATGACATGGAAATATTTTGGTTTGTTTATTTCAAGATTCTATTCCTGGAGGTGGAAGTATTACTTCATAGCTAAAACCTTCAGTTTGGTTTTTATTTTTTGTTGACATAATTGTGGTCTGCAGTGGCAAGCGTTGGCTGATACGGCGAAAGCTAGATGTTGTTATTGGAGATTTGTTTTGCTTCAATTGACCATTCTTCGAGCAGACATTCTGATGGATGCAAACATGGGGGAGATAGCCTCCTTGAAGAAGCAGCAGACAATGTATTTTTCCTGCCATTGCATTAATATCAAATCTAAAACTCGAAACTGTTTCATCAAAACACATGGACTAAGTCGTACTTGCTTATCCACTGATTGCTGCCAGCACGTATAAAATCCGATATATTCTTCGGAGGCAAGATGATGGATCATGGAAATTCTGTGGAGGCGACGTCGAAATGCCATCATGAGACGAAAATAGCCTTCGTAACAAGCCACGGTCAGTTGACTGCTAATCTTTTCATAACTTAGTTTCTAGCTGTGCTGTGATTGAAGCCGAATGTCGTAAATTCGTAATAAGTCAATAAGTTTATGGATGGATTGCCTGATTCCTAAAGATAACAATCTCTGAATGTGCAGTCCAGAAACCTGTTAGAATCTAATTTATATATATTATTTATTTATTTTTCATTTTAAATGTGGGTTTTACTTTCCAGTTTACACACTCTTTGAGTTATATATAATGGCTGTATGTTTCTGTAGGATCAAAAACATTAACTTATTAGGAGGATTATGATTTCATCTAGACCTGTCAATTCGTGTGTTCATTTCGTGTTTATGTTTTAATGAGATTTTCAATTCTAAAAATGATTAAAATTTGTGATGTTATCATTTTATTCATTTATTTAAAATAGTGAAATAACTTAAAAATATCATATATATATATATTATTTATTACTTTTTATTTATTTGGAAATTTAATTTTTTAACAAATATTTAATGGAAAGATGTTAGAATTTCATTAAATAATGTTTACAAATTATAAAATAACATTTTTTCAAAATAAATGATAAAAATTTAAAACCTAAAATTAATATAAAAATCAAAAATAAAAAATAAAAAATAATTGAAATAGAAATTGATAGACTATTAAAATAATTTATCAAATTGAGTCAAACCCAACCATATGCATATAAGTTTTTCCCCCTCCGATCAAAGGTATTGGATTCGAGAGAAAGGAGCGGTGATGAGGCAATAGTCATAAACATATATTAATAATTTAATAAAAATATTATTAGTAATTAAATTAAAAAATCTGTCTTGTACGATTACCAACACCAACAACCATTACCCAATTACCATAAATATCCATGTGCCCCAATCCAAAAAGCGTAGCAATTATTATTATTATTATTATTATTATTATTATTATTATAGTAAACTACTTTTAAAGTCACCAAAATTTTAAGACATTTTTACTTTGATCACTAAAATTTTAAATTGTTAATACAATATTGAATTTTTAATTTTTTTTATCAAGGTCGTTGTCATTACATGTCGTTAAAAATGATGATGTGACATGTCAAAGTTTTTTTTAAAATATAGCATCAATTTTCAAATTTATAGTTGCCACAAAGGTTAAATCGATGAGCGAAGTGGTTGTCGATCAATCTCAATGGTAGAAATGATTCACTTGGCCGAAAGATTAACATAGTTTAGTTTCAAGTTGTTCCGAAAGTTGAAAGTGACAGGTCGAAATTTTTTAGCTTTTAGTTTCGATTAAAATTTGATTGACATTTGAGGAGAATGAGAGATTTTTCGATGAGTTTGAACAGATGGGAAGGAAGATAAGAAGAATGAGAGTGACTTTGTGATATTTTCGACTGAAGAAACCACCTTATGACAACATAAATGGTGACAGAAGGAAATGGCAGTTCAATAGTAACTAAAAATGATTATTTTTTAATCTTTTAATGTTAATAATCATATCAACTTGAAATTAAAATATGTTAATTTTCTAATAAATTAGAACTCTTTCACTGTCAGAATTGATCAATAATCGCTTGTTCATAAAAAAGTCTTTTACGTATATTGTCAATTTTTAAAATTAAAGATTTTCTGTGAAGAAAGCTTAAACGGTAGATTTCAATGAGAGTGATCATAATAAAAATAAATTAAAAATTTAACAATTATAACACGAATTTTAAAAGTATCATGATCAAAGTAAAAGTACTTTAAAAGCTCAGCAACTGACAATGTAATTTACCATTATTATTATTATTATTATATGCAATTTAAATAATCCTAAAATCCCAGCTGTCGGCATCCTATCCTTCATTGTTTTATCCGCCATTTATTTATTTTTTTAATCTCTGCGCCCACTATTGAGCGAATAATAATATCAGGGGAATTGTTTTTTTTTTCAGTGCTTTGCTCTGGTGAATTTGAATCAACCCGTATTATTCCATGATTTTAGTAGATAAGTTTTTTAGTTTTTTCTGCAAACACTAGATTTTTAATTTGAGATATACTTAAAGGAAAAAAAATTGATATACAAGTCGTGTAAATTTTAGTTTACACGTGCCTTTTAGTTTTAGGGGTTATGGTTTAAGGTTGTAGGGTTTAGAATTTAAGGTTAGTATTTAAAATTTAGTATATTTGGTTTAAGGTTTAGTTTTTTAGGGTTAGGGTTAGAAATTTAGGATTTGAGTTTTTATAGTATAAATACACATGCTTGTGTAAAATTAATTTTATACAGCATGTGTATCAAAGTTTTACCCTATACTTAAATAATAATACAATTATTAATTTATGTTTTTGTACATTTTTTAAATAATAATACAATAATATAAATATTACAGTAACTGATTTAAAATTACAAAATGCATTGAAAATATATTCAATATTTTTATAATGTCACTTTGAATTAATCACTTCAAAAATATATATTAAAAATAAAAAGAAATATTTTTGTAAAAAATATATTTTATAAAATTAAATTAATAAATAACTATTGGTGAAAGATTTATAAAACTATGAAAATACAAAAAAAAAAAATACTCCTACAATAATCTATATTACCGTTTAAAGTAAAGATGTGCATGTAGTTTTCAATTGAGTTAGAGTCTGAGTTGAACCGTGACAATAGTTAAATAATTTTAAAATCATTAAAATTTTAATTATTATATTTTAATCGAAGTCGTTTCGTAGAATATAAACTTATACATTACACACTATTAGTACATTAAATATATATAAAATAAAATTATTTTTTAAAAAAATTTGAAAAAAAATTTCTGTGACCATATTGAATATGAATTAATTATAGTTATTAAATTAGACGTACACAAATTTTCAAAAGCCTACCCACCCACGGGCCACGTGTTATCTGGCAGTGTGCTTAAGGCTTATAAATACACGGTAGTTTGAGTCCGTTGAATACGAAACGCAGAAGAAACTCGGTCGTCTCTCCCTCTCCCATAGTTTTCTGCATCTGTAATCCATCAAAATCAATGGGTTTGAAGGTTTGATTTCTCTTCTTTTCCTTTCCTTTCCGTTTACAATCCGATTAGTTAATTTACTTTCGTTTCTGGTTGTTTGTTTTGATGTTTCATTCATTCACATCTAATTTTTTCTTGCTCAAATCGATCTCTGATTGTTTCCTTACGGTTTTATGAGGTTAAATTTTGTCGTTAGTCTCTGTACCGTATTTCAATTGCGGATTTGTTAACTGTACTCGAGTTTTTGAGATTTCAGTCCTGATCCAAACAGTACCGGAAAACATTTGACTGGTTTACAAATTTTGAAAAATACAGGGACTAATAGCAGAATTTGTTCTTGTTATTATGGAGAAACGAAGTCAATTTGAAGTAGATTACCTCTAGATCTAGAAGTTTTAAGCATTGCATTCAACGGATTTTTCTCTTTTAAGTTGCTTAAACTTGCTGAAAACATCTTGTTTGCTACTATCTCTCTGTTATACTGAAATCTGAGATTTGATCTCTCTACTTTAATTTGGTATAATTTGATTCTGTAGTTGTATAATGGTTCTAGGAGCTCTGAGTTAATAACATCCACCCAGTCCTAATTGTTATCGATTTGGATATATGATTATTACGAAACTAGAGAGATTAAATCTCAAATTTTGGCCAACTAGGGGACTAATATCATGATTAGATAGATCATTGTACATTTGTTATTGTTTCGCTTTCAATATATAGTCCCTCACAAGTTGAAATTTAATCATTCCAATGTTGCCTTTTGATCTTTGACTGTATAGGAGGAATTCGAGGCATATGCCGAGAAAGTTAAGACCCTCCCAACGACCCCTTCGAACGAGAACATGCTCATTCTGTATGGACACTACAAGCAAGCTACGGTTGGACCAGTGAACACCAGTTAGTATATATATAACCCATTTTAACCTTTTCTTTAGTCACTTAATATTGCTAGGACTTTCCATTCCGACAGTATTCTACACATGGATATGGAGATATAACCTCCTTAGATCCTTCTATTAATCATATGTTTGTTAGATAAATATCCGTATCTGACATAACATATTTAATAACTATATGATAGAGATGCTAATGGGTTTTATTTTTCCTATTCAAAGGCCGTCCTGGAATGTTGGACTTGAGGGGAAAGGCCAAGTGGGATGCATGGAAGGCAATCGAAGGTAAACCTATTTTTGAATCGGTATAGATTATTGGATTACTAGTTGGTTTCATTGGAAATTGTTATCAACATATAGAAATGAATTTATGTTCGAATATGGTTCTGGTTTTCGATAGGGAAATCCAAGGAGGAAGCAATGGGTGACTACATCACCAAAGTAAAACAGCTGCTGGAGGCTGCTGGAATGCCTGCTTGATGTGTGTGACCATGAAAGAAAATGGTGTAATTTCAAGCCCTTGCTTGTTTACAAGGGTTTGAAACAAGTCACAACTAGGAATAAACAATGTACTCTTTTTCTATTGCTACTCTTAAGTTATTGTTGAATTTGGGTCGGTTCAAAGTCCGATTATGTAAGTTTTATTTTTACTCTGTAGCATGAATGAGGTCGATTGAATAAATCTTATGGTGTTTGTGCTATTGGAAAATTATCGTAAGTTTCGAATCTAAGGCCGCATGGTTGCTTAACTAAAGCCTTGCCAGGTGAGTCCAGTATTTGCCTGTTTTGGCACCTATGCTATACCTTATGAATTGGGGTCATATGCATATTGACGTGAGATGTGCTTTTGTTGTTTAGCTAATAATATTGCTTGCTATATTAAGTATGGGTTGGTGTTTGTATATTATATTTATGGTGGGTGGGTGGGTGGGTGGAAGTTGGTGGGTTTTTCCGTCATAAAAAGATTTTTTTGGGAAAATGCCATAACCTCTGTAAATCTTGAATTAAATATAATTTATATTTGATCATTCCAATCTATCGGATGCCAATTAAATTAAGATTTAATGTTTTTGTACCTAATAGCTTTATTTTTGGACAAAAATCTTCAGTTATTTTTCGGTGTATCTCTCTATGTTCTGATATTAAAAAAATAAATTTTAAACTATAATCTTAAATTTTAAATCTTAACTCCTATACCCTAAAAAATATATTATATTCACAATCCCCTAAACCTTAATATTAGACTCACCTTATTTTTTTAATATGAGACATAGAAAAGAGACATTGAAAGAGGTACAAAAAATGGGTAAAGTATTTTTATTCTTATTTTTAGTTTAGATTTAGGCTTAAGGGTTTAATAAGCTCTTAAACTTTTACAAAAAAAATAATTAAGCCCCTAAATTTTTTTGCACCCAATTATAAGCCCTCAAACTCAAGCAAAAAATCAATTTGGCCCTTTGACCAAAGTTGATCGTTAAATAAGCTCTTAAACTTTTGTAAAAAATAATCAATTAAGCCCCTAAACTTTTTTTGCACCCAATTAAGCCCTCAAACTCAAGAAAAAAAAATCAATTTGGCACTTTGACTGTTAAATTTAACGATTTTTTAAAATCTTTTTGACATGTGTCGCAACATGATAATGTCACTTGTCATTTCTAGGAATTTTTAAACTTTAAAAATCTAAAAAATTCTAGAAAATTATTTTAAAAATATAATAAATATTTTTATTACGAAATTTATTTAAAAATAAGAAATAATAATTTTTCAAAAGATTAAAAAAATTAAAAATTATAAAAAAAATAAATTAAAAATATATATATATATCTGAAAAATATTTTTTTTTTGATTTTTTTCGGATTTTTATATATTTTTTAAAAATTAAAGTTTAAAATTTCTTAGAAATGTCAAGTGATATTTTCCTGTTACGACACATGCCGAGAAGATTTAAAAAAACCATTAAATTTAACGGTCATCGATGTTTATCCCCTTCACTAATTGATCTGGTCATCGATGTTTAAAAAAACTGTTAAATGAATGTATTTATTTTTTAAAATATGTATAGTTGAATCAAACTAAAAATTTTATTAAGATTCACTAATTGATCTGGTCATCGATGTTTATCCCCTTCACTCTTTGTGCGGGTTTAAACCTTATAAAAAATTTATTTTTGATAAAAAAAGTTTAGAATCTTTCAAAGAAAAAAAAATAAAACCACTTCCTAATATTTTATACTTTTATGGACATTCCAAATTTCAAAAAAGAATATTGGAAAAGGGAAAATCTTTCACAAAAGAAAAACAACAATAATAAAAAAATATAAAAGTAAATGGAAAGAAATGAACAAAATGCAAAGATGATGGATGTAAAATAACTAGGGAAATGCGACAGAATCAACATTGTGATTTTTATTTTTTTAAAAAAAATTGAAAGTGCAATCACTCATAATCATACTTACAAACAATATTATGAATAATTATATTAAAACCATTCATTATAATATACAATTGGACTAATAATCAAAAGAAAAGTTGGGAATTTTGGGGCTAGAACTAAATTATAATTTTTTGAAAATAAAATATACACGTTATATTCCCATGCAGTGATTCGAACCCATATACAATTAGAAAATTGTACCATCAAATTCTAATAAATAAAATTTTCAGTTCATATTCTACAAATCTATTATATTTTTTTTTTGTATTTTTTGGCACTTGAAATTCATTCCAAAGCTGGAAAATAAAGAGAATAATATTGGGTGGTAATATAGTTGGAATTGAATATAACATTTTCAGGATCTTATTCTGAATTATCTTTTCTAGATTCCCCATTCATGATTGATGCTTGTGGTCCCTTAAGTGCTAATGCTACATGCATTGTATAATAGGATCGGTACTTTATTGGTAAAAAAATTATGTTTCAGGTCCTTATATTTTGATAAAATTTGAGATTTTGTCCTTGTACTTAAAATATGTTAGAACTTAAATTCTCTTGTTTTTTGATTAAAAAATCTTAACCCAATTGTTAACACCGTTAATCACGATGTCAAGACGACAAATTACCAATGTTTTGGGGACAAATTACCAATGTCAAGACAACAGTACAGAGCTTGCATTCGCCACTAGCAGCTATACCCATAATTGGCAGCTATTAAGGAAAGCAAACCAAATGATGCCATGCTTAGGGATTCGTTGGGAAAACCATACCAATTTTTTAAAATTTAACTAAAAGTAAAAAAGTTATAAAAAGTATATCCATGTAATTATCTTGAATATGGGTGATAATGAGCTTGACCAGCTCGTAAGCTACTCAGGCTCGGCTCGTTCAAAGCTCAGCTCGAGTGAGCTCGACTCGAGACCTTAACAAGTTGAGCCGAGTTAAGTTCGGCTCGAAAAGCTCGATCTCGGAATAATTATATATATAAATATATACTACATATGTGTCGCAACCTTTTTTAAGGAGGTCTTGACGTTTTAAAATCAAACAACGAAGTCACCACCAATCTTTTTTTGATGGTGTGATTGGATCACCTAAAAACGGGTTATTTTAATAAAATTATTTTATTTTTATTAAAACAACAATTTTGGTCTGTGAAAACACAAAAACGGGTTCAGGAGTCGGTTACGCGTGGGGAAGGGTTAGCACCCCCACGACGCCCAAGAATCGGTACCTTGTCAGTTACAAAAGGTTTTAAAGTCGGATTTTGTGAATCGATGTAAAGCTTAAATTATTGTCCGTTCATAAGTTCAATTTTACTTTAATGACCTTACTATTCGAAAACGAACTTCAATCACCGCCAACACTTCTGGCGCTAACCCGTCATTTTCGTTTAGTAAGACATCGCATTACTTTAATTTCACTTTTTAACAAACAAGTACATAAACTTGATTTGTTGAAGATTTTTATTTATTCTAAGTTAAAACTTATTAATCCTAAAAAGGTCTAAGTATTTTTCCTATTTGAGGGTTTAAATTTTATTAAGCATATTTTATTTTATTTTTTGTGAAGAAAGTTTTATTACAAATAAGTCTTTATCTAAGGTTTGAAGAACCTATTCCTAAGGCCAACTTAAAACTAAAGCTAATGAAAACAAAATAAGAAGCATGATTTAAATCTAGGAACTTTTTAATGGGCTTGGTTCTGTTTTATTTTATTTTGAAAAGATTTTTATTATTTAAAAAAACATTTTCTTTGACTTTTTGAATTCATTTGAAAAGAAGTTTTTGTTTGTTTTTATTCTTCTTGTATTCAAGGAGTTTTTTTCTTCTTTTTTTGATAAATTGAAAAGGTTTTATTATTCTTTTTTTTTGTTTTTAAAGTTTTTTATTCGAAATATTTGTTTTTTTTTGTTTTAAAGTTTTTTTTTTGTATTTTAAGAACTTTTATTTGAAAGATTTTTTTCCTATTCTTTTTTATGTTTTAAAGTTTTCTTTATTTTAAAGCTTTTATTTGAAAAATTTTTATTTATGTTTTAAAGTTTTTTTGAAAATTTTAAGACCCTTTTTTTAAGAATAAAAAATTCTTTATGTTAAAAAAACTTTTTTTAAAAACAATTTATCTGCAAGTTTGGAAACTCCTTTTTTTAATTTTAAAGAAACTCTTTTTTTCTTTTTTTTAAATGTTTTATTTGTTTGTATTTATTTATTCTTTTAAACTAATTTTTTTATAACAACATCATTTTTTTCATTTTTTAGAAATCAAATGGATCAAACATCACTTTTATTGTTTTCATAAAAAAAACTTTCTTATTTCAACAACATCATTTTTTAGTTTTTTTTAGAAGTCAAATGAAACAAACATCACTTTTATTCCTAGTATTTTTATTATTTTTTTAGATTTAAAACAAAGAAATATCACAAGTAAAGATTAATTCGAACAAATCCATACTAATATATACGAACGAAATATGTAGAAAAGCAAGAATATTAAAATGCACAAATAATGAAAAAAAAATGAAATTTAAAATAACAAAAGAGTAGGGAAGAAATTATACCAATGAGACAACGAATTGCTTGCTTTTTCTCCTTGCGAAAATTTGAACCAATATTGTGCAAATCTCCAAAAATTCCAGCGATTTTTCAAAAAATTTCAGAATATTTTTCTTGGTATTTTCAGACCAATTTTTCAGTATTTTTCTTGATGCTTCTTGTGTGTGTAACAATGGTGAAAGTGGTCACTATTTATAGGGTTTGGGGATTGGGATTCAAGGCAAGAAATTGGATTCTTATCCCTAAATTCGAGCCAAATTCAGATTTGGGGGATGGATTTGCTCCTAATATCGAGCTAGGGTTTGACCTTTTTCCTCTTAATTCGCAGGTGACTGGCGACGACGACAGCGTGGGCGGCTTCGGCGCGAGCTGGCGGATCACCTGGCACCACCGGCAGCGGCCGCCGTGGCCCAGGTGCGGCGGAGGAAGCAGCGGCAGCCACAGCTGCGCGCAAACAGGGGGTTAGGGAAGATGAACCCGCGCGCGTACAGCACACCGCCAAGTTTGTGGCCGCGTGCGGGTTCCTTTTTTTAATAAAATTATTTTTTTAAAAAAAAAACTTCTTTTTATTATATATATTTATTTATCATTATTATTATATATATTTTTTTTAAAAAAATAGTGACAACAACTGCCCCTTCTTTGCTCATTCTAGTGAAACAAGGATGTAGCAAATAACATGTGCACTAATTTTCACCATATACCAATTGGCCAATCGACTCCACTCTTGATGCCCCAAATAAGTAGGCAGGTTCTATTCCCCAAATGCCTGAATAGATAGACGGGTTCTATTCTCCATGTGCCCGAATAGATAAGCAAGGTTCCATTCTTTTTACGCCTGAACGGATAGGCAGGTTCTATCCTCCATGTGCCCGAATAGATAAGCAAGGTTCAAAAAAGGGTTCCATTCTCCTCATGCACGAATGGATATGCATGTTCTATTCTCCTCATGCTCGAATAGATAAGCAGGTTCCACTCTTCTCATGCTTGAATGGATAGACCAATTCTATTCTCCTCGTGCTCGAATAGATAAGCAGGTTCCACTCTTTTCATGCTTGAATGGATAGACCAATTCTATTCTTCTCATGCTCGAATGGATAAGTAGGTCCTATCCTCCTCATGCTCGGATAGATATGCATACTAAAAAAGGGTTCAATCATCCGCATGTTCGGATGGATAAGCAGGCTCTATTCTCCTTATGCTCGAATAGATAAGCGAGTTCTATTCTCCTGATGCCTGATCAGATAGGTAGGTTTTTTGCTAAAAAAAAGCTTTCGTACCTATAAAAAAAATCTGATACATGATGCACTTATGATGAGCATGCCTCTAAGGATGTCTAAAACATGAATGCATGTCTCATTTCTTTTGATTTTTAAATTCTTTTCCCCAAAATTAATTTTTCCTTTGGTTTTTGAATCCACATATTTGCTTGCTCAATCCAGATAGCCAGTTGGATCTCGCCACTGTATTACTTTGATCTACGAAGATCTCTGATCTTTGCATATTTTCTCACTCAATCCAGTTATCTGTACTTCTGATTTGAAGGATAGACTTCTTCAACTATCTCTGCTTTTCCATTCTCATTCTTTGTACCTTTTTACTTCATCAAAAACATTTGATCTTTGTAGGCAAATGTCTCAAGATCTACAATCATTGTAGTTGATACATCAATATCAAGTGAAATGCCTTCTTGAATGGTCTTGAAAGCTTCAAGTCTTCATATGCCCCTTAAAATAACATTAAGCACCTTCAGCGCTTCTTTTGAATTCTCAAATTCTTGCCCCTACAGGACATCTTGAAGCGTTTGCATGCAAATCCTTGTAGTAAAGCTTATTTCTACCTTGAGTGTCTTCGAATGATACTAGCGTTTTCTTATTTTCCCCTCACGCCTATTAACGTTGACGGCCTAAAATCTTTGGCCAATGCAAATTGCCCCATTCCGGGCGTGCCCCACTGGCCAAAACTTCCTAAGTAGGAATACCAGAAATTGCCATGTGTTGTATTTTTCTAGTCGACTAGACACGAAATTCCTTCCAATATGTCAAGTTTCCAAGATATTCATTTGCTTCTTGCCTAATACATAAACTATCCGAGACGTCATTTGCGGGTTTTCAACTCGGATCCTCATTTGGTTTCAAGACGCCATTTGCGGGTTTTCATCTTGAACCCCCTTTTTCTTTTTTCGTATCTAAGGCGCCCTTTGCAGGTTTTTGCCTTTCGATAATTTTATTTTTTCTTTTTTTCTTTTTTTCATCTTCCTTTTTAGGCATAAAACTTGTGAATTCATCAAATTATGAAGCTCATTTCTATCCATCTGAACCAAGATTAATATTCTTTTTGAGAAAGCCTTCTTCCAGTTAGTCGTTTATTTTCCCCGAGAATCTCTTTGAATTGGAAATTTTTTTCCTAATACGAAATCTTTTTTCTTGGGTGAACTTTTTTCATGAGCTCATGTCGTTATTCTCTGATTCACCTGACCATGGCAGATAACTTTCAACCCTTTTTTCATTGGATAGTTGAACTGGTCATATCTTGCTTAGATCCAATCTGCTTATTCTTGTTTTGCTTCCATCAATACTCGAAAAGAATAAATTCCAACCTCGATTGGCAACACAAATTCTATTCCACGAGTTAATGAAGATGATGTTTCCCCTATTATTTTCTGACACGATGGTGAACAATTACTCACGGATTTGGAATCAATACCAAGAAACCTTTTTTCATGAATCTATGTTAATTCACTTGTAAGATGCAAGAAAAGAATTTGCGATGAGAAAATAAATAAATAAAAGGCTAGAAATGAGGATTCAAATAAAGGTTCAAAGGGAAAAGTTACGGTAAACATGGAAAAGAGCAAAGTCAGATGCCCCAAAATTCAGAGTATGAATGATTCATGAATCCATCAACCGGATAGAGTCCCTCTTTTAGGTGGCTCTCTTTAATTCACCCACTCCCCAAATTTCAATTTTCCTACTTTTCTAATCTCAAGCAGGCATTAGAAGTTTGGGGTCCATGAAGAAAGGTTAACTCAATTGGGCGGAATGTATTCTGAAAACAAACTTCTTTCCTCAGATATTCATGTGTGATCCAAATGGACTTTTAAGGCTTGTAATGTAGGCTAGGCTCGGGTTACAAAAAAAGATATACAGGCTCAAATACATGCTTAAGGGTGGTTAAACCAAGATCAATCTTTCTTGATGAATTCTCCATTCTTTTATTATTTGGATCACTCTAGACTACCTATTTTGGGTTTTCACCCTAGAGTTCATTTCCCTTTCTCATTCGAAGGATTTGTTTCAAATTTTCCTTCGCACTCCAGCCTTTATTTTTTTATTTTTTTATTTTTTCCTTTTCTTTTTTCTTTATTTTTTCTTTTTTCCTTCTTTCTTCTTTTTCTTTTTGTGTCCTTTTCGAATTTAGGACATTTACTTGATCTGACATGTTTTCCTTTACTTACAAGCAGCCTTTCATCATCTTTGCCCCCTGATGTGGGGGGTGATCCTTGGTTGGGGTTCAATCACAAAAAAATATCCGGCTCAAAAGGGGACCACAAAGGATTTTTCTTATTCGTGAAGGGAAATGAAGGAATGCCAAATGTCATTTCACACACAATTATCATCGAAGAAAAGCAATCTTCAGTTGGTTGATGTTTTAGAGTTATCACTTTATTCAAAGACCCTAACAACAATATCCGAGAGGAACATTCACTTATAATCTGTATATGGGATCTCCCCATTAAACCTGAACACACTTTTTGCCCCTCTATCTTGAGATTAGATTCAAAAGTCATCTATACAATAAAAAATAGGGGCTATTCTAAAAGGATGTATATTTGAAGAAAAATGAATGAAAAGAAATAAAAATTGAGAAATGTTTGCCACTTGAGAAAATAAACAAAATGCATCTTTAAACAAGTAGATTAACATAGAAGCCATTACAAAAGATCACTAACGCTCGGGGGCAAAAGCAAAATGGTTGATTCTAGGTATGACCCCAACAATGTTCGGGAATCCTCTATTATTCAGCCGTGATGCATTATTCCAAGAGGGCATGAAGTTTAACCAAGCTCGATTTGCCTTCTTCGCGACAAGATTCCATTATAGGCGCTCGATATATTCTTCTTCCTCGAGTCTTCCACTTTTGATGGCCACCAATATCAACTCCCCGTTTATGACCGTCTCTGCAAAACCTTCGGTGGCATGGTTTAACATATAGTCATAGAAAAGACCATTTAAAGTTTCCACAAACATGGGTGTAACCTCATTTTCCAACAGTGGATGTTGCAATTGGGCTGCCACATCTTGCCACCTCTGGGCATACTGGCGAAAGCTCTCGTCGGGCCTTTGTTTTATGCCATGTAGTACAATCCTGCTTGGGACCATATATGTCACGTGCTCGTATTGTTTGAGGAAATCTCTCAACAAATCTCTCCAAGTTCGTATGTTGACCCGACTCAGTTGAGTATACCATCGGGTAGCAGGCCCCGATAGACTATATTGGAAACAATGAATCAGCAGTTTCTCATTTTCCAAGTGTGGCGACATTTTTCGGCAATACGTGGTCAAGTGCGCCAAAGGGCAACTGGTCCCATCATACTTCTCGAAGTCGGGAGTTTTGAATTTTGGAGGAACCATCAGGTCAGACACCAGACTTAGATCCCTTGCATCTATGTCACCATAAATGTTTCCTTCTTGTAGGGCTCTGATTATCCCTTCGAGCCTGTCACATTGATCTTCTAGCCTCTTATTCACTCTGAACTTTTCGACTGCCTTATGAAGATCCCGTACCTTAACACCTTAGTTTTCCCCACGATTTATCCTAGACTTTTCTGAAAGACGAGCTGATGTTCCTTCCGTGCGGATATGGAACCTCCCATTCGGTGGAAATGTCTCCAAAGTTATCTCAGGTTGGGGCGACAAAACATCAACAACTTCAACCGTCTTTCCTCTTTCTGGGTCTTTGAATCCCAACATAGCCGCTATCTGGCTGACAATGTTTTTCTGAGCTTGTGCAATTTCTGCTTTTAAGTATCTCTCCATTTTATCGAGTCTATCTTGGGTAGTCTTGTGGTTTATTTCTAAACTTGTCAATCTTTCCTCTGTAGTTATAGCTCGAGTATTGTATTCATGCGGGGTTTTGCTACTAAATTAGAATTTACCACAATTAATCTATATGTACGTATGCAATGATCACAACATAAACTAATACAAAAAATGCAAATGCATGAATGCATGCGAAGGGCAGTCGATTCCATTAAGGTATTACTCTAGAAGTAGTTTTTCATTGGATATCAAAGTTCCTTATTAAAAAAGATTCTAAATTATATCACGAGTACATCTCAGCCCGAGCACCCAACTCTTTTATTTTTTCTATCAACCATATGAGTCTCGGTCTTACTTCCTTTACTGGCCTAATATACTGACGAAGAGCAGTAGCTTCCTTAGCTAGCATCATCACATACTTGGCTACTTCTTGAATCTGGACCATGACACTCTTGTCGAATTCATCTCGCTCTTGGAACCTTCTGGCATTGTTTCTTAAGCCGGGTGAACCAGTAATTATTGCCCCATTTATTAGCATCTTCAATGACCAAGATCTTTGTCTTGAATGTTGTTCTATATGTGCCCGTTGGTTGACCTCGGACGAATAATGTACACTCGCATTATCTTCCTCTTTCTGAATAAGTCTTCTATCCATAACGAAAAACTATTTTCTACTTGAGCAATGTGTTTTAGAATCGACCCCTTCTAGATATGAATTTGGATGCAAGAAAAATATGCAAAACAATACAAAACAAAAGAGAGAATTAGTACTTCGAAAAACATAAAAGGTCCAAACTAATTTCATTGTATGAATAGTAACTGGGCAGTGCATTCCAACACTTCTGGACATGTCTTCACGGACTATTCTTTCGAAATAATTTTGACCAAATTCTAAAACCTAGAGTCTTCCGCATGGCTCTAATGGGGTGGGCTTCTAAACTCTCACACAGGTTGGGTTCTAAAAGGGTTCCCGAATTGTCCTCGCTGTCCCCTACTAAAGGTAGCAAGACCCTTGATTCTCACCCATTATAGGCTTCAAACAAATCAGGTTCAACTCAGGGGGACCCACTCCTATGCCCATACGGAGGATCAATATCCACACGAAGACATAGAACGTGGGCCTCAGAGGTACTTGCTAGGCCCATACGGAGAATCAATATTCCCAAGAGAGCAATAACGTTTTCCCCTTCTTAAACGATCTGGACGAAGCTCGAGCTTAGAGCTTGGATTTAAGTTTTAAATGCGTAAAGTAAAATTAAACTTATATACGGACAATTAGTTAAGCCTTACTTAAATTCGCAAATTCCGACATTAAAACAAAATGTAACCGACTTGTGGCCTCACTCTTTTTTTTGTAAAAACAAAAAAGTCTCCCCAGCGGAGTCGCCAAGCTGTCGCAACCTTTTTTAAGGAGGTCTTGACGTTTTAAAATCAAACAATGGAGTTGCCACCAATCTTTTTTGGATGGTGTGATTGGATCACCTAAAAACGGGTTATTTTAATAAAATTATTTTATTTTTATTAAAACAACAATTTTGGTTTGCGAAAACACAAAAACGGGTTCGAGAGTCAGTTACGCGTGGGGAAGGGTTAGCACCCCCACGACGCCCAAAAATCGGTACCTTGTCGGTTACAAAAGGTTTTAAAGTCGGATTTTGCGAATCGATGTAAAGCTTAAATTATTGTCCGTTCATAAGTTTAATTTTACTTTAATGGCCTTACTATTCGAAAATGAAATTCAATCACCGCTAACACTTCTGGCGCTAACCCGTCATTTTCGTTTAGTAAGACACTGCATTACTTTAATTTCACTTTTTAACAAACAAGTAAAGAAACTTGATTTGTTGAAGATTTTTATTTATTCTAAGTTAAAACTTATTAATCCTAAAAAGGTCTAAGTATTTTTCCTATTTGAGGGTTTAAATTTTATTAAGCATATTTTATTTTTATTTTTTTTTTGCGAAGAAAGTTTTATTACAAAGAAGTCTCTATCTAAGGTTTGAAGAGCCTATTCCTAAGGCCAACTTAATACTAAAGCTAATGAAAAAAATAAGAAGCACGATTTAAAACTCGAAATTTTTTAATGGGCTTGGTTCTGTTTTATTTTATTTTGAAAAGATTTTAATTATTTTAAAAAATATTTTTCTTTGAGTTTTTGAATTCATTTGAAAATAAGTTTTTGTTTGTTTTTATTCTTCTTATATTCAAGGAGTTTTTTTTTATTTATTTTTTGATAAATTGAAAAGTTTTTATTATTCTTTTTTGTTTTTAAAGCTTTTTATTCGAAATATTTTTTTTTGTTTTAAAGTTTTTTTTTGTATTTTAAGAACTTTTATTTGAAAGATTTTTTTTCTATTCTTTTTATGTTTTAAAGTTTTCTTTATTTTAAAGCATTTATTTGAAAATTTTTTATTTATGTTTTAAAGTTTTTTTTGAAAATTTTAAGACCCTTTTTTTAAGAATAAAAAATTCTTTATGTTAAAAAAACATTTTTAAAAAAAAAATTATCTGCAAGTTTGGAAACTCCTTTTTTTTTTAATTTTAAAGAAACTCATTTTTTTATTTTTTTAAATGTTTTATTTTTGTATTTATTTATTCTTTCAAACTAATTTTTTTATAACAACATCATTTTTTTTCATTTTTTAGAAATCAAATGGATCAAACATCACTTTTATTGTTTTCATAAAAAAACTTTCTTATTTCAACATCATTTTTTAGTTTTTTTAGAAGTCAAATGAAACAAACATCACTTTTATTCCTAGTATTTTTTTTAGATTTAAAACAAAGAAATATCACAAGTAAAGATTAATTCGAACAAATCCATACTAATATATACGAACGGAATATGTAGAAAAGCAAGAATATTAAAATGCACAAATAATAAAAAAATGAAATTTAAAATAACAAACGAGTAGGGAAGAAATTATACCAATGGGACAACGAATTGCTTGTTTTTCTCCTTGCGAAAATTCGAACCAATACTGTGCAAATCTCCAAAAATTCTAGCGAGTTTTCAAAAATTTCTAGAATATTTTTCTTGGTATTTTGGACCAATTTTTCAGTATTTTTTCTTGATGCTTCTTGTGTGTGTAACAATGGTGAAAGAGGGCACTATTTATAGAGTTTGGGGATTGGGATTCAAGGCAAAAAATCGGATTCTTATCCTTAAATTCGAGCCAAAATCAGATAGAGGACTTGATTTTCGGTTGAATTCTAAAAAATAATCCAATTTGGCTCGGATTTGGGGATGAATTTGCTCCTAATATAGAGCTAGGGTTTGACTTTTTTCCTCTTAATTCGCAGGTGACAGGCGACGACGGAGAACGACGATAGCGTGGGCGGCTTCGGCGCGAGCTGGCGGATCACCTAGCACCACCGGCAGCGGTCGCCATGGCCTAGGTGCGGCGGGGGAAGCAACGACAGCCACTGCTACGCGCAAACAGAGGGTTGGGGAAGCCCGCGCGCGTACAGCACACGCGCCAGGCCTGTGGCCCCGCGTGGGTTCCTTTTTTTAATAAAATTAATTTTTTTTAAAAAAAAACCTTCTTTTTATTATATATATATATATATTTTTATCTTTATTATTATTATTTATTTTAAAAAAATAGTGACAACAATATGCACTAAAAGTAATATGTTTAGCAACAGAAAAACAATAAAATAAATTAGAGAAAAATCTACTAAAAACAAATTAACTAAAATAAATTGGGCATTTTCCTTGGTTGTTGTTTGATTTTGTATTTTCTTTGATTATGTGTTTGTATTGTAAAAATATTTCTTGGTTATTTGAATTAATTTAATTTTTGGGCATTCTTTTCCCCTTTCTCGATATTAAATTTTCATTTCAGTGTTTGTTATGAAATGAGCTTTTAACGAGACCTCATCTTTTATAAAAAATTGTAGTATTGTCCATTTCGAGCCGAGCTCGACAAGCTTAGAGCCTGAGCCGAGACTAATAATATTGTTTCCGAACTGAGCTTGAGCCTAAAATTTTGAGCTCGAAGAGCCTCGAAAACGAGCCTAATACAACTTTTTGAAAATTTTAAATTTTTATATATTTTTTATTAATAATTTAATTTTATATCTTTAAAATTTTATAATTTTCACCTTTAAATTCCTAATACAACTTTATGGAAGTTCATACTAATAAAATTCTACATCCGTCCCAATTTCGCCGTCGATAAAAAAGGTTACATATTTAGACAAATTTTCCATTAACATAAACACCATAAATATATTTATTCATTTCACCTCATTCATTCTACAAGTAAATAAAACATAAAGATTCAACTTCAAACCAACCAGAATCCAATAATAACTTAAGTACCAACAGAAGAAGGCTACATTGCTTATTTTTAGAGTTGCTTAGGCTTGAAATTACACCATTTTCATTTATCACACATCAAGAAGAAGCAGCAGCAGCAGCCTCCTGCAGCTGTTTTACCTTGGTGATATAGTCGTTCATCGCCTCCTCCGAAGATTTCCCTGTCGAAAACAAAAAAACCCGATTCGAAAACATAGTCGATTCGTATATGCTACAACACTTTTCAGTGAAACCAACAAATGATCTAACAAATCTGTACTGACTCGAACATCAAATTACCTTCAACAGCCTTCCATGCATCCCACTTGGCCTTTTCCTTCAGGTTGAACATTCCGGGACGGCCTTCGAATCGGGAAAATTAAACGGATTAGCCCCTTTATTATGCAGTGACTAAACAAAATGATTAAAATGAGTTGGATCATATGTATGTATGCACCAACTGGTGTTCACTGGTCCAACAGTAGCTTGCTTGAAGAGTCCATAGAGAATGAGCTTGTCGTCGTTGGTCGTGTTCTCCGGGAGGGACTTCGCTTTCTCCGTGTACTCCTCGAATTCATCCTATACAGTCAACAATCAAGGTACAACATTAACATACACAAACTGAACTTAATTAGACTCGACCATAAAAAACGAAAATCTGAACCCAAATTAACTTCAAAAATTTAAAACCCGAATTGACCAACCCAAGACTCATCACATCCACTCAATAGACAAGTCTAAAACAGAGTACTTGTAGTCACGGGAGAATCCAGGGGCTGCCTGCCCCTTGCAAAACTTTATAAATTGCTTATTTAGTCCCTCTAGAAAATTGAACATTTAATTTAAGCCTTTTTATACAAAAAAATAGCTTTACCCTCCCCCAAATTTGTTAATTTCATCCAGCTCCAATACGAAATTTGCAGAGATAATAGAAAGCAGCGTCAGTTACATAAAAATCAATAAATCCAAGGAGATATCCATACAGCTGAACCCAAAGCCTAAAATTTCCAGATATTGGTGTAATCTGCTCAGATAACTTTCTATTAGCATTAATTAACATTTTTGTAAAGAAAAATCAAAAGAACGATGATGGGAAACAATCAATCAGACAGAAAAATCATAAGAACAATCAACTGAAATCAAAAGAACCAGAAAATAAAACAATAAATAAGATTACGGATTGAGTTGAATTGAAAGGGAAAGAAAGGAAAGGAAATTATACCTTCAAACCCATTTTTTCCTCTCCTTCTAACCAAATTCTTTGAATTTTCCTTGTGTTTTTCTTTCTTGGTCCTGGAGACTACCGTTTACTTATAAGCAATGTCGAATAACGTGATAGGGGTAGTTTTTCTTATCTTGGGAAATACAATAACAAAAGGACAAATTTATTATAAAATTCTTTTGGTAAAATTCTGTTATTAGTCCCTCATTATGTATCCTTATACTCTAATTTGATCAATTTTAATTTTCGTACTCTCTGATCTCCACATTTTGAAATTTCAATCTTGACTTAAATAATACAGGAACAATGTGACTAAATTATTGGGATTTAAGATGATTCAATTGGAAAGCCGAAAATAATTTTACAACTTATATATAAAATAATAACGTAATTTACTTTTATTGATGTAATTAGGACTGTTTGAGCTAGGATTGAAATTTTAAAATTCAAAAGGTTCAAGGACTAAAAACGAGCAGACTAAATCTATAATTAATGCATAGGAATATTATCTCATACACAAGCGGTGAAAACTTTTTTATTTTCACAAGCGCCTTAATTTTAGGGTTTAAAGTTTAGGGGTTTAGAATTTTAGGTTCATGGTTAGAATTTATATTTTAGGGTTAGAGAATTAGGTTTTAACCTATAAACCCTAAATTTTAACCCTGAACTCAAAATTTTAACAAAAACCCTTAAATTCAAAACTATTACACTCAAACCCCTAAATCCTGAACAAAATCCCTATCCCTAAACTAAGACGTTTGTGTAAATAAAATTTTCATATATGCTTGTGCATGGAATAATTAACCGTAATGTATAATATAGATGCTATTAAAAGCCTTGCCACTAAATAATAAAATTCCAAATTTAGGACCTTCGAAAAGGCAAAGCTATAAAGGTTAAGACTATGATAAATTTGTATTTTGTTACAAAGTAGAATTTTAGTTTAACCATTTCAAATTTCTGCTACGGAACTAGTCTCAGTATTAAGATAACAATGTGTTTGAGGAAATGCCAAATAGAACTTTACTCACTCTGCAAGTTTGAATTCTGGGTAATTAGTTGAAAGAATTTCAACTATCTTTTGAATAGTTACTGTGTCTCAGGAACAATTATATCTCCCTTTTTTCTCGGGGTGTTCAAGCAGGTAAATACATGCCCTTGCCAAATCATCAATATAAACCATTGTTACATTGATAAGAAGCTATAGTCATCCACTCATCCTTACTCTCTGGACCCATATCAAAACGAACAATAAACTGACATTTTTTTGATCTTAAGCAGTGACAAGTAAGAAATCAAGAAAAGTTCCGAATTATACCGAAGATAGGAGCCAATGCTGCACGAGTCGAGCCTTGCATCTTCGGACAAATGAAGGGACCGACGACCATAGGTGGAATGATGCTCACCAGATCCAATCCGTGTTCGTTTGCGAATTCAAAGGCTGCCTTTTCTGTTAAAGTCTTGGATATCGCATACAAACTTATGTACGAGTTCAGTTCCGATCGCACGTAATCCCCATCGGTCCAATGACTCTCGTCCATCGTCTCCACATTGCTCTTGTTGAGATACACTGCGAAAATGCTGGAAGTGTAGACGACTCTCTTCACTGTTTCGGATCTTAAGCATGCTTTCAAAATGCCTGGTGCTCCATCGATCGCACGTTGGGTCACTACTGCCTCGGGCTCGTTGTCGTCGAAATCCATAGGAGCTGCAACGTGGAGAACTCCTTTGCATCCATGATGGCCGCATCGAAAAGCACTGGAATGAGCAATAAGAAGACTAAACATTTTCTCCCAGCCAAAGTTTAAAAAGAATGAGGAATATTGTAAAGGGAAGGAAGAACCTTCATCGGCGGCACTGGAAGAACGGCGAAAAGGATCAACAACATAGAGAGAGCCATCAGAACGCAAATGCATGACAGAAGGGACTAAATTAATAGAATAGATAACTAACAAGAACCAAATATATAGTTATACAAATTTTTATTAACAACTACGTCACTCTTTCGTTAAATTTTAACGGCTGGTGATCAAAATAAGTCGAAATAAATAGTTGTAAATGGAATATTATAAAGGGAAGGAAAAACCTTCATCGGCGGCACTGGAGGAACGGCGAAAAGGATCAACAACATAGAGAGAGCCATCAGAACACAAATGCATGACAGAAGGGACTAAATTAATAGAATAGATAACTAACAAGAACCAAATATATAGTTATACAAATTTTTATTAACAACTACATCACTTTTTCGTTAGATTTTAACGGCTGGTGGTCAAAATAAGTCGAAGTAAATAGTTGAATAGTCAAATTTTAAATTTTTATAACTTAATGATTAAAATAAGTTAGACCTAATAATAATTAGGTGATTACTCAAATAGTTTACTTTAAATATTTTAAAAAAATAAAAAAAATAGAAGGAAAAAAATGGAGGGGCGGAGAAACCGAAGAAATTACCTAGAGAGTTGTTTCGGAATACTTAAATATTAAAACAGTTTTTGATGTTTTCGATGAACATCTTCCTTGCCTAGACGTGTGTGCTATGCGTTGGACATCAATCTATATAGATACCTTATATTTGAATAAGAATTTTTGTCCCTTTTTCGGGTAATTTTACCAAAATATGATATTCATTTTTTTTAAATATGGTATCTCTCAAATTATTTTTAAAGATATTGTACTTTTTACAATAAAAATTAAAGTCGGATTGAAAGGATTTCAATTTTGAACAATGTTTGTATTTTTTATTAAAAAATTGAAATCGGACCGAAAAAGTTTTGACTTTGAACAATATTTTACATTGAAGTCGAATTGTATTCCCTCCGTCTTCAATAATTTTCAATTAAAAAAATAACATGAACAATGAGGTCGGAAAGTTGGATCATATTCCCATCGACTTCACTTTTACCGTAACAAATGCTGTAGATTTGGAGATAAAAGTAAGGATACCATATTTCTGGAAAAAAAAGTTTCCAACTGCCATATTCATGGCATTTTCCCTTTTTTTTTTGGTATTTTCTTATTGTCCCAATTAGAGATGGGCAAAACTAGAAACGACTCGATTTTTTTTTTAATTTTGAGTTATTCGAGTTATTCAAATCACTCAAATAACTTGGATGAATTTCAATTTCGAGTAGAGTTTAATTTTTGAAAGTTTCGAATAACCAAAAAAACTGAAATTAAAAACGACGTTATTTTGAGTATTAGACTTTAGTTATACTGTGCGTTTTATTCCTTGATTTTTTCTGTTTATTCAATTCTTCATCCCCGTGAATAAATAATCCCTTAACTTAAATCCTCAATTTTCTAAACTTAAAATTCCAAATAGATTTGCTTGCTGCTGCTACATTCAAGCTTCAGTTTTATAATGGAGACATCAGACGATCATTGAAGAAAGTCCTTCGACTTCGAGGTATGCAATTTTTCTGTTCTTTGATATTTTGAGTTTGTGATTTGCTGCTTGTGGTGTTGCATTTCTAATTTTTTGATGTTTCTTTTCTTTGTTTTTTTGAAGAATTCTAAAGTGTGTGCATGGATTCCATTCTACACCCCCACATCAAAAATTTCGATTTCAAAACTAACCTAATTTCCTTCTCTTCGATTATTTAGTAAATTTTTTTCTTCTAAACCCAACCTTTGTCTGCTGTTTTTCAAGTTAATATTTCTCTCATTGATGAATTTATATTTTAGACTATGAGTTCTTGATGTTCAAACAAGAGAAATATCGATGCATTGGCCAAGTTAACTCTTTCAAACTTTGATTAAACATTAATTGCAAGATATAATGGAGTATAAGTAACTGCAAAATCCTTTAATTAAGCTGACTACACATATTCATTAATTCTTCAGAAGCATAGACAAGATACAAAATAAATGGTGGGCCTCAACCTCAATCCACATAAATCAAAATGAGCTTTGATTTTCCTAGTAGAAGAATCCATGGTTAAATGAATTGTCTGCTCAAAGTTTTTAGTGCATGATTAACTTTAAGGTATTAAATTAAATATTCTGTTTTAGCTAAAAATTTAGGGCATGATTAATTTTTTTCAATCTTTTTTTAGATATTCATATTTTTATTACCATCCTAATTAAAGTTTTTATTGCAAATGTCGAAATCATAGTAGTATGATGAATGTTACATACATGCAAGAATTTGCATTTAGGGTTGTAATTTGTGTTTTAGAACAGTGAGTCACTGGTGTATTTCAAATAAAAAAAATAACAAATCTAATTTATAGTTGATAGTTGCCAATACCCTTTAGAGTAGAAAAAGCACAAATGCTATAATTTATCTTGTAAGTAATGTTGTTCAGAAGTTGTACTAATTGTAGTAAGGATTATTTTGTTATTGAAATAATTATTTTAGATGCAAAATAGTAGCTAAACTTCTAGTTTTTAACTTAAGAAAGTTAATGTTAAAGTATTATATTTGATATTGTAGATGAGCGGATCATATGGGACTCAAAATTCACAAAGTTCTTGTAAACTCAATGACCCAATAAGTAACAAGATTGTCCGCAAGAAATAACAACCAAAAGTACCCTGTTGGAGACATTTCAGTAAATTTATATCTGAAGATGGGGTGAATAGGGCAAGATACATTCATTGTGACAACACTTACTCTATGGACACCGAGAGTTCTATAACCAATCTGAATAATCATTTGAAGACATGTTTTAAGAAACTTCAAGGCAATACTGCAAATCTTAAACTATGATCCTTTTAATGTATATATTCTAAACTTCGTTCTTTATTCACGTTATTGATATTAATTAATGTCTTACTTCATATATGCTAAATTAAAATAACATTATTTATGTGATTTTCTTATGGTTGCAGGTGATAGGGTTGATATTTTATATTTTGGAGGACTATTTCTGCACTTTGTTTTTATTAGTGTTTGCTGATGCACAACTATTTCGATATGGATTATTGTCGCTTTTGTTTTTAATTAGTTTGGATGATTGTATTATCATTTGTTGTTGTTGGATTTCTTAAACTAATGTATTCTTATTCCTTTTAGTTATTAATATATTTTGGAGCACTCTTTCCCTCCTTCCGTTATCTTGAATGTTGCTACGGTCTGACCTAAATAAGAAGAAGTTTTTTTAAAAAGGCTCGTAGTTTAATAAAATAATATGTTTTTACTTATAAAAAATATCATTATAAATATATTAAATAATTTTTGATGGTATTCTTTACACATGTAAAAAAAGAATATAAAGATAAACTCGTTTAAATTGGAATCACTATTATAATATTATAAATTATTATAATTAAATTTGTACAGAAACTCAAAATTTGACTCGACTCGAATCGAATTTTATAAACTCGACTCGATCGAATGCCCAACCCTAGCCCCAAAATTATAAAATTAAATTTTAAGCCATAACCTTAATTTTTAAATCCTAAACCTTAAGCCCTTAAAAAACACCATACCCTTAATTTCCTAAATCCTAACCCTAAGTCCTAATTTTTTTTGTGTGTGAGCATAAATAGGACACTAAAAAGGGGCAAAAGATCTCTACACTTTATATCTATGGTTAAAATATGAGAAAAACTTTAATACACATTCCCATGCAAATTTTAGTTTATATGTGTTTGTCAAATTTAGGGGTTAAGGGTTTAGTTTAGGGTTTAGAGTGTAGGGGATTAGGTTGTAGGGTCTAGAATTTAAGATTTAAGATTAGAGTTTAGGGTTTAGAATTTAGAGCTAGTTTGTCATTGCTTTTGGAAAATATGGTGGGAAAGTGATTTTGAAAAGTGACTTTAAAAAGTGTTTTTGAATTGTTTGGTTTAAAAGTGTTTGGTATTGTTGTCAAAAAGTGCTTTTAAGTAGATAAAGTGTCCATTTTAGAGATTCTTTTTGAAAATATAAAAGGATTGGTGATATAAACGAGGATATATGAGTAATTTTACTTAGAAGTGCTTTTTAAAAAGCTAAAAGCTAAAAATTTTAACTTTTAAAAAGTACCTTTTAAACCAAACTGAAAAACAGTTTTAGCCTGAAAAAGCTAACGTTTTTCATTGTTTTTGGTCTCAAAACAGTTTTTGAACCCAAAAACTAGTTTGAAAAGTAATGCAAAACATGGCCTTAGGATGTTAGGATTTTAGGTTTTAGATATTAAGGAAGGGTTGTATAATTTTTTTACATGTACTGCGTATCAAAATATAACCCTATAAATATCGGGGGGTTTTAATAAATTTGAGTGTATCGAATAAGTCGACTTAAGAGTAATAGTTTTTTGAAGTTTGAATTATTATATTATTGATTTTTAATATAAACAAAGTTCTAAATTTTAATATATATTGTATAATCTTGTATTAAAACTTACAATGTATTTTAGTTTTTATATTTGATGCACTAACAATCTAATTTAAAATTAGTAAAATGTACTTACAAGTTAAAAAAATGAGTAAAATGATACAATTAAATTAGGGAGGTAACTTTTGTGAGTTTGTGTTAATTGAATGATGTGATATTAATTTATTTTTTAAAAAATAAGGTAATATTTCTCATTAATCATGAAATAGTATAGGTAATTATAAACTGTTCAATACATAATGGCACGTAATCAAAGTAAAATATAGAATTAATAGCAAACGCACACTGAGTTAACTCATGAGCCACTATATTGACGGATCTTTTCAAAATTTAAATTTCATGTCAAGAATCTCTAGAGCAGATTGTTTAAGTTTTCAACTGACACCTTCTCTTTTCTTTAGGTTGTAGGTTCAAGGCCTAATACGAGTAGAATTCTCATTCAACAATCACGTTTGGCCATCCCTTGTCAAGTGCAAGATCGATACCTTGCCGCAAAAGCATAGACCTCCGGTAAACTCTGTGCATGATCGACAATAACCGGACCGTGGTGGTCACGAGCAAAGACACCAAACGTAGCCACACCCGAGGTAGTGATACACGCACTGCTGGTCATGGATAAAAACATTTCTCCTATTCCAAACATTCCAAAGTAGAATATAAAGGGAGACGTTTGATACAAGTTAATTTACATTTTTAGGCAATCCCTTGGTACCTCTGTTTGTACATGTTTGTCTCGTGTGATTTTTGTGTTAATTTTGGTCAGAATTCTTGAGTTGTATTTTCCTGATGAACCCATATTCCAATGATGCTTTTAGGGATGAGTATTTCACCCGGACCCAAAGGGTTTCGACCAAGCCGGCCCGATCGGATTGGATTTTTTGTGTGAAAAAGTCAGGTCGGGTTCGGGTTTAGGATAAAAAATCTGACCCGATCCGGTATTAATAGTGCACTTTTCCCTTATTTTTGGGATATTTTACAATAATACCCTCCCTTTATATATTTTTTATAATTAGGTCTTTAAAATTGATTTTTTACAATTAAATTCTTAAAATTAATTATTTTTTATAATTAGGTCCCTAAAATTATTTTTTTACAATTAAGTCCCTAAAATTGATTTTTAAATAGGTCGAGTCGGGTTTGAGTTGAGGTATATATTTTCGGGTTGGGACGGGTTTGGGTTTATAGTAATTATTTTTGGGTCGGGTTTGAGTCGGCCGAAAACCCGACCCAACCCGTGCCCATCCCTAAATGTATTGTACTTTTTTTCTTCCAACTAAGTCTAGATAATTTTTTAATGAGTTACGTATCAATATGTTCTATTGCATGAAGTTAGCTATCATACAACTTCCTTTTCAAAAAAAAAATACATTTTTAGGCTAGTCTTAAATTATGTCGTAATATTGTCACGTTTGATTTATAAAATTACCTTGAGTCGACAATTTTACATTCTCAACCTAAATTTTAATTATAATCGTCGGATCTTGAGTCGATAATCATTTTAAATAAAGGGAGTCAAATTAAATTTACATATTTATAATAAAATCCTTGAAAGAGTCCGTGTTATATGCTAATTATGAACCAATTCAGTTGAGAAATGAATAAAATATTATTTTTAATTGATAATTAATTGTATTGTAAGGATGTTTTTTTAATTTTTTCATACATCAATGTAATTTAGTAGAAAAAAAACTAAAAATCTACTACTTCAAATTCAAACACAAAACTAATAAATACATAAAAAGATTCTTTATAACTCTGCATGTACTAATTTATTAAATAATTTTAAAAATTAATATAAAATCATTTTGATCACACACCATAATTATGAAAAAATTCTAATATATATTGATTGACTCTTCTAAAATCAAACGTCAAGAATCTATACCTTCTTTTTGGTATATTATTGGACCGAATCAAATTAAACACAATAATCAATAAACTTGGACTTTTACTATAAAATCCATTATCGAATATTTAATACCCTAACACCACTTATCACCCCAATTTAGATTTTGATTTCTAACCCAATATAAAACTTATATGGGCTAGGCCATGTTACTTAACATTTAAATAATGGTATTTTAGTACATAATAATTGAAAAAGATATTGATGCTAGTTTTGTTAAGAGTGTAGTTTATTTTTCATATTTTAATATAGGGTAACTATTTCATTCACAAGCGTGTGAAATTTTTGTTTACATAAGCATTTTAGTTTTAGAGTTTGGGGATTCTGTTTAGGGTTTAAAAGTTTAAGTGTAGTAATTTTGAATTTAGAGACTATTGATAGTTTTTTGGGTTTATGGTTAAAAATTAGGGTTTATAAGTTAAAACCTAAATTCCTAACCATATTACCCTAAAACCTAAACCTAAACCCTAAATTCTAAACCCATACACTAAAACCCATAAACTTTAAACGCTAAACTAAAACCCTAAGCACTAAAATAATTATTCATATTATACACATCGGTGTGAATCACATGCGTCCTGTATCTATCCGTTTAATAGTATAAACATAGATAAATTCGAGTAAGATAAGATAATAAAAATGAAAAATTTCTCCCATCAAGTATTTAAAATTGCTACATTCTAAAGCCTTGAATTCAAAACTATGTGTCATATATTATAAACACCAGATTATGACACACTGACTTTTGTAGGTGAAAAAAAAGAAAAAGAAAAAAATTAATATTTGAAAAATTAATATGGAAATTACCTAAAAAACTACAAGATAGATGATAGGTAAGGTCTTTTAATTTGTCATTATCAAATAGTTTGAAATTTCAATAAAAATGAGAAAAATAGAAAAAATTAAAATTTCATTAAAGTTAGGCGTGCGACTCGAATCGATCTGGATTGGTCAGTGTAAAGACCTGAAATATCGAGAGCGCAACAAGAAAAAAGTTCCCACGTTAATTGGGTTGGGCATACGATTCCATACAAAATCATTTTGATTTCTATTCGTTCATGTAAAGAATATAACATCTAATGCTTACATTTTTAGATGCAAAGCTGGTTTGACAGATTTAGAATTAGATGCTTCAGCTTTTAAAAAAAAAAGGAAAATTCCTTCCTTTAACATCACTTCTCAAGGACATCCACTTAATAAATTCAATATCAGTTATATAAAACTCTTATAAAATATAAAAAATTAATTAAATCCTTGTTTTAAAAAAAATCCAATTAAACAATGTTAGTTTTCATAAATTATTTTTTGGAACTTAATTGTCTATTTTTATTTACTTCAGGGAGGAAATAATTTTATTTTAATTAGAAAGGAGTAGGGGTTGTACAAAAATTGAACTCAAGATTTGGGTGAATTACTTCATAATTGATATGCATGAAATCGAATTACTTCATTTTCTCTAAATGCTCAAACTCACATCTCCTAATATGAATATCATTTTCTTTTCTTAATTCTTTATTAAGATATACACACCTTACACACATAGATGCTCGAACTCACATCGCCTAATACGAAAATCATTCTCTTTTCTATTGGAATTACTCGTTAGAGTTTAATAACAACCGCATGCTAAATTAACCGGACTGATTAAATTTGACTTTGACTCCCCTCATATACACTAACAAAAAAAGCTTCGTAATATACAAAACCATGCATGTATGTAAATATTGAAGTCATAAGTATAATCATAATTAATAATATAATACACCATCTGAATAATCATAATCTAAATTAATCATTACAATGTATAATGGACTAATAACGAGAATATATTCAGATCAATACCAAAATAAATATGTACATAATTTACGTATAGTGAGACTTAAACTATAATAAATTTAAACTGGAACTCACACATGATATATACACATGTATGACTTGAGCTTTAAATTTCAAAATTTTTAGGACATCCAACTTTTTAATTAGGTATAATACTAAAAAATTCCCCTAACGTTTGACTAAATAATCACTTTGATCTCTATTCTTTTTTTTGAAGCAATTTATCTCTTAATGCTTCATTTTGAGTCAAAATGGCCCCTCTGTGAACGAAAACTGTTAGTCAACTGATGATAAACAACTTGAAATG
Organism: Hibiscus mutabilis; assembly: GCA_019671005.1. Taxonomy (NCBI): domain Eukaryota; kingdom Viridiplantae; phylum Streptophyta; class Magnoliopsida; order Malvales; family Malvaceae; genus Hibiscus; species Hibiscus mutabilis. Next base: position 38,667,970 of record CM033750.1, on the reverse strand, counting down.
ACTTTATAGAATGACAAGTTAGAAGAAAAGATATTTTATATTTTATATAATTTTATAAGATTATTTTTTGACTGATATGTCATTTTGTAAAGTCAACATATTTGCCTATATGACACTGCTATCGTTGTGTGTACTGCCATGTAGGTTTGTCACGTCATTTTAAGTCATTTACTGCAGATGAGCCATTTTGACCCAAAATGAAACGTTAAGGGTTAAATTGCTTAAAAAAAGAATATAGAACAAAATGACTATTCAGTCAAACGTTAGGAACATTTTTTTTGGCATTATGCATTTTAATTAAGGCGATAGTTTATTAATACAAAAATTAATCTATACCAACAACCGTACCATCTAAATTGATACTCAGAAAAAAATTTAATATAAACTTCCATCCGACATTCTTTAAAGGTTCTAATTAAAGCTTATAAAAAAATATTACTAACAATAAGAAAACTAAGCCTTCATTCTTGTACTTTAAAATTTTTAACTACTTAAATATAAAAGTGATTATATTTTAATAAGAATCTAAAATTTAGAATGTTTTTTCTCCGATCATTTGGGCAAAACATTCTCATTTTTTTTCTTCTTGTAATGCAATTAAAAAAATACTATCAAAACACTGTAAAGCAACAGTTGTTGAGGGAGTATATATAAGTATAGGCTCACTCACATCTTTCTTAAGGACAAATATGGCTAAGAAGAAGCATGTTCTCAAGCAAGAAGAACATGATTCCAACACGACTCAAGTTTGTCGTGCTGACTTCCCTCCTCACTTTGTCTTTGGTGTCTCCACCGCTTCCTATCAGGTTGTTCCTTCGTTAATTTTTTCATATATTCGAAGGATCATATTTCATTCATACACATGTTTTTAAATATAAGTCGAACGTATCAAGTATGATATTTTTCATTTTTCCAGATTGAAGGAGGTGTCAACGAGGGTGGCAGAGGCAAGAGCATATGGGATGTTTTCTCACACACCATAGGTATTTAGGACCGTTTGTGAGACCCAAACTTTAGTTTTTATCAAAGTGATAACGAGTACTCAACTAATTGAATCAACCTATCGATTAAAAGTCCCTTAATTTTTTTTTGTTTTATTAGGAAAAATCATTGATGGAAGCAATGCTGATGTGGCTGTGGATCATTATCACCGGTACGAGGTTAGTATCATTGGTTTGTTTGTGGAATTTGATGATGCTCAACATTGTCAAAATGCATTACAAGGTGCATTATCTTTAATGTTCTGTCGATATATATATATTATTACAGGAAGATATCGAACTTGTATCTGAGTTGGGGTTCAAAGCTTACAGGTTTTCCATATCATGGCCTCGTATTTTCCCAGGTATACGTATGTATGCATGTATGTATGTATGTATGCTTGTATGTATGTATGTTCATTTGAAGATTTTGTAATAAAAACATTCATATTTGGTGTTAATGGGTTGCAGATGGTTTGGGAACCAAAGTTAACGAGGAGGGAATTGCTTTCTACAACAATGTGATTGATACCCTTCTTGAAAAAGGTACATGATATGCTACATGTCTGTGCTTGATTCCCGGAGGATCTAGGCAGAATAGGTCGGAGGGGTCTAATTAAAATTTTCCAAAATTTTGGGTACTTTATTGAGCATTTTTAAAAAATAAAGCTTAATATGAATTTTTAAAAAATTTGGAGGACTTAATTATTTTCTAAAATAAATCAAGGGGTTTAGTGCACTTTTTTTCCTAAATTTGAGACCTCCGAAGAAATTATATCAATATCATAGACTCCTCCTGACATGATCCTAACCGATTAAAACTATCATCTTTGTCATTTTTAAATGTCATCAATATAATTAAATTGTAACATCTAAATAATTGCGTAAAATGAATGATATAAAAAATATGAATAAAGATTCATGTGAAAATGATGATATAAAGAAAAAAATAAAGTGACGTGGGTTATTTGAATTGGTGGGTCATGGTTAATGTGGTGAGGAAGATTCATGATATAATTTTTGGTCCCCACCAACCTATACTTCCATATAAATGTGGATAAAATATGTAGACAATCCATGCACTTTGACAATGTTTGAGATTTAGTCCAAGTTAAAAATTAAATATTCTTACCGTTTCAATTTAAAAAATTTATTTCAATCAATATTGTTAGTAATTTTCGTCAAAATTTACAAACTCAACATATGAATGTTGGAAAACAAACAAGCTGGCAAATTTTAACAAAAAATACTAATGGTGTTAATGATTGAGTAATGATTTTAAATCCAAAATGAAAGAGGATTTGGTTTTTAACATTTTATGTATAGGGACTCAATCTCAAACTTTGTTAAAGTATTGGGACTGACGGCATATTTTGACCAATGAATTCAAATAGCAATATATACGTCTTAAATAGTATTGCCTTTATGCACTTAACAGGCATTGAGCCCTTTGTGACTTTGCACCATTGGGATCTTCCATTGCATCTCCATGACTCAATAGGAGGATGGTTAAACAAGCAAATTGTGTAAGTATAATGCCTTTTCTACATGGATTTCTTTGCATCATTTATGTTTTCTTTAGACCATTTCGAGTTCGAGTTTCCGATCAGATTGTTTTTAACCCTAATTGAGCCGGTTCGGGTCGACTTGTTTTTTTTTTCGGGCAATGTCCAGGGACTACTTTGCTATATTTGCAGACACTTGCTTTGCACATTTTGGTGATAGAGTGAAGAACTGGACTACGATTAATGAGCCACTGCATATTGCCGTGGGAGGGTATGATACCGGAAGATCTGCTCCCGGGAGAAGTCACAATTCGTCGGTGGAAACATATTTGGCTGCTCACCATATGATATTGGCACATTCTGCTGCTGTTTCCATCTACCAAACCAATTACAAGGTACGATGCAATCTACTTTCATTAGGGATGAATGGGACTAGAGATGGTTATGGGTCGGGCCGGACTGATTTTTGGCCGACCCACATTCGATCCAAAAATTCAAAGCCACCACTCGAACCTAATCCGTCATTTGATGATGTTCTATCTGTTTTGAATTTTAAGAAAATAATCCGTCTTTGATTAGACCTTAAATAGGAAGTTAACTGAAAAAAACAGAGAAATAGGTTGCATTATAATAATTATCTCTTTTTTATTCGACAAATTAGAGAGATAATTGAAAAAATGTTAAGAGAGGAGCATTACATCAATTATCTCTAAATATCTAGAATAAAATTATGCTATTATCTATCTCGAGTTCGAGTCGAGTATTTTCAAACTAAACCCACACCCTATCCAACTCTATCATAAAAATTCGACTCGAATACGAATTAAAAAAAAATCCCACCCTTTAGGATTGGGTCTCAGGGCAAAATCATGATTAGAGGTTAGAGGACAAAACATAAATGTTGAAAGTGAAAGAGACAAATTCATAGTTAATTCATTTTAAAAATATATATGCAAAAACAAAGGTAATTTTTTTCTCTCCTGCGTGGGGTAGGAGCCCCACCCAGAACCCACGTGAGTTCGTTTCTGATTGGGTCGACTCTCGTTGAATCCAGCTCAAATGACCATCCCTAAATGTGACCGGATGTGGGCGGTTAGAATCCGACAGTTTCGTGTCGGGTTCTTTTTTGCCATCCTCAATTCATTCATTGATGTTTTCTTGGTTCATTCTCTTGTTCAGCTAATGTAAACATGTAATGGAAAGTTACTATTATTTGTAGGAAAAGCAAGGGGGGCAGATAGGATTAGTGGTTGATTGCGAATGGGCCGAGGCTAACTCTGATAAATTCGAAGATCAATGTGCTGCACAAAGGCGTGTTGAATTTCAGCTCGGATGGTAATATGGTCTATATTTCGTAACTATTCATTCTAATAATATCGGCTCTAGGACTCGAACTCGAATATTTGTCTTAGAAGTACAAAATTCCTTACAATTGCACCCAATGCATGTACTACAGGTTCTTGCACCCGTTGTACTTCGGAGACTATCCTAAAACCATGCGCGAACGACTTGGGGATCGGCTTCCCGAGTTCACCGACGAAGACAAGGAGCTAATACTTAACAGCCCTATGGACTTCGTCGGTTTAAACCAGTACACGTCGAGGCTAGTTTCTCATGCAGAAGACAGTGGTGAAGAAGGCCATTTCGAGAAATCGCAACAGGTTGCGAAAATCGGTAAATCATAGACCAAACACAATAAGCTGATCTCCGTATAATTTCGAATCAAGTTCGTGTCTCTAACTCGTGCTATTGATTATGTATCGACAGTGGAATGGGAAGATGGCCAGATGATCGGCGAAAAGGTACGAATCCTCGGTGTCCCTCTGCCATGGATACATGAATTATGGAGTTTCCGATCTTTGAACATGCTTTGTTTAATTGCAGGCTGCATCGGATTGGCTTTATATTGTTCCTTGGGGCATGCGGAAGGTTCTCAATTACATATCCGATACATACAATAACCCGCCGATATATATAATGGAGAATGGTATGCAATTGAATTGAGGAATTTGCTAAATTTTTTATGTTATTTTGATTCGGATCAATTTCGAGTTTTGGTGATTTCGAGCTTGAATCATTTGGGTTTGAGGCTCGAGTTTTTTTCTTCGTACACGTCATTTTGAATTCGGATTGTTTTGAGTTTGAGACTATGTACGAGTAAGGGAGGAGCAAAAGTAGGTTCAAACCGACTTAACCAAACTAATTCGGTTAGTTAGATTAAGAGCTAAGTTCGTTGATTTGTTAATTAAAAATATGTATTTGTCTATTAAGTTAGATCTTTGATTTTTTATCGAATCGATAGACTGCTCTCTCATAACTAGACATATTCAAGTTGTTGACTTTTATGATCAAATATAGAATTAGGTCGGATTTATGTTTAAACTAATCCGATCGAGTTTTTAAATTTGGGTCAAAATTCACAAGTTTAATTAGTACTGAACTACTGATAACTTGAATGGTTTCTAAAATTTAGGTATGGATGATGATGAAAATGAAAACGTCCCACTCCATGAAATGCTTGATGACAAAAGGAGGGTTGCCTTTTACAAAGGATACATTGCTGCTGTTGCTCAAGCAATCAAGTAAGCAATTAAAAATGGATATCAACTTTTAATCCTTAATGTTGGCAACTTTTTTCAACTTGGTCCCTGCACTTTTTTAGTTTACATCAGTCCGTGAACTTGAATTTTTGGTCATTTTAATGACGTGACACTCTGATATCGTGGCATGTGACTTGACAGGGATGGAGTTGATGTGAGGGGATATTGTGCATGGTCATTATTGGACAACTTTGAGTGGTCTCATGGCTACACCAAGCGGTTTGGTCTGGTCTATGTTGACTACAAAAATGGCCTCACCCGTCATCCCAAATCTTCTGCATTTTGGTTCAAGAACTTCTTGAAGGACGGCCAAGAATGAGCATTGAGCCGCCGCCGCCCACCTATTTCTATTAGTGTTATTACATTACATGTTGTGTCTCGTCTCAACGAACAGGCATTGTGTGACCGTCTTCTTTGATTGTCTGATTTGAATAAATGTGGTTGGCAATTATCTATAGGTTATCAAATTTATGGTTGATAATTGCTTGATTTATTAGTGTTAATACACAGTTTGAGAAACGGTGGTTAACCACTGTTCGCACGGTGGTGCTGAGAGCCGATGAAGGTAGTTCCAAGGGTGAAGGAAGATGATCCGAGGTTTTAACATCGTATATGCGAGAACCGGGAGCAACTATATATTTTCTTTAAAGAACAGGACATAATAGAATGTAGACAACATATAACTCTCTCATCAGCAACATGCATTACACCATAATGTGCTGCATGAGAGGCCATACATGGTGGTTAAGTAAGAACAACAATGGGACTAAAATAAATAGAATAGAATATAATGAAAAGGAAATGGCTAAAAGAGGTGGACCGGAGGAAGTCAATGATGCATTTCCGAGCGAAGCTCCAAGATTGATCGAGTTCCAGGTACCATCGAAGAAGGTTGTTTAGTGACTGCAGCCAAAATGTCAGTATAACCCACCACCCCAACTAGAACATCAACATCATCGTCTTCACCTTCAGTAACCCAAACATGGGTTGCCCTGTGAGATAGTATTTGAGCCATAACCGCAGCCAACGAACTCGTAGTTTTACACGTCAAGGGTGCACTTCTTCCCCTATATGTGCTCCGGCCGACTCCGAAACTTGGGCCCGCTGGATTGAACCCAGAGTTTGTACTACTGTGTTTCGTTGGCTTTGAATTATCACAAACATCGTTGAGCCATCTTGAACTCACGTTATCCTCGATCCCCATAACGAATTGTCCGGCTGAGAGGCTGGCTAAAGCCCATGCTGCAGCTAAATAATCACATTTCCATAGTTTGGAGACCGAAATCTCTCCTAGAATTCTATGGTGACCTTCTGGTGTGCTTTCCATAATGGCAAATGCACTGGGATCACCGGGATGTTTTTGCATTGCTTCGGAAGCCGGGAGGGAGGCGTCAATAGAGTTATAGTTTTGGTTAATAGCTCCAAGTGAGGATATAGAAGTCAGGGGGAGTGGAGCTAAAGCACCGAGGCAACCGAGGAGGAAACGTATTATGTCTTCTCTTGATAGACAGCAAAAGCTGTTATTGTGCATGTAGGCAGGGGTTGGCGAAGAGCAAGAGGATGACGAAGAGAAACTGGTATTCGCACTGAGGTTACCGCAGCTACCATCCATGTTCTTGAGCCACTTCCCATGATAAAGGATCGAGAATCTCTTGCTCATTCCTTTCCAAACCGTGCTCTTCGGGACAAGGAGTCGCCTCACACCTTGCTTCATCATCTCCAGTGCATCTATCAATCTAGTCCAACAACGAATCAGCAATACCACTAGAGAGAGCACCAATTAAGCAGCGACAAAACTGCTAACGTGTCCTTACCTACCAACATTCGTTTCAAACAACTCTACCAAGAACAATTCCTTGTAAACAACCGAATAGCAAATCATATTTAAAAACAAAACCACCTCATTGCTTCGATAAATCCTCTCAAATAATGAAGCATCATTGACAATACTAGCTTCATAAAATCTCCGGAATAAGACATTTAAAAGATCAACAATATAAACAGAAGAGCTTGGATGAATAAAATGTTTATAGTTTAACAGCTCAATCCTAACCGTTAACTGTCAAAGGCTCGAACTTCCGTACGAGAATGCATAGCTAGCAATGGCATTATCACAAGATGATTACCCCCTAATCTCTGAATTGTATAAAAACAAGGATTCTTTAGAGAATATATTCACCAAACTGGATCAAGAAGAATACTTCTCGATCAATTGCTACGTAAACCCAGCAGTAATCATAACCATGTCAATCAGCTACCTAAGTAATCCTAAACAAGATTCATCGACTCAGCATCGTACTTCGCAAGGAAGAATGAGATCGATATCTAACAATTTCAACAAGCAGATTAATCAAATTTCTATGATCATTAAACAAGCATACACATATATAATTGAAGAACAGATGCAGTTCAACCAAGTTTGAAGTCACATTTCGAATGAGCTAACCTGGTGCCAGGATCAACAATCTTTAAGAGAGCATTGTTAGGGACAACAACATCGGAGACAAGTGTTTTGATAGCTTTGGCATGATCATCCAAGCACTGAGGTTTGGCTAAAAAGGAGACAACATCGAGAGATGTTAGAATACCAACAAATCTCTGTTGTCTCATTTCATTGTTTTCAATCATTCCCGGATTTGTTCTTCTTTTCCAAACTGCTATCCCACACTCTGTTGACTCTCTTATTGCTCTTATAGCCGATGCCACCGTCTCTGTATCGGTGAATTCTTCCAATTCTGGCTTCCCCACCGTCAAATCCCCCACCACATGGTACAGAAACACCGATGCCATTCCTTCAAAATTTGTGTTTGTTTCCCGAGAAACCTGGGGGAAAACAAAAAATCAAAGCAAACCCATCGTTTAGTCCTGGACTTTCATCCTGTTTCGATAAAGGGTACTTTTATTTTCACTTACCTCAGCTGGGTTTTGGTTTATCCAATACAAAGTTGAATTTTTTCCTCTTCAAAAACACCTTGGGTTTTCTATAAAACTTCTGAATTAAAGAACACCAAAAAGGGTTCACTTTATCAAATGATTTTGTTCTTAATTCACTTCTGAAATGAAAGGAAAAACTTATTTTTTTCCATAAACCGAGAAAACCGGTGAGGATGGAGAGTTATAGGAGGGAAAGGAGGAAGAAAAGGAGCGATTGAAACGAAGTTACTGAAAGTAAAGGCCATTGCGGTGATTTCTCAGGAAACTCTTGACCGGATCGGTGTCGAACAAAGCATAAATTTTGGAGAGAAAAAGGAGAATTTTCTTTTGGATTATTTGATGAAAAATGTGGATGAAAAGTTTTGGGGAATTATGGAGGGAAAAAGTTGGTGGGCTTATTAAAAGTGCTTAATAAAAGTGTTTTTGAGGTGAAAAGTATTTTTTAAGACAAAAGCAATATTGAACAATTAATTTTTAGAAAAAAAAATTACGTTCGATAAGTATTTTTTAACCTAAAAGTAAAAATAAAAATATTTAGTTTTTTGCAGTTTAAAAAGTGTTTTTAGAGTTAAATTACTATTTTAATCTTCATTTTTATTGTGTTTATTTATAATTTATAAATTTATAATTTTTTACGAAGACATAATTATATAATTAATAAATTATTTTTTAGTTTAAAAATTATATATATTTATTTATGTCATATTTTTTAAATAAAATATTTTAAATTTATTATATTTTCATAAAACACGTACAATTATTAGAAAAATATATATTTATTAATAAAAACAAATTTTTTATATTTTTTACGATAATTTAAGTTGATATATTTTTTTATCGTATTTTTTAAAAACAATATTAAACTAGTCCTAACTTATTTTTGTTCTGTGATGGGATGACCAGATGCACCTGATGTGTCGCAAATGAGTTTGACTTTATTAAGAAAATCATTAACAGAAAGACAAACTTTTTTCTAAGAATGCAAGTTGTGTCGAAGAGAAGATATATTAGCACTAGACCGAGCACTGGGATGACCAGATTTCTTGCAAGAAAAAAAAAAGAATGGAACAATATCAATTATCGGTTTTTAAGTGTAGATGGACTAAAATAGATCACTGGAGTAATGAAAAAACTTTAATACACAGGCTGTGTAAACTTTAGTTTACATGAGCCTTTTAGTTTTAGTGGTCAAGATTTTAGTTTAGGGTTTAAGGTTTAGGTTGTAGGGTTTAGAATTCAAAGTTAGTGTTTAGAATTTAGGGTTTAAGATTTAGAGTGTAGAATTTAATTTTTTAGAGTTAGAGTTAGAAATTTAAGATTTGAGTTTTTATAGTATAAATACACATACTTGTGTAAAATTAATTTTACCGCTGGAGAAATACATAGAGAGCAAGTAGATTTTAACCCTCATATTAATTGAGTATTTGAATTTTAAATTTTCCTTCAAATTATTTTCTATGTTTCTTTTAATATTGAAATTAAGTAAACTAAGTTTAGATGTCTATTTTAGTTTCAATTATAATTCAGGACACCTTAATTTTGGAACTAAACAAATTAAGCCACGATGACTCCAATTTTTTCGATATAAATATTTCTTAGGTCCATGTTCATTTTAAAATTAGAAAAATTAAACCATGGAATACTCGTTTTTAAGTTGATAGTTTGACCATTAGAACCTATTTTTCATTAATACATATAATTATATATATATTATTAAAAGAAAAAGTTTGATACACAGGCCGTGTAAACTTTAGTTTACACTTGCCTTTTAATTTTAGGGGTTAAAGTTTTAGTTTAGGGTTTATGGGTTTAGATTGCAGGGTTTATAATTTAAGGTTAGTTTTTAGAATTTACCGTATAGAGTTTAAGGTTTAGGGTTTAGTTTTTTAGGGTTAGGGTTAGGAATTTAGGATTTGAGTTTTTATAGTGTAAATACACAAGCTCGTGTAAAATTAATTTTACACAACCTGTATATCAAAGTTTTACCCTATTATTATACCCGAAAAGTTTCATCCTGATTTCATCCATGCTACAAATCCATATAAGAATATTGTCATAGTACGAATTTGATATGTAAATATTTTATGGAAATAGAGAGGAATAATGAGAGAAATGAAAAATTTTATTAAGACATCAACATACTACATTATATCAATTCATAGGAAACTTAGTATGAAGTATGGCAAAAGAGGTGGATTTAAGCGACACGAAGCCTACAGCAACAAAGTCTTTTGGGACCAGTGCAACTCCCACCCTCGAACTCGTGGGCAACGCAGTCGATACTACACTCATGATCTCCATAGGAAGCCGAACACGGTTTGAAGCATATGAGACTCACATCCACCCCAACACCATTCATCTCAACATCTGCATAAACCAGAATATCAGATTATTTATGAATGCATTACCCGGACTAATTCATTCATTCAAAACATACTAACATAAAGAAATAAAAAGCAAGGATAAAAAATACCTGAGCGAACCGAAGAGACAATAAAAACGAAAACCAAGAGAAATGGCAAAATAGATTTCCCTACGACTGCTGCAATTGTTCGTTTTCTTTATATATTTTCTTTCCAAGAAATTAATATTTAGCCAAGCAATGCAGATAACAAAACTAGATTATACGAACAATGAAGATATACAACTCTCTATTTATAAGGGCGACGACCATGGAACTAGGTTTTACCCTGGCTAGAAAAGGAAGCATGCAATTACATCATACCAAATAAGAAAAAAATAAATTTGGCAAGAATACCCGTAATTGTAGTAATTTACACAAAATTTGAGCTGTAGAGTTTCCATTTAAAGTTTTTTTATTTGGAGTATAAAGTAGAATTTTTGACTCCATATATGGGTGGGTAAATTTCATTTTTGTTACCATCTTTTTTTCAACTATTTTAAATTAAAATGTGTTTTTATTTCTTACTTTTTGACTTTCATAATTTTATAGTAATTTATTTCAAGTCCTAAACGATACTTAAAGCAGGTGAGCATGCGTTTAAGATTACGGGCACCATCCACATCGATTTGTAAGAAAATCAAAGTATCATCCGCGAATTGCCGGTGAGTTAAGCGAAAATTAGAAACAGCAAACACCCTTGACCAAGCCATTCTTCTCGGCCTGAACAATGAACCGACTGAGCACCTCCATGACATCCACAAACAACAACGTAGATAATGAATCTCCCTGTTGAATTGCCCGTAGCATCTTAAACTCCTTCGTCGCATTGTTGTTTAAAAGAATAGATAATCTTGTCGTCCCAACACGAATATGTATCCATCAATAATATCAATCTTCACAACCCATTCTTGAAAGAATCTGATCCAAAATTACACATTTGATGCAATCATAAGCTTCAGCAAAGTCCAGCTTCAATAGGAACCCTCATTCGCCTAATTTCTTATGTCGCAACGAGTGCACAACCTCATACACTAATAAAATTCCCTCCACGACATGACGACCTCATAGAAAGACCACTGCGTGTCATTAATTAAATCACCTACACCACTTGGAAGAGATTAGCGAGAACCTTCGCCAATATTTTATAAGCTGAGTTGAGGAGGTATTTTTGTCGAAAGTCACCAATCTCTTACGGATTGTCCTCCATAGGAATCAACACCACAGAACTCGAACTAAGCCCCCTGGGCAAATAACCTATTGCATAAAACGACTAGAAAGTCCACATCACTTCCTTCTTGAAAAAAGATCACCCCTTCTTTGTAAAATTCAAAACTAAAACCATCCTGACCCCGCGCTTTCAATCCATCACAACTCTATATAGTTGCTCGTACTTCCTCCTCTACAAATTCAGCCTCCAAAAAAATTATTCTCAACATTCAGGACACCTTAATTTTGGAACTAAACAAATTAAGCCATGATGACTCCAATTTTTTTGGTATAAATATTTCTTAAATCCATGTTCATTTTAAAACTAGAAAAATTAAACCATAGAATACTAGTTTTTTAGTTGATAGTTTGACCATTAGAACCTAAATTTATATATATATATATATATACTTGAACCCTTAAAGTTTCATTCTGATTTCATCTATCAGAAGCCCTAAACCACAACCCCTGAAACTAAAATATTGTTTATAATTTATATTACAAATCCTACTATATATTATAAATAATATTTTAATTTTAGGGTTTGAGATTTGAAATTTAGGATTTAGTTATATATATTTAGGGTTTGAGATTTAGGATTTAGTTATATATACTTGGAGTCTGAGATTTAAGATTTAGTTATCTATATTTAGGTTTTGGGGTTAGAGTTTAGTAATATATATGGTTTAGGGCTTGGGCTTTAGTTATATATATTATAAATAATTTTTAGTTTTGAAATATAAATTATAAGTAATATCTATTTGTAAACTTAATATATTTATAAGTTTATATTATAAATATTATAAAATTATATTGAGATAAATAAAATTAAGTTTAACTCCAATTATATTTATATAGTATCTGCATTGGGATTTTTTTTTTCTAACAAATGATGTTGTTTTGGCCTATCTCAGGCTTCAAAACAACTGTACTAAAACGATGCAGTTTTACATTTAACGAGATGTTACAGTTTAACAACGAAGTGCTTGGATTGAAGCCATAAACGAAGTTCAATGGCATAATAGTATCATTTTATAGTTTAATGGTATTTTCGATACAAATATTAAAGTTTAGTGGCATTTTGTGTAGTTACCCTTTTGGTTATTAATATATATATATATATATATAATTTGAACCCTGGTAATAGAGAGGTAATCATGAGAGTTGAAAACATAGAAATGAAAAATTTTATTAAGACATCAACATACTACATTATATCAGTTCATAGAAAACTTGGTATGAAGTATGACAGAAGATGTGGATTTAAGCGTCACGAAGCCTACAGCAACAAAGTCTTTTGGGACCAGTGCAACTCCCACCCTCGAACTCGTGGGCAACGCAGTAGTTATTACACTCATGATCTCCATAGGAAGCCGAACACGGTTTGAAGCATATGAGACCCACATCCACCCCAACACCATTCAATTCAACATCTGCATAAACCAATAACAGATTATTTATGAATGCATCACCCGGACTAATTCATTCATTCATTCAAAAACATACTAACATAAAGAAATAACAAGCAAGGATAAAAAATACCTGAGCGAACCGAAGAGACAATAAAAACGAAAACCAAGAGAAATGGCAAAATAGATTTTCCTACGACAGCTGCCATTGTTCGTTTTCTTTATATATTTTTTTCCAAGAAATTAATATTTAGCCAAACAATGCAGATAACGAAACTAGATTATACAAGCAATGAAGATATACAACTCTCTATTTATAAGGGCGACGGCCATGGAACTAGGTTTTACCCTTGCTAGAAAAGGAAACATGCAATTGATCATACCAAACAAGAAAAATAAATAAATTTGGCAAGAATATCCGTAATTGTAGCAATTTACACAAAATTTGAGCTGTAGAGTTTCCATTTAAAGTTCTTTATTTGGAGTATAAAGTAAAATTTTTGACTCCATATATGGGTGGGTAAATTTCATTTCTGTTACCATCTTTTTTCAACTATTTTAAATTAAAATGTGTTTTTTATTTCTTACTTTTTGACTGTCATAATTTTATAATTTATTTCAAGTCCCAAACAATACTTAAAGCAGGCGAGCATGCGCTTAAGATTACGGGCACCATCCACATCGAATTGTAAGAAAATCAAAGTATCATCGACGAATTGCCGATAAGTTAAGCGAAAATTAGAAACAGCCGAAACACGCTTGACCAAGCCATTCGTCTCGGCCTGAACAATGAACTGACGGAACACCTCCATGACATCCACAAACAACAACGGAGATAATGAATCTCCCTGTTGAATTGCCCATAGCATCTCAAACTCCTTCGTCGCATTGTTAGGAATTTGATATGCGGCAAAATAACCAAAGCGATAACAACATAGACCAAGACATGCACAGGAAACCGGATTTAACGTGGTTCAGCATAACCTACCTCCACGGACGAGAGAAACGAAAAATCTACCATCAACGTAGAGAACACGAAGAGTACAAATAAATGATTGATCACTAATTTTGTCCGGGCTCTATTTTGTTTCTTTCCTATTTCAACAATGGACTTGTTATTATATATTATACTATATTAATACGTATGTTAATATTTTTAATTAGTATTATCATTATCATATTATTAATATTTTACTATACTATAGTATTAGTATTATATTACTACTATGTTATACCATATTATTATTATATTATTATATTAGTATATTATTATATATTATATTATTATTAAACAAAACAAAAAATTAACTAAACAGTTATATAAGAAAAGCTCAAGTTTTTAATAATAAAACAGTTTGGTCACATTCAAAACCCAGAAGATTAATTACATTCGGCCCACTTGGCCCAAAAGATCCTAACCCTAACTACATGATAATCGAAACCCTAATGTCTTTCTTTCTTTGCTCAGTCACATCACAGCCGTCAAATCTGAATCATGAGAACACTCCAGAATCCGCACGCGCCCACGTGCGGCTCCTTGGCTTTTTCAAGCGCGCGTGCACCGCGCGCTCTGACTCTCCAGATCTTCACGCGCTCACACGCTTAACTCTTTGGCTACCCCTGTTGTCCTTCTCTACCGTGTACGAATCCGGCAAACCCATTCTCCTCCTCCAGCAACCGACAACACATGCAAAAATAAGTCAGATATCGGGAAACAGTTTTAGAAATGCATATCCGAACAAAAACTATAACACATATTTTTATTTTCTTTTTTATTTGCATGTAATGTTACTCTGTTATAAAGTCCAAACCTAACTCAGACGTAAACCCTATTTAGGGATTCTTCAAAGAAATACAACAACAGTTTCAAGGTATCATTTACTATTGCATGCATAAAAATAAAATAAAAAGGGTTAGGGTTTAGTGTTATACCTTCTCGCTGTTTAGGCTTTTCGGCCGTCTTAGGAGATTCGACCACAGATGGGTTTCCTTTTTCGGTAACAAACCTCGAGCCCCTAGGATTTCATGGTGAGCCGGTGAGGGAGGTCGGAGTTTCGAATTTCGAGTCGAAAAAGTTTTAACTTCGGTTTTATTCAGATCTATAAAAAAGAATTTTTTTGTAGTAATCAGAGGTCATTTTCGGTTTTAAAAAGAGGGGAGGTTTTTTGTTAGGGTTTTTGGCGCCGTTGTACGGCGGCGGTTGGCGGAGTGAGGCGGTGCACTCGCCGAATTCTGGAAACTATGGTGGTTTCTGGGTTTTTGGCTTAGTGTTCATCTTGGTTTTTTGGGTTGGGTTGAAAGAGTCTGAGAGTGTTTCAGAGGGTTTTTTTGTTAGAGAAAATGGGCTTTGAAAGGGTGGCTTGTTTCGAAATGGCCAAAAGAGAGTGTGTTTGACCTGTAGGTCTTTTTATAATTTTCAAAGCTTTGAAAATGGTTTATTAACCCTCAAACCCTTCCGCACCGAAATATTTACATGCAGAAGGATTTTTATCTTTTTTAATTACTCCATAGATCCCTGCACCTCTTTTAAGTCTTTCAATCTCATCCCCGAATTAAGATCAATCTGATTATAAAAATGGTTTTGTTACGCTTTGGCCATTCCACACTTTTGAATTTTTTAGGCCATTTCATCTTTTTTAATCGCTTACCAGATCCCTATATGTTTCACATGGTTTTCAGTAACGTCCTCGTCTTAATTTTAAACCTTTTTGAATGGTAAAATGCCCCAATTGATCCCTGTTTTTTTAATCCCTTCATTTTGGTCTTTCTTCCGGTTTTAAAGTTACTCTTGGGCCTTTTTTATTCTCTTTTTATTTTAGCCCCTCACATTGCATATCTATTTATTTTCAGCTGTTAATTTATGTTTTTTTTTACTTTTATCCCTATTTGTTGTTTAAGTTGCTCGTATATTCGTTTCGTATGTTTGTTTTGCCATCTTGTTTTTAGTTAGCTTAGGGTAATTTAATTTAATTAATTTGAACTATGCACTCGACTTATTGGGGTATAGATTTCAAATTAAATTAAATTAAATTTAGGATTAGGTTAGTTGTAACCTTAGTTAGATTTAGGTTCGGATTACTTTAATTAATTTAAATTTGTCCTTGGCTTATTGGGATGAATGTTAAATTAATTAAATTAATTGAGCACCTCTTAATTACTCTTAGGATACAATTAATGTTTGATTTAGATAAAAATTTAATACAATCATAATTATTAACTTGATTAATTTTGAAAAGAATCATTGGCTTATTGGGATACTAGTTAAAAATTAATCAATTTAATTATTTTGATTCAAGATAACCAATAAAATATTAGGGGTTTTCTAGATTTTAGGATTTAATTAACTTAGGGTAAATATTAGACAAATCTAGTTAACAATTAGATCACTAATTTGAATTTCCATAATTTGGACCTTTTAGATTAGGACTTTAGTGGGTCTAGGGTTTTATTTTGTGCACTTCTTTGTCATGCATCTTAATTGTCATCCATTTAACCTTTAATCTATATATTCCACATTGCTAATTAATTAACCTAATTTATAAAAATGAGGTATTTATTAATTCTGATTTTTGTGTCGTAATAGTCCTGGCTCATTGGACGTTGACCAAATATTCGAATTAATCCTTACCATCTGAAGGTAAATTTGATTCGAAATAAAATTTTGATAATTCATGACATCATTTTTTAACTGCTTGCATCATGCATAAAGGTGATGTACTTGATTCGAACCGTAGATTAACACAACAGTCAGGCATATTTGATGTCGGTTTAATTTACGGTCCGATATACAGTCACACTTATTAATTAATTAATTCAAGCCCATCAATTTGATAAAGCCCGTCTAATTAAAGCACATATCCAATTAAGACCACTTAATTAAATTTAACTTGAATTTTGATAATTTCCATCAATTAAAAGCAACAAGTATTTTGGTACCGATTTCCGGGCGTGATTGGGGTGCTAATCCTTCCCCACACGTAACTAATTCCCAAACCCATTTTTAAACGAATCTCTGGTTTTATGGTGTCCGGCCTACCTTAGTGGCCAGTGACGACTCCAACCATCATTTAATTTTGAAAACATTCCAACTCATCATTTTATCTTCAAAACATTCCCAACTTTTCATTTTATTTTTCGACATCATCCAAATTCCCCAAAACACCCACATTTTCCAAAACCCCGCTTTATTTTCAAACACTCATTTTTCAAAACACTCTTCAAAAACATTTTCCAAACTTTTAAATATAAATTTTAATTTTAAAATTTTGAATTTTTCATACAGCAATTTTGATTTTCAAAAAGCTCGCTACAACATGATAATCCATGTAGTCCCAAAACCTGATGTACAAATCCTATGATTCGGTGGAACCAAAACACTATTCCCAACATCCCTACAATACCCATCTCTATAACGTAGTAACAATAGTTGTAGAAAACCTAAAAGTTGTTACATATCTCTAGGGAATAACTCACTCTATCTCTCATATCTCTCGTAATTCAAAAGGTTAAACCTAGTCTATATTTATAGACCCAAATACTTGGTCACCAAGAAACCTTATTCAATAAGATCTCCTACCTAAAATAAATATTTACTCATTAAAGTAAATCCTAATTACCAAGTAATATTCAACCACTAGAATTACAATAAAACCCAACTTAATTACCAATTAGAATTTGAGTCAAAATATAAAAAATCTCCATGTTATTCTACCGGGACGATAATGACAAGACAAGTAAATAAGCGCAAACGCAGAAAAGAAAAATAACATCAAGAATTTATGTGGAAAACCCAAAAGGGAAAAACCACGGGCAGAGGATGAAAACTTTCACTATGATGGAGAAAGAGATTACTACTGATTTATGATGTTCTATCTAAACCCTTAATCCCTAGTATCTATTTATAAGGATCGATTCCTTGTTTACAGAGGAAACTTGCATAGAAATAAATTCTACTCAAACTGAGTTCCTACCTTTAATTAATATAAAGTAAACAAGATCTACTAAAAGTATGATTCTTACTTTAAACCAAATCCCAAAAGAATTTGGATCACAATTCTAACAATCTCCACCTTGAAACAAATTCTCGTCGAACAATATCTCCACCTCTTCCATGAAACCCCTTCAAGGGGTAGTCTTCAGCAATGAACACCGACCGAATCCAAGCCTTGCCCAAGCTTGGATGTACAAGGTAATTTAGTCTTCACGTCGGTAAGATCAACATTAGTGCCAACTCGAAGCCGGTAAGATGTTGCATCTTGTCAATGTGAATTCAAATTATCATATACTCTTCAAGAGTAAGGGTATCACGGTTGTGTAGGAGGGTGCTTCTAACAGACGAATATGAAGCGGGAACTGAGCAAAGTAAAATCAAACGTAAGTCTTCCTCATTGTACTTTACCTCCATCGTTTCCAAATTTGAGACGGTCTCCTTGAAATTGGTTAGGTGGTTGTCAAGACACGAACCTTCCGCTAACTTGTGGGAGTATAGACGTTGCTTCAGGAGCAACTTGCTGGTCAAAGTTTTCTTCATACAAATTGTTCCAATTTTGCCCATAAGCTGTCTTCTCTTGGTGAACATCCTACAAAATATTGTTTGATAAGTGTAAACGAATCTGGGAAGCAACTTTTCTATCCTTGCGGCGCTTCTCTGTATCCAATGATTCTTTCGGCTTATTATCAAACCCATCTAATGCATTATCTAAATCCATCTGAACAAGAACATCTCGAACCTTCACCTGCCATAGCGAAAACCTGACGTTGCGATCTAGTAGCGAAATTTCATACTTCACCATCGTCATTATCCTGAGTAACCTGAAAAGCTCTTATGCCAATTTGTTATTCTACCGGGACGATAATGACGAGACAAGTAAATAAGCGCAAACGCAGAAAAGAAAAATAACACCAAGAATTTACGTGGGAAACCTAAAAGGAAAAAATCACGGGCAGAGGATGAGAACTTTCACTATGATGGAGAAAGAGATTACAATTGATTTATGATGTTCTATCTAAACCCCGAATCCCTAATATCTATTTATAGGGATAGATTCCTTGTTTACAGAGGAAACTTACATAGAAACAAATTCTACTCAAAATGAGTTTTCTACTTTTAATTAATATAAAGTAAACAAGATCTACTAAAAGTATGATTCTTACTTTAAACCAAATTTCAAAAGAATTTGGATCACAATTCTAACACTCTCCTCGACACAAATTCCATCCGAGCATTGGTCTTCAGATCTTCAACAACTTCAATTCTTGCGCAAGCCAAATATTTGTTGAAGCATCGTTGGATCGATTGAGAACTATTCCCCTGCAACTGAAAACTCGTTGCAACAATACTCCTCTTGCATGTCTTCAAATCTTCACCGTCATCATTATCCTGAGTAACCTGAAAAGCTCTGATGCCAATTTGTTATTCTACCGAGACGATAATGATGAGACAAGTAAATAAGCGCAAACACAGAAAAGAAAAATAACACCAAGAATTTACGTGGGAAACCTAAAAGGGAAAATCCACGGGCAGAGGATGAGAACTTTCACTATGATGGAGAAAGAGATTACACTGATTTATGATGTTCTATCTAAACCCCTATTCCCTAGTATCTATTTATAGGGATAGATTCCTTGTTTACAGAGGAAACTTGCATAGAAACAAATTCTACTCAAACTAAATTTCCTACCTTTAATTAATATAAAGTAAACAAGATCTACTAAAAGTAGGATTCTTACTTTAAACCAAATCCCAAAAGAATTTGGATCACAATTCTAACACTCCCTTTGACACAAATTCCATCCAAGCATTGGTCTTCAAATCTTCAACAACTTCAATTATTGCGTAAGCCAAATATTTGTTGAAGCATCGTTGGATCGATTAAGAACTACTCCCCTGCAACCGAAAACTCGTTGCAGCAATACTCTTCTTGCATTCTTCAATATCGCGCCACAAAATTCGCAGTAAAAATTCCTTCAAAAAACGCACAGCTCGAACCATAGCTTATGATACCATTTGTTAGGAATTTGGTATGCGGCAAAATAACCAAAGTGATAACAACATAGACCAAGACATGCATAGGAGATAGGATCAACGTAGTCACAATAGTTGTAGAGAACCTAAAAGTGGTTATATCTCTCCAGAGAATAATTCTCTCTATCTCTCATTCTCTCCTATCTCTCATAATTCAAAATGTTAAACCTAGTCTATATTTATAGACCCAAATATTTGGTCACCAAGAAACCTTATTCAATAAGATTTCCTACCTAAAATAAATATTTACTCATTAAAGTAAATCTTAATTATCAAGTAATCTTCAACCACTAGAATTATAATAAAACTCAACTTAATTACCAATTAAAATTTGAGTCAAAATATTACAGAACAATGATAAAAAAATACTAGGGTGAACCGAAAAGACAATAAAAACGAAAACCAAGAGAAGTGGCAAAATAAATTTCCCTACGACTGCTGGCAGTGTTCGTTTTCTTTTTATATATTTTTCCAAGAGATTAATATCTAGCCAAACAATGCAAATAACTAAACTAGATGATACAAGCAATGAAGATATATAGCTCTCTATTTAAGGATGTTGTGCATAGAGGATTAACCTTTGTGAGGCTTTACAGATTGGTAAAGATGAAGGATATCCTTGTGGCAGATGTAGTAGTGGAGGAAGGCTTGAAGATGTACTGTGGTATGAATTCTTTTCGAGGAAACTCCTGGATATGGAGATCTATATAGTGGATGCGCTGCAAAAGATGGTTCAAGAAATAAAATTAATCCCTGATGTACAAGATCAAGTTGCCCGGACACATGAAAAATCTGGCCAATTCTCGGTGAAATCACTGTCCTCTTTTTTGGTTAATTCAAACATCGAAGAACATGTTTTTGAATTTGGAAACTTATGGAAGTTGAAGATTCCACTGAAGGTATTATAGAGGTCTTTGGTAGATTGCTGTTGTGGCTGCACTCTGGAGTCTCCAGATTGCAAGAAGTGAAATGATTTTTTGGTGAGAAGTCTACTGCCATTAATGTCTTGTTTGTTCTTTACTAAATTGAGAGCTTTATATTGGATCGATCGAAGAAAAATGAGTGGGTTATGAATATGGATGAATGGTGGGAGAATCACGATCTTATACTCATATTCCCCTGGCAACTTCACATTTCAACTTCTTCAGCTTTAGCGAAGTTTGATACCTTGAACAAGACAACCTCAAAGGGAACTGAAAGAAAGTAAGATCAAGAAATAAAAACTTATTCATTGTGAAAACATAGACACAACCGATAATTTTTGTCGATGTCTTTGAAAAGCTGGGGCAGACAAAGGCTTAGTCATGATATCAGCAACTTGCTCGAAGGCAGGAACTTCATTCACCTCTAAGTTACCAGCTACAACTTTCTCTCTCACAAAAAACAGATCCAATTCAACATGTTTGAACTTAGAGTGCATTACTAGATTAGAAGAAACAACCACTGCACTTGAGTTATCACACCACAACACAGGCTTTCTATCAGTAGTTACCCCCAGCTCACTCAACAAAGATTCAAGCCACACAATTTCTGTAGTTGCAGAAGCAACACTACGATATTCAGCTTTGGCAGTAGATCTAGACACCACTGGCTACTTTTTGGAACCCCATGCCACAGGATTAGCCCGAAAATAAACACAAAATCCTGTCGTAGACCTGCAATCATCACTATCTAATCCCCAATTTGCATCAGCATATCCCACTATAGACAAGAAAGGAGGAGGAGTAAATTTTAACCCAAAAACTAAGGAACCTTGAAGATACCTCAATGTACGTTTACTAGATGAAAATGTGTATCAAGAGGGAACTGAATAAACTTACAGGCCTTATTGACTGCAAAAACAATATCAGGACGAGTAATGATAATATATTGTAAGGCCCCAACTAAACTTCTACATTCAGTTACATTTCTAATGGACTTCCTTCACTGTTCGAAAGTTTACAATTAGTAAGCATAGGCGTAGGAAGTTCTTTGGCATGTTCAAGCCCACTTCTCTTTAACAGGTCAATGATATATTTTCTTTGACTAAGGAAAACATTTTCTCCCACTTGGTGAACCTCAATCCCAGAAAATAATGTAACTCTCCTAAATCCTTGTGCAAGAAAGTCTGGTTCAGATTGATTATAATCTTTTGATCTCTTCATTATCACCAGTTAAGATGATATCATCAACATAAACTAACAGATAAACTATACTCTCTTGACTTCTTTGTACAAACAACGAAGCATCAGTTTTGGTTAAGGTAAACTCAATTGACTGAAGATAACTCCTCAATTTCTCAATCCAGGCCATGAAATCCTGTTTTAAACCATAAATTACCTTATGCAATTTGCATACCAAGCGTTGACCTTTTTCTCCTACTTCATAGCCTGGTGGTTGAGTCATGTAAACCTTCTCAGTAAGATCTCCATTTATGCATTATTAATGTCTACCTGCCTTAGTTTCCAGCCTCTAGCCACTGCATGGGAAATGATTGTCCTTACTGTGACAGGTTTAACAACAGGACTGAACACTTCATTAAAATCTATTCCAGCCTCTTGAAGATAACCCTTAGCCACAAACCTGGCTTTATACCTACTAACAGACCCATGTGCATTTCGTTTCAGTTTAAAAGTCCACTTGTAGTTGACCGTTCTTCTATTCATAGGCAATTTGACAAGAATCCATGCTTTGTTGTTCATAAGTGCATCATATTCTGCTTGTGCAGTAGCTTTCCAATCTCCATCCTTCAAAGCTTCTTGATTGGTTCTATGCTCACTTAAGACATCAACCCCACCAGCTAATTGTGCTTGATAAACTTTCGGCTTTCTAATCCCATTTTTACTTCTTGTAGTCATATGGTGAGTATTAGATACTACAGTAGGATAAGTAGAACCAACAATCTGTTCTAGAGCTGGTTCAACCTCAATTTTTGCAGGATAATCCTCGTGACTGTTATCAAAATCAGTATAATCCTCTTGACTGTTACCAAAATCCATGTCCAGCATTTCATCTTCTGCTACTGAAGCAGACCCTACGTTTCCTGACACAGTACCACTTGGTTCTGCTCTCCTGACAGTATCATAAACAGGTACAGAAATAACATCCTGAATATTCTCATGAACACTTTGTTCAGACAGAGCACCAACAGTACGAGAGTGAACAGACCCTCCCACACCAGCCATCTCATTTGAATACGGCTCTGCAACCTTAGCATTTCCAAGATCCACGTCATTTACTGAGTCAGTCCTTGTCCTTTCAGAGTCACTTTGTACATTTTGAGCACCTTCAGAAATTCTACTGGAGTGCCCTCTGACATTTTCAACCACATTGAACTCATCCTCTGAAAAGGAAGTAGATCGCCCATTTTGCACACTAGGTTATACAAGTTCAGTTTGCACATCAAGTTGAACAGGTTCAGTAGTAGTTTGTAAACCAGGTTGTACAGATTCAATTTGTGCAGCCTGAGATGGAGTAACACAGACTCAAGAAAAAGGAGCTTGCATTGTAGACTGAACCACTAGAGGAATATTGGACTGAGACCTAAAACCTTCATCTTGAGAGGAACAAGTGAGAAAAGGAAAAGAACTTTCATTAAACACCACATGCCTAGAGACAAAAACTCTCACATCATCAGCTAAACATTTGTAACCCTTGTGTTGTGAGCTATATCCCATAAAAACACACTTCTTAGATCTGTATTCTAACTTGTGATGATTAAAAGGTCGAGTATATGGAAAACAAGCACATCCAAAAAATTTCATGCAAGAATAATCAGGTTACTTACCATACAACAATTCATATGGTGTTTTTCCCCCTAACGCTTCTGTAGGCATCCTGTTAATTAGAAAAACTGCAGTAGTGAAAGCATAAGTCCAGTACTGAAGAGGCATAGAAGATTGAGCAAGTAAATTCTAACCAGTTTCTACTATGTGTCTATGTTTTCTCTCAGCTTTACCATTTTGTTCAGAGGTCTTGGGACATGAAATTCTATGATGAAATCCTTTTAACAACAACCAGTTCTTAAGACTTTGGTACTCACCACCACCATCTGTCTGAAGGGCCTTTATTTGAAAACCAAACTGAACCTCAACTAGTTTATAAAAATTGACAAAACATTGCATGACCTCAGACTTTCTTTTCAAAAGATACAACCATGTATGTCTCGAGTAAACATCAATAAAGGAAACATAAAAATTAAATCCTTCAGTAATAGGAGGTGGTCCCCAAAAATTAGATACAACTAATTGAAAAGGACTATCATATGTAGTTATAGAAGTGGGAAAGGGTAACTTGTGAGCTTTTCCTTGAAGATTAGCAGAACACACATCGGGCAATTTATTTGCATCAAACAACACATTACAAGAATTCAAAACAGTCGTGGACACGATGAGATGGATGTCCAAGGCGTTTATGCCAAACAAAAACAACATTATCAGACTTTGCAACATTACAAGCTTCATACTGACCCTGATGTGACGAAGACACGGGAGACATTAACTGGTAGAACCCTTCAGGTGTGAGGTTCCCCTCCAGGAGAATAGCTCGACTCTGAACATCCTTCACACAACAGCCATAAGGATGAAACTCAAAATAAATGTTATTTTCTCTCGCAAGCTGAGAGACAAACAATAAAATTTTCTTTATAGCTGGGACATGTAACATATTTTGTAAAATTAAAGGTTTGGATCTAGTGAGCAAATACCCTTGACCAATATGAGAGATAGGAACGCCGCTACCATTACCCATAAGAAGATATTCATTACCTTTATAGGATATACCTGAATGTAGAGCAGAAGCATCATGTGTGATGTGATGTGATGAGTCACTGAGAATCAGGATACCAAGCAACTTCATCTGACGACGCAGCCTTTGGAGAAGAGCTAGAGGCAAAGGCAGCAGCTGCTGTTGGGGCAAATGAAGAAGACACTATTGGAGAATGAGAATTGATGCCTGCAAATGAAGAAACACCATATCCTACTGTCGAGATAGGACTAGTTGGGACAGGAGACCTAAAGTGATGTACTCCAGATGGAGATAAAAACCAGAACCAGAAGCAGTAGATGAGAAAACATGGCCAGGATAGTAAGAGAACTGAGGAGGATGCACATTTTGAACATGGCCATAATGTGGTTGGAAGGAGGCGTGAATCAAAGATTGTTGAGACACTGGCTGAAAAGTATGAGTGTAAGCTTGAACTGGTGTTGCTTCTGTCCTCTGAGTAAACTGCAAATTGGCTGGAAAATTCTGCTGATGTTGACCCTCAACTTGTGAAGGATCAGTCATACTTGTATCCTGTCTTTGACCTTGAAAACTGAGATCAAACCGATGGTAACATTTTTGTACAACATGACCAAAACGCCCACACAGCTGACATTGTGGTCGATTGTTGTAACCACCTCGACCTCTTCCACCACGATTATTGACTCGAGGAGAATTCTGATATGTGAGAGGCTGATTTTGACTTGAACCAGCCACATCACTAGTAATCAAATTACCAGGGACACTCTGTTGAGTAATCAAATTTGCTTGAACATGAACTTGTTGAGTAACCAGATTAGCTTGAACAAGAAAGCTATCTACGAGAAAATTCTTCTGACGAGCCTCACAATCCAAGAGCATGTCAGTGAGTGTGTCTAAGGACATTGCTTCACGAGAAGCAATTGCAATAACAGACTCAAACTCCATGGATAAGCCAGCGATAACAACTCTTAGACTTGTTGAAGTTCCTAATTATTTGTCCCAATTTCGAAGTTCTCTCGCCAGATTTAATTGCATCACGTTAACAAATTATGACTCCATTTTATATTGGTCCCAAAATTTTTAAATATTTCAATTGCATCTTTAAGCTATGACCCTTATACTAAATTGATCCCTAAACTTTTCAATGTTTCAATTTTATCCCCAAACTATAATTCTCTTTCTAAATTGATCCCAAAATTTTGAAACATTTCAATTTCATGTCAAATTATCATTTATGATACATCATATTGTTACATAATAGACATCGATGTTTACATGAAAATTAATATTTTTGATAACAATTTTATGAACCTGGGATATGTTAGCATATACCAATAATACGAGGAATTTTGGGAATGAAATTGAAATGTTTAAAAGTTTGGGGATCAATTTAGAATGAGAGACATAGTTTGAGGTTTAGGGACCTATTTAGAATGATGTTCATAGTTTAGGGACATGTAATGCAATTAACTACACTCGCAATTTACACGGATTTTTAACAAAAATATTGAAGTATAAAGATGGTTTAATACTGAATTTAATCCGGAACTATACTTGTTGGTTCAGTTAGGTACTTATATTTCTTTATTTACCGTAGGATACAATATTTATACTATCGAGACTTCTCCTCACCCATAAATTAGATTACATTGAGTACTTAAGCATGCTCAGTCTTATGTCCTCTAATATATTGTACTAACAATATTTTTTTTGCTCGGAAAAATATAATTTATTATTAATATAATCATATACGCCAAACTTGGTTGAGAGCCTCGTTAAAAACCTCCTTAAACCTAAGTGGAGGAAAATAGTACTCATCAACCAGGGGATACAATTCAGAACATAATCACCAGTCTCAAAAATTAATAACCAACAGCATCTCAACACTACAGATTATATCACCTAGACATAACATTACAAAATCATCACCCACATGAAAACAATAGCTATTGAAAAACCCAGATTCCCATAATCTGTAACTAACCAGGCTAATAGACATAATCAATAAATATTATAGTTGTTAAATAGTGTGTAAAGCCTAAGAGGGATAAAGTTTAAAAATAAAAGATAAAATATGACATTAATATTCCAGTTACGGAGTTTGATGAAAGATTTTGAGGACAATTTATTTTTTTTAAATAGGATAAAGTAAAAATTTCAAAAATTTTAAGATCACATGATGTTTGGAAGATTTTTGGACAAATATTGTCTGAAAAATCGACTCTAGCAAACCTAAATGAAGCTTAAACCTAATTTCCTAGAGAAGATTTGTTGGCCTAGCTAACCAAATTGACAACTTAGCTATCAATTTAGCTAATCATAGCATATGTACACCAACAAGCTTAAATGAAGTGAAAGTACCGATGAAGTAAAAGAAACTATCGATAACTAGTTGGTCTAATGAGATGAGATATTAAATTCTTTAAGTAAAGTTAAAAGTTCGAATCTAATATTGTGAATAAAACAAATCGAGTCTAATGTTGATCAAAGTAGACAAGCCTAGTCAGACAGTTGGTCGTCATATTAGCCAATTGCAAGGTGAGGATACTATTCCATTAGCAGTTCATTCATCCGATGAGTAGATTGCTGCTGCAGATGGGGTTGATCCGAACATTGTCGAGGATGGTGTTGAGATATCAGATCATGAACTGTTCAGAGCAGAGGACGAGATTCGTTCGATGGGATTAGGAGAACACGAATCCTGAGCAGCAAGCGTTGACAAGGCCAATTCTATCGGTAATTTTCCTTTCGCTCCCTCAACCGCGGAGCATGCTTCATGGGATTCCACCCCCCGAAATGCAAAACCTTCGTCAGAAACCTGCGAAAAAAATACGCGTCCTTGATGGATTTACAAGATAAGGCGCTCTATACGATTGAGAAAAAACGGACGACCGTGCGATTAAGAGGAATAAGAAATTAGGGAAAGAAGATGTTATTCCGGAGGTTGATGAAGCTTCCTCAACCAATTCCGATATTGCATGAAGACATATTCTTACAAGGTGGGTTGTTTGCCTAGTTATAGTGCTGCATTCTTTGTCTTCCTGGTGATGTCATTTTAGGATGATTGTGGTCGGTAGTTTGTATGTATTCTTAGGAGCATCTTGAACTTGTTGTTCCGTACATGATGATTTAAGTTTATAACTTTGCATCCTCTAATTTTGTTTACCCTTGTTTGCGTATTAATATATAAGTGCGATGACATGGCGGGATATCATTGGTCTAAATTTTCTTTTTACAAACAGTGTTAGATTTTGTGGTGATTTGGATAACAACTCATACTTTTGTTCAAAAAAATATTAGATACCAAGATAAGAAAAAGAATATCGTTAGGGGGCAAATTGTCCATTAAGCTTTTAATAATTGTACCTTTCATACTTAGTACAATTGGTCAATCAATGTACCAACTAAAATTCCATATAGTACCTTAATCATTCTTTAAATATTAGAGGTACATTATTTCGGTCAATGTATCTTAGATAAACAATTGCCAAATTTGAAGAGGTCATAAAAATTATAAATTCCGACATGAGATATTTATCTCTTCGAACAAACGTAAAAAAACGAAGGAATTATATTAAATAGACTAATGGTGAAAATAAAAAATTTTCACAAGCATCATAGTTCAGATATTAGAGATCGGAGTTTAGGTGCTTAAGTTTAAGAGTTTAAAATTTATGATTTAGAGTTTAGAGGTTAGTGTTTAGGTTTTAGAGTAATACAGTGAGAGATTTAAGTTTTAAACTATAAACCCTAAATTATAAACCTAAACCCTAAATTCTAAACCAAAAAACTTAAACCCATATACCCTACATCCTAAATTGAATTTTTAAACCCTAAAATAAAGACGCTTGTGAAAACGTTTAGTTTCTACCGCGAACGTATTGATTAATTACCCTGAGATATGATATCGAGTTTGTAGGTTGAGGGAAAAAATATATAAAACAGTTACGTCACATTCATGTGTTATTTAATTAAGATCATGGAATAAAAGTTGTCTTAAGTTGTAATCTCAATTTGGAAAATAAATGGTTAGAAAGGGTCAAGAATAGTCTGGATTTGCAAGAAAAACCAACAGAAAATTCTGAATCTCATTACATATTTTTGGCCATCCTTTTTCTAAAAAAGATGCCCACTTAATTCTCCCTGTTTTTCTCCGACAACAATGAGGGAGAAAACCTACAATATTTTGTTTGTCTTTTTTTTTTTTTGGTGTTTTGGTTTTATAATTTGGTTATTTTCCAAAACCATGGGTTCTCATGATCTTTCGTTCTTTTCCTTGGTTGCAAAACCCCCTGCTCCTAAGAGGGGCCCTTCATTCTGTTGAAGGCTTACCCCAACACCAATGTCTCCTGCTGGTTGGATTCGATTAGATTCAATTTTTTTCCCTCACGTAACTAGCTGGATTAATGCGACGTCGTTCCCTAGGTGTTCCAAACCCGTAATCTCTTGCTCTTTCCGGTTTGGGAACATTTCCGATTAACATTCCGATAAAATGAATTGCTTCCCTTGTTTCTCCTCACAAAAAAGCAAGAAGGAGAGCACCAGCAAAAAGGACCATGATGTTTCCAACGTTGAGGAGCTGCAACCTCCAACACAATCAGCTGTACCCGGTAGGTCAAAATCAATAACATAATCAATTACGATTGTTAAAATGATGACAGAAATTGCTTATAGGTCAAATTCGACCTACTTAATGATATTAAATTCTAAATTTCAGCATAGTAGAGGAACTAAATCTAGAATTAGACATTTTTTAAAAAAGTAATTTTGTGAAAACCAGAAACAGAAAATAAGGAGAGTACACCACCTACAACTACTGCTGCTGTTGCACCAGCTGACTATGAAAACAACAGTTCGATTAAAGCATTCAACTTCCGTGAGTTAGCCTCCGCCACCAAGAATTTCCGACAAGAATGTTTGTTGGGTGAAGGTAGTCTCGGCAAAGTTTACAAGGGAACTATCCAGGCGACCGGCCAGGTCCGCTTCACATCCGAACCTTTTATATATTCGAAGGATCATATATCATATCCGGTTACGTGTTCGATACGAATAACGCGTATCGATTTGTTTTCTAATGCATTGTTTGTTTTGATTGGAAAAATATAGGATGTTGCTGTGAAACAACTTGATAGGATTGCCATGGAAGGAGGCAATGAGTTCTTTGTGGAAGTTGGGCAGCTGAGTCTCTTACAGCATCCGAATCTGGTCAGTCTTGTCGGATATTGTGCTGATGGAGACCAGAGGCTTTTGGTTTATGAATTCATGCCAGGGGGTTCCTTAGAAGATCATCTCCATGGTACATGCAAATCAATCTTTGCTTTTCTAACACATTTTCGGGTTAATTTCATCGAATATCCCCAAATTATTGTCTAGTATTGTATCAATCAGTTCCTTCCATCGTCGTTAGTTTAGGTGTTAAATATCGGTTTAGATATAACAAGGATCACTTACTGTATGAACAAACTTAACCTAACATGTTAAAAACACAGACAATGTCACCGAAAATTCTCAAAGTAGTCGCGAAATTGACGGAAGGGCTTGATCGATATGATACTAATAACTTGAGGACTCAATTACAGGCAGTGACGAAGCTATGTATTGGCTGCTGCCCCTCTCAAAATATTTGGTATAATAGCATTTTTAGGTCATTTTTAGATCAAGTATATTTAAAATAAGATCTTTGCCCCTTCAAATTTTTAAATTTAAAGACTTAACAGTCCTAATATTTGATCTTAGCTCTGTTCCTGATTAGAATGATCAATTTAAAACACAAACCATAATTTAGAGACATGTGATATAATTAACCCGATATTTTATACATGTTTGTGTCCATATAAGTGTAATTAATGTGGAAATTAAAGCAGGAGGGAAGACATTAGATTGGGTAACAAGAATGAAAATAGCATACGGGACAGCTCAAGGTCTACAATACTTGCATGAGAAGGCTAAACCTCCTGTAATATACCGTGATCTCAAGTCCTCAAAAGTTTTGTTGGATGGCGAATGCCATCCGAAGCTGTCGAACATTGGGCTCGACAAGCTCGTGTCACCGGCCGACAGCAAGATGCCGATACAGGCAATGGATAACAATGGTTACAATGCTCCAGAGTGTGTACAATCAGGTACCACCAATATACAGACGGATGTCTATAGTTTCGGAGTTATTCTGTTGGAGCTTATCTCCGGAAGAAAAGCCATCGACACTTCCAGACCGGAGGAAGAGCAGTTTTTAGTTAATTGGGTAAGTACGTTGCTCGATTTATCTGTTTGAATTTGATTAGAGCTGTCTATTAGAGATATAAGTCAATTTGAGTTATTTTGGGGTTAGATCATTTTATTTTTGTCATTTAAGTTCGGGTCATTTCGAGTCACTTATTCGGATTGTTTCGAATTCATATCATTTTGAGTTCTAGTCATTTAGATTTTCAATCAAGTAATTTCAGGTTCAGGTTAATTCGAGTTTGAAACTTGGGTTCAGATTATTTAGGGTTTTATATTCAAGTTTGACATCAAGGGCGTAGCCAGGGGTAGGCAATGGCCTTGTCCCTTGGCCCCCAGAAAATGGAATAATTTATGTTTAGTCCCTTCAAAAACAATGAATTTGTAAATTAGTATAATGGTAAAATTGCATTATGCCCTCCATACATTTGTTGCCTTCGCCTCTATTCGACACTTATTTACAACTTATTTTGCATTCAAGTTAATTTTGAGTAGAGATCATTTCAGGTTCTTGGTTGTTTTAAGTTCAAATCATTTCAAGTTTGGACATTTCATGCACTTGTTGAAGTGATTTTTCGTTTCGAATATTTTAGGTTCGAATTATTTCAGATTTGAATTGTATTAAATTCAAGTCATTTTTAAGTTTGAGTTAACCTTTTATTGTGAAACAGTTTTCGAGTTTGAGGCAGATTTAATTAGAGATTATTGTATGATTGGAACAGGCACAACCAATATTCAAGGAACCAAAATATTTCTCCCAAATGGCAGATCCTTCACTGGAAAAAAAATTCCCAGAAAGAGGATTGAATCAAGTTGTTGCATTAGCAGCCATGTGCGTGCAGGAAGAATATGCTGCACGGCCATTGATAAGTGATTTAGGTTCCGTCTTAGGTTTCCTTTCGACCTCCACAGACGAAAGCAGCATCCCTGCCGATCTCCCTCCTGCACTCTCCGCCAAATTCCAGAGCCTCTCCTCGAACAGCCTTGCTCGTCATGTTCCAGAAGAGCCGAAGGAGGACGAGGCCACTGATAACGAATCCGACGAAGACGATGACGCTTCGTCAACACGCAGTAGCAATGCCGACAGGAGTTTAAATCAACAATTAAGTCAAAAATCTGCCGATGGGGATGATGAGTCGGACGACAAGTCGTGCCATGATAGCAGCGGCAACGACGAACCCGAGGGTAATTCGGAAGACGGCGAAGGCAGCGCTTCTTCGAGCAATGAAAAGACCGAGAAACTTGACGATGAAGGCAGCGCTTCTTCGAGCGACGAAAAGACCGACAAACTGGCCAATGGAGACCGAAACGACAGCATGAAATCGGTCGATGAAACCGGTGATTCTCCGGGAAGAAAGAACAGAAAGAAATCGAGTGACAAAATACGTCGAAAGAGTAGAAGCAAGAAGAAGAAATCGAAGGACGGAAATGATTCGTCACGCCATAGGAGCTGTTCCACGAAAAAGAGTCGCCAGAAATCTAAGAAGAGTAGTGATAACGACAACGATAACAGTGAAGACGAAGGCGGCGGCGATTCACCTGGAGGATCACATCCTGAAAACTGAAGCCAAAACACTAGTAGAAACCGAGAGAGAAAAATTACTATATAGTATATTTTATATGTGAGTTTATTGTTTCTGATTTTATTTTTACTTAAAATTTGCATTAAAATTTATCAATTCCTTGATTAAAATTCCATCTAAATTAACAATTGTATTCGTTAAAGAATGTAATGTTTGTAAATTTTTTCGGATTAATTTTGGATTTCATTCTTTTATTTAATGAAAATTGAGAAATTAGTCTTCTTAGGCTAATTTATTAGAAATTGGTCTTCATAATTTACAAACATTAGAAGTTAGTCCAAATTTGATAAATATGTTAAGCCTTTCATTTAATGCTTTAATTTAAATGATTTAATTAATTAATAAAAAAAGTATAATATATATTCTAATTATAGATAAGGATGAACATTCGATTGAATTGTCAAAAATTTTGATTAGTTTAGTTAATAAATCTTATTTTATAACTCAAACTTTATCTGAATTCTTTCGAGCCGAGTCGAGTTGTTCAAGTTTCTGTTCAAATTTAATTGTAAATATTTACAATGTTTTGATAGTAATTGGTTCTAATTTAAATGACTTTTTATAACTATAGACAATATATATATATATATATATATATATATATATATATATCTTCATATATTTTTCATATGAGATATAAATATATCAGACAGAATTGAGAGACTCAATTCGAACTTGAAAATTAATCCACTAATTACCAAATATTCGAGTTTCACTTTATAACTCAAACTTTATTTGAAAATTTCTCAAGTCGAGTTTATAAAATTACGATTTAGAGTCCGGGACAGATGTAAGTGGAGGATGTGAGGGGAAATTGCCCCCAACTTTGATGGTTTAACTACACTTTAGGCCATTGAGAGTTTTGAAATCATTTCAATTAAGCTCTTGCCCATCCTGAAATTATCTGGTATAGTTTATTTTTAGGACCTTATCAGTTTTAAAATTTATTAAATTAAGCAATGACTCCCTAATTTTCCTGGTTTAATTACTTTTTATAACCTTTTAATTTTAAAATCAGTGAAATTAAATCCTAACTTCTTTAATTTTTATAGTTTAATTACTTTTTAATATCTCGATCGTTCTACAGTTTAACAACCTGCCCCCTTACGATTCAATCCTAGCTCCGTCCCTGATTAGAGTCGGGTCGAGTCGAGTTTCTAAACATTATAAACTCAATAAAAATATAAATTGAAATCATAAATTATAATATTATGAATATCCAGAATAGGATACAATGAACAAAAGTACAAAACTGTATGAATCAAAATAAATCTCAAAACAAAGCAATGCTGCAAAATCTTGTGATAAAATCCAAAACAAAAACCCTAAAACCAAAAGCTCATGTGAAACACAAAGCATCTTCACCAAACAAGGGCCATGGCATTTGCTCAATGATCTTCCTCTTCCTCATTATTATTAGCATCACCCTTTTTTTCTTCTACTACCAAAAAAAAAATCAAAGCACATTTAATTTTAATTTTCGAATGGAAATAATAAACTAATTATTTAATACTACAACTAATTGTTGTAAATGGAAACTTACTGTTTGCATTCATTTTAAGGAACATTCTTAGATGAGGATCAACTGGCAACCCCATCGCTGCAAATGCAGGATCGTACAACTTGTTCTCGATAACTTGGGACCTGCGGATTAGAGTTTTTACGGATCAAATCGGAATTTAGTAGATAAAAGTTTACTTGTTTAAGTTTGATCAGATAAGTTTGTAACGTCTTCGAATCTTCTCCAATAAACCTTTTGAAAGTGTTTGTAAATAAGAACTCTCATTTGAGTATATTAGAAAACGTTAGATCCTTGTCTGAATATACTTGAAAATGTTAGACAATTATTTATTTATTTTTGAAAAGGTTAAACGGAACAACTTTTAAAAGTTCAGACCCTTATTTAAACATTTAGCCATTTAGCGTTAACATAATATATATACCTTGGGATTGAAGCACCGGGGACACCAATATTTTGACGTTGATTGCCTTCTCTTAATGACAACCATTCCATTAAATGAAGATTTGGGTCTTGCCGATTCATTATCCTCTGCATCATCAAAATTTTCAATATAAACGTCGGGATTTGAACACATGCAAGATAAAAATAGAAAAATATCATTCGTCATTTGACTAATTAAACACTTATGATTATTTTAATCACATTTGCACGAGTAAAAAAAACTTTTTTTAGATTTTATTATAAGGAAAGGGGAACGAATCGTCTGTGAATTGAATGTGAAACCTATATCATTTAAGATTTCATTTCAACACAAGTCTTTTGTTACTGCACCACCGGTTCAGTTAACAAAATCGAAGAGAGATGTTAATAAAAGAGTGTACATACTTGTTGAATTGGCCTATCATGATTCAAATGAAAGATATCTGATGCCATGGCTTGATTCATTAGTGCTTGGAATCCAAAGCCCTGTGACCTGCATGGAAAAGAAAGAAAATTACCATTGTAAATTTAAATTAATTATCTTAATGGAGATAAAATTATATGATATGAAAAAATAACACGAATATTAATAAAATCAAATATACATATGGAAACACAATATAATTGTCTCAAGGAAAATGAAAAAAAAAAGTTTAAATACCCAAAATTTGTAGCAGGTTCATGTGTAAACTGAGAAAAATGCTGCCAGTTAATCCAATTTGGGTTGCCCAAAGAGGATCCACACCAATTCCCTTGCTCTGTCTGTAACAAATTGAATCATGTATAAAAGGGGGGAAATGTAAAAGAATTTATTATTTTCTAAACAAATCATGTCCGAACTATAATACATTCGTGTTAATTATTTGGACTAACTGATAAGGACTAAATCTCAAATGTGAATATAGTGGAGAGACCAAAACGACAATTTAACCACATTTTCCAACACTTCGAATTTGAAAGTAAATTAACCTGAGGAAATTGGAATCTAGAAGATAAATCCAAACGGAACTCCGGTGGGAGATTTGATGTCGGAAAATGGTAGACATTGGAGGTTTCAATAGTGTTTCCCATCAAATTTCCACTTGAGTTATGGGCACCAATCGATGCAGTTCCACGAGCTTGTGTTCCCATTGCTTGAGACCTAATAAATTACAAAAAAAAAAATGTTTACATAATGGAATATATCTCGATTTATAAAGAAAGAGTTGCCGATATTAAGATTCGATCTTTAGATTTATTAAATATACCGACACGTAAAAATATTTACCGAACCGATTAGCTACTTCGAAATAAATGACATACATAAATGAATGCTCAACAAGATTGTGTTGCTCATGATTGGGTGACTGATTTGCTCCATTGTTTTCATCTGAGAAAGATGATGATGAATCTCCTGCACTTTCACTGTAATTTTCCATCTGCTAAACCTAATACATAAATATTTTGAAAAAAAAATATATGTTTATTATTTTTATACTATAAAAGAATCTGAAATCGATTGTCAAAATCTAAAAAAAAATTCGGACAAACCTTTTTTTTTCTTACCAACACTTTTAGACAAAGATTGTTGTTTGATTTTAGTTAAATATGTAGGAATATATAGAAGTATACATGCATGCATGTATGTAATAATGAAAAATTGGTTAATTATGGTAAAAACACCTATTCTGGATTTAGGAATAGCCTTAATTAGGATAAGGAATGCTGGATGGATTTTCTTTCCTAATAATAAATTTATTACTATCCGCCCACTGATTTAAATTTTTTGGAAGGTTTTGCTACTCATCTTGGATTATGACAATCAATTCGACTGGTTCGAATTTAGTCGAGTTTTTGTAGAGATAAAATTCGATTTTTTTAAGTTTATTTTTCAATCTATAAGTGAAATATTTGTTTTTTTTTTCAAAGCAAAAGGTAATTTGTTAAAATAAAACATCTAACGATGTACCTTACAAAATACTATTAAACTTAATTAAACACGTCTAACCAAGAAAAAACAAAATATAATATCAACAATTCAGAAACAGAAGCATAACACTTAAAACTTTTGTAGCCCTTTTTAGGGTTTACTTCATTAATAAAAATCGGCTTAACGAAAAAAGAACAATTCGTAAGCAGAAGTAGAACGCCTAAAAACACGACCGATCTCCTTAAACACACCTAACCGAGAAAAAACAAAACATCTAACATCCAATGTTGACAAAAAATTCATAAGTAGAAGCAGTACACCTAAAAACACAACCAGTCTCCTTAGACACGCAAACCTTAGAAGACATTAACGGAGTCGAAATAATCTTAGAAAAAAGATTAGACAAAATAAATCACAGCATAAACTAAAACTAACCGTCACCCAATTGAATCAGCTTCCTAAAATAATGATGATGATTAATGTATCAGAAAGTAAAGTAAAAATAATGATGGATTGAATCTCTACCCGAAGAATTTGATTCTCATTTTCAACCAAAATTTTAATTAAATCGTCTTCTTCGGTATTCTAAAACTCACATACGCTCGAAAAATGAGCGGACAATGTGTCTATTTATAGAGAGAGTAATGGAAGATTTTCGTAAATTTAGACGTTTTCAGAACAAATAAAAGGGTGAACTACAGCGTTGGTCACTTATATTTCGCACACTTCTGTTCATCAAGTTCAAAAAAAAAAGTAACGTTGTGATCACTTATGTTATAGATTTATAAAGGTTTAGTCACTGGACTTTAAAAGTCGTTAGTTTGATGATGCGGTATATTGGTACAAAGAGTTAAATTTTAATTTGACTCCTTAACTTTAGATAGAATACTAATTTGACTATATAACTTAAAAATATATTATTTTGACCTTAAACTTTAGGTAAAACATCAATTTAACACTTAAATTCGGCCAAAATCTTTCGTCGTTGACAACCACTCATCATTGCAGTCAGTCACCGTCGGTTCCGTTGTCAAAAAGAAATCTATCAACACCTCGACCTCGAGTATGACGATAAGGTATTTACTTCCATTGGAGATGAGGTACTAAAAGCTGTGGTTGCACAGTTCAATGTCGATCAACTGTTCATCGAGTGTCCGTCCCCAATTGTCAGAATAGATCCAAACTTCACTTACACGACGTGCGAGGGACTTTAACATTGAGATAGCCCATACAACAATTATGCACTTGTCGTATGGTGCTGAATTCTCGACAGAGGAGTGGAACAAAAACAAGTGGCACAACATGAGGCAGAATGTGTTGGATTAAAATTCGTAATTATAGGAACATATGTAATGAGTTGTTAGGCAGTTAAGCCTACATTGTTAATAATGTATATATGTTTTATTTAATTTAGATGATTTGTTTATTTTATCGAATAAACAAAATTAAAACTCGTATTAAATCTGACTGTTGCCACTGAACTTCTAATTTGTTGGTAATAATCGCGATAGTTAATAATGTATATATGTTTTATTTAATTTAGATGATTTGTTTATTTTATCGAATAAGTGATTTCATTTTTGGTGATGAGTTGTAGGAGGTGGTTTTACATTTTTCATTCCGTCCTTAACACTTGCGATTACATTTTTGGAGAATCCTCATTAAATGATTCAGGGATTTTTTGTCCTCATACCCTCCTTGTTCGAATTCCTACAGTTTTCGAGGAATCCTCATCCCAAAAAATCAAACAAAATTACTATTTTACTAACCAAAATAAATGGTGAATTCAGTTCAAAATATAAAATTTGGATACTTCGCTTGGAAGCAGTTACGAAATGAAAATCGAATGAGTTTTTTTTAGTAAGATATATATTACGGGTATATAGATAATTAAGTATATTTTTTTTTAAAATCTAATAAAATATCGGGATCCTTACGGATATTTTTTGAAATCCCGAAGTTATTTATACGGTTAGGGTTCGGTTATTCTCACGGTTCGGATGTAGCAATTCCCGTCCTCATCGTCATTTGAGCTTTAGTGATAAAACTTCCCCGTTCCCATCCTCATAGGTGAAGATTTCAGATATTTCTCATCCTATCAATTCGAATCCCCACGGTTTTGGATATTCCCTACCCAATCCCACCCCTAATGGGTTGTCATTAATGATGCATATAATTATAATTGGTGGGTCTAATTATAAATTCAATCCCTTTACAAATATTGAAAGGTTAGTCCTTTTATTTTAATTTTTCAAAATTCAATCCTCGTACTTTTACTCTTCCAAGAAGTAATCCTCCCACTTTACAAAAAACTATGGAATTAGTCAATTGGTTGGTAAAATACTTGAACTTGAATTTACATACTTTTGCTAATTTGTTTTAAAAAAATTGTGCATATAAATCCGCGAAATGTTGCTTTCTAGGTAAGTGATTTAACAACAAGATTTAAAAGTGTTACTAACAAATTAAAGTAGAACTAAATTACAAATTTTATTAAAATAGATGGATTAAATTTGTAGTCATACCAATTATATATTTTCAGGGCATCAAAACACAAATTTTGTAGGATATTTCTATAATTTAAGACTTTATTTAATTAGGGAAATTAAAAATTAAATAAAAGGAGGAAACCTCCAAACAAATTACACCGTTGAACTAAATTGATAGTGTCTTAAAAGTTGGGCGACTCAGCTGCAAAAGAATTTTTTGAATAACTAAATTGATAGCACATCTAAAAAGTGGGTGGCCATTTGGAAAATTTACCCTAAATATAAAATATCTTTTTCTTCTATTATTAACATGTGCTCAAATTAAATAGAAAAGGTACACGTAGAACCCTTTTCAATCATCGTGTCCCTTCATGAATTAATAATTATATAATTTAAGGATATAAAGGACGGCCCTCCTTTTTTCTCCGTATTTTTCATTTTAATTTATGTGAGTCTGTTTGTTTTTATACAATAAATTAGATATTTGATTGATTTGATAAAATTGTTATAAATTTAAATTAATATTTTTGGAGTAAAATATGTAACAATTTCCTTTTCGGTTTTTATAATATTTTTTAGGGTAGATATTCTATACATTAATGGTGGAAATAAAATGTTTTTATCAGCGATTTAGTTTTGAGGTTTAAGATTTAGTTTATAGTTTAGAGTTTAAGTTTTAGGGTTGTGGTTTTAATTTAGTGTTTAGTATTAGAATTTAGGCTTTATAGGTTAAAATTTAAATCTCTGGCCATATTACCCTAACCTATAAACCGAGAAATTATATAATGGGTCATTCCCGCCACATCATCCATGAGACTAACCAATAAAAATTATCTATCTCATTATTTTTTACATGTCATATTTTTTATCAGATCAATCTTCACTCATATTTACTGTAAAATCAATTTTAAAAACAGTTTTTACCAAGTGAAGATTCACTTGGTAAAAATATGACATGAAAATAATAATGAGATGAGTGATTTTTATTGGTTGATCCCATGAATGACGTGACGGGAATGACATTTTTATATGAATTTAATTTAAGGATCTAAAATAAAAGAAAATAATTGAAATAAAAATAACTTAATAGTGAGAAGATATTTTCTAATGTAAATCGTTGCGGAGCATTATAGAGATAAATAAGTTATTTTAAGGGGGTTTTTTTTTTTTTTTGCTTTTAACAACCTAAAATCACTTTTTTAAGTGAATCAATGCAAAACAATTAAAAGTGGTTTTTTTTACCTAAACCAAATAGATTTTTAGCTTTTGTAAAAGAAAAGTTGGTTTGAAAATAAAATAATATTTTTATCTCTATTATTTAATTATAATTGATTGTTAAATTTATTATGAATTTGTAATTGTTATGTTCGTATATAATCTAGAATATAGTTTATATTTTTAAATTAAATTTTAGAAAAAAATATTTTTGTTATAATTTAAGTTGATTTATTTTATATATCATAATATTAACGAATTTGAACATCGCTGAAGTTCACTTATTTTACTTTATAATATCATGTCTTAAATAGGCATTTTAAAAATCAATTTTTGACATTGATGACAAATACTAAAATCTTAAACTTAACTTTTAAGATCAATTTTCCACAATATTTTTATAAACACTTCTACCGTATTTTTCAAAAACAATACGAAATTAAACCTATAAATTAAGTTGTACTACAACGAGCATACCAAGCACTATAACATCAGTCCTACACACACAAAAAAACTAGTTTCCATTAAAAAATGATACAAAAATTGTGAACGATCATAAAATATATTTAAAAAAATCAAATAATAATGTTTCACGTATGGTGTAAACTAATTCTCTCACACAAAAAGGATGAAATTTCCCATAGGTACGTACGTAAACACGAATGATTTACATGTATTTAGAGACGGTTAAAGGTTTAAAAATTCTATATAATATCAGTTCATAAAATAAAGACGTTATATATAATTTATTGAAATAGGGCGTTCAATTTAAAAAATAGTAAATATTTGTTGACATGTTGTGTGTGTTGTAGGCTGACTTTTAAATAATAATAAATACTAATGTGTCAAAATTTAAAAGTACAACATTTTTTTTCCAAAACCAATCTTTTATTTTTGGCCTATAAGCATTTAACTTATTTTATATTAGATCCTTTTTTATTGAAGGGCATGTACAGTCGCTCCAATTGTACATGTCCAGAGTCATCTTTACATTGTATAACATAAATTATTAGCATCTTTTGTTTTGTTCTTTCTTTGTTTCTTCTTTATCAAGTCACGTCTGAGATATAGATAACCAAAACAGGCCCCATATTAAAGATTTTGCAGATTTTTTTTAATCAAAATAAGGACAGCACCTACCAAAGAGTAGACCCCCGGAAGTTAAATTTAGTACTGATTCTTTCAATTTCCTTGCATTTTTTGCCTATAAAAAGACAGGTATGATCTCAGTGTGTTAAAACTAAATAAATTAAGACTTGCCTACTCCTATTCTTTGGTTTAATCTCAAAATTAGACAAATCAAGTATGAACCCTATTTTTTAAATTTAAACACTTCTTAGGTTCTGTCAATTTTGAAATTAGACTTTAACTGTAATTTTTAAATTTTAAATTGATGATTTAACAATCAAATTATGATCCTCATTCTAGTACAATGTGTCTTTGACCTCCTAAAATTTTATTCTAATTATGTTTTTATCTATCGTATGAACAGTTTAAATCTAACGTGTTACCTGATTGATGATAGGTTTTAAGTGGAGGGCGGAGAGAGAACATTGAAGTTGCAGGTGAGAATGCCTTGCCAAGGTACGACAGCTATGTTTACAACCAAATCCTATTGAACGCAAGGCCTAATGGTGTGACCGAGAAGGGAAAACCAAAGATGCATGGGGTCACATATCTCCGTGCATCCGATGATTTGTTCAAAGAAGATAATTTTGAATTATTCAAAATCTTTGTCAAGAAAATGCATGCCGACAAAGTAAGAAAAATTACATTTTCATTGTTCGAAACTCGTAAACTAATCAAATTCGACTTAGTTACACTTCTTTTTCGTTTATAGGAGTACTGCAACGACCCCAGAAAGTACGGTCAAGAATTAAAGCCATTGCAGCGCATGAAGCCGAAGATTCCGGTCGATGAACTCCTTGATGCAACCAAGCCATTGGAGCCTTTCCCTTGGGATGAAGAAACAGATATGAAAGTTGATGGATGAATCATATAAAAAGATCCAAGTGTTTGGATTAGTAATAACTTAAAGAATAAAGCTCAGGTTATGGAGTGGATATGGAATAATGAATTTCAGATGAAACATTTGCCATTTGTGAGGCAAATGGATTGTCTTTGTAATAAGTAATGTACTAAGCTTGGTTATTATATATATGGACCGAGCCGGGTTAGACCGAGACTCGATTTTAAATTATAATCGAACTGGACTGGATGAATCTAAGATTCGAAATCAACATCTGCAACCTCTTGATGAAACTTGGTTTGTTCTTGTAAAACAAACAAAAAAATCTATAAAAAAGAAGTCAGAGATGGGAGAATTGACAATCATTTTCCACTTCATACAAGTTTATGAATCAATCTAAATATGTCTTTTTAATATGCACACCGGTAGGATTCACTCATCCAAGTAAACTTCATCAACTTTTAGACTAAAAAATCTTTGATTACAACACTAAGCTTCCCAAACCTTCAATGCCTCCGGTGGTGTATCCGGAAACGATGTCATTAAGAATTATTTTCTCGTTTTCAAGGCTCCGTTTTAACACAACATGGGAAAGGGAAACACTTCCAATCAGTATTCATTAGAATGTTGATGGACCTGTTGACGAATATCCAGCAGCTCTCAACTCCTTGAGTGTTCCGGCTAGCCAGTCCAAGCCTTCATAGAGGCCATCTCCTCTAAGCGCACAAGTACCTTGTATGTGCCATTTTCGGTTCTTCAGATCAAAAAGACCTAACCCTTCGCATACCTCCCTTGCGGTCATAGCTCCTTTCTGGAAAAAAGAACATAAAATCAGATCAAACGGAACATTTTCTCTTTTCTTTTTACAAGAAACAGTTACAACTAGAAAGCTTATCGAACACAGCTGT
This sequence comes from Hibiscus mutabilis, assembly GCA_019671005.1. Classification (NCBI taxonomy): domain Eukaryota; kingdom Viridiplantae; phylum Streptophyta; class Magnoliopsida; order Malvales; family Malvaceae; genus Hibiscus; species Hibiscus mutabilis. The sequence goes on along the minus strand of CM033750.1, from coordinate 38,624,952 downwards.
AATCGTCTCAGGTATTCAGCCAAAATAAAAATGTGACAAGGGGAAAGACAAGCTACCCCTTTCCACCTGCTTCGGAAAACAAGTTTGATGGAATAATAACCGCTAAAAGCATTAGATATTGACGCTCGGGAAATATAAATGAGAACAAAGAATAACATCATGATATCCAAAATATTGTTATGTCGGACAACTCAAGATCGCATGCTTTGGTTCTAATAGTTCCTCTAGTAGATACCATATTCATTCTGCAACGTACACAGAAATACATTACACGGGTATAAAACAACTGCAGAAAACATACCATGTCCTGTTTGTTGGCAAAAACCAAGATGACACTGTTGAGCATAAACGGGTCATTGATAATAGTCTGAAAGAATACAAATTAAAAAAAGCAGAGGATGTTAAGCTCAAATGTCTAACAACTTTGTGTACATACTAAATTTACAACCTGAAATTCATGTTTAGCTTTCCCAATCCTCTCTCGATCCAAGGAGTCAACAACGTAGATCTGCACAGACATATGTATTAGAGAGATGAATGTGCTTATCTTTTCACTCAGTAGTGAAGAACGGAGCAAAATAAAAGAGAGCTAATTATCACCAATCCATCTGTATTATTGAAGTAGTGCCTCCAGAGCGGCCTTAGTTTCTCTTGTCCACCAACATCCCAAACTGTGAACATCACATTCTTGTATTGAACTTTCTCCACATTAAAACCTGAAGGAGATATCAATAAGAACTTAGTACTCGTATCAACTTGTCTATACACCTCAAGACAAGATGTTAATAACATCTAATTTAAAGCCAAAATTTCAACCAAAGACTACATGAGGAATAGGAGAAAAGGGCCAAAACATTAATCGGTGATCTATTTCAAGAGTAAATTTTGAGCAAAAGAAACTGATTCCAACAAATATAGAAGGAACATAAATTCAGACCCAAAAAACTAATCAATGATATATGTAGTACACACCGAATCAGATTCAAAAAACTCAACCACTTTCCACATAAAGGACCTATGGGGACAAAGACTAGAGGAGCACGATTTCTCTATCCCAAACAACAACCATACTGCCATACAAAGCAGGTGCATGACACCATCATGCGGACCTTCATGTAATCAGTAACAACTAGCTTGATAAAATATTACTGAATAATAATATTTTCTTAGATCATAAAGTCCCTTTAATAGTGATTTGGCCAACCGGAAAAGTAACCTTTTCATATGTCCCCACTATAGTCCACTAGGACAAGGTTTGCTAGTTTTACGAAGCCGTGAAATTTAACTCAATCTTCATGGTTTCATGTTGGAAAGGAAAATGAAAAATATTTTTTAGTATTATGGTTTTAGTCCTTCCTGAAGTGGCACCTTGCATGTAATTTTTAGTGAACAAGGGCTCAGAATGCGTCAAATGACAGGAAAAAATGGTAGTACCCAGTGCAAAAGGCTCACACAATATGCAGGGTCCAGGAAGGTCCTAATGTCCCACCTGTTTTGCACAGAGATGCCGTTTTTAGGGTTCAACAAACCCATAACCAAACAGATAGAAAGTTGACACAAGATTATCACCCCAAGCATAACAAAATCAGCAAAATAAAACGTGAGCCAAGCCTTTTTCAAAAGTATCATCATAAAAAAGTACTTAAAAAAAGTCAAGTTATTATGGGCTAAGTTGCCTACCAATGGTGGGGACAGTTGACAAAACTTCTCCAATGTGCAACTTATACAATATAGTTGTTTTTCCGGCTGCATCAAGGCCAAGCATCACAACCTAAGCCAGCTCCACAAAAGTTATAATAAGAAAGGAGAACAAAAGGTGATATATATTTTTTTAAAAGTCCACAACACTGACATCTAATTGTAAGAGTAAACATAAAGTGGAATAGCCTTCAATATCAGACTGGGATAAGGAATAATGATGCCCAGAAGTGGAGCAGAAAAGAGTAAAGACACGAAAAATATGTTACCACCTAATTCCAGAAAGTTGAAAACAGTATACTAACATGTTAAAAAATGACTGGCTTGGACTATAGTTTCCTAGGGAGAACTCATGCAAAACATTACATCTCAAGTCAAAAACACACGAGCAATAAACATTTAAACTGATCAGAATTACAATTTATCCATATGAAATATTTATCTATTAATATCTTAGCACCTAAATTCAACAAACAAGTAAATTAAGCTTCTTTCCGACTTCAACCATTCTCAGGTTCATAACACCAAGCGCCATTTACTATCTCTAGATTTTCCAACATAGTCTAGTGACAGTGCAGAAGTATTAAGTAAGGAATCTATTATTAAATGCTCCGTAGTAATCACAAACAATTCAACCATATAATAAGCATAACACAATGGAATAAAGACAATTACAAACCCTTTTAGGAATGCATCAAAACCTAAATGATGTCAAGGTACAAACAGTGTAACTTCATGTTTCACAGTTACAGATGAATAAGATAACTAATTCAGGAATAAATTCCAAAATAAATATTGTACATTTTCCAGATAAGACAGCCACCTAAAAGGTAGTATATTAGAACAGCTTAAAGGCTCCCTTCGCATTGGCTAGAGTATTTGGTTTAATAGGATCTTTATCATCTTCCATGGCAAAGAACTGCCAAGAAATATTTGATACACTAGCTATAATGACGAGAAGACTTTTGCCAAAAAATATTGACCAATTTAAAGAAACATAACCCATAATTTAACTCATAGGACTCAAAATGGAAAAGATCTACCAATTTTAAACATTTTAGTTCTGCATTATTGATTATACATCCTATTACAATAGAACTCGAAACCAAGAGCAGATATCTAAGTTTATCACATAGGTAAATTGATTTTGAGTGAGCCTTACCAAGAGAGAAAATGACAAAGGCAAATTAAGTTACTTGAAGTTCTAGTCATGACTAAAGACCGAACCATCCAATTGTTGTGTTTTTCATTCATCTCATTCGAGAAAGAACAAATGATCTATGCAACATAATAAATGAAAAACACTCGCAGCTTACAACTCAAAGATCGAATTTTTGACAACACTACTCATTTGATACAACAAACACCTTCAAAATAACCAAAAGTGAAAATGATCTATGCAACAAAAAACATAATACAATCAAGTATTTCTACATCAGAGGTTGACCCAAATCTTTAAACAGAAGGTAATGAAGATCAACGAGAAGATTCAGCTAAATGCCAGACATTTAAATTTCACTAAACCAAATAAGAGACTTTTAGCAAGATTCTAGCTTGAAGATAGGATCTTCACCATAATATCGGCTAAAACAACAATAACGATGAAGAAAATCCAGTTTTTTTAAATAAAAACAATAAGTAAATGGTCAATTATCAACAAATTAAAGGAAAGGAGAGAGATTGAAAAAATACCCTCATCTCAGAATTACCAAAGAAGGTATCGAAGAGCTTGCGAAAAACTTGACCCATCCTTCTAAATTATTTTTTGGGTTTTCTTTTTTCTCTCTCTACAGAAACCTCTGAATTCTGGGTTATCAGAGAGAGAAATTTCAAGCAGAAAAAAAGGAATTATTTTGAAAAAGGGGTTGGCTTTTAGAAATGAATTTGAGTTTTATAGAGGGAGAAAAGGAGAAGGTGGCGTTTGATGGCTGAACATGAAGGAATAAGGAAGCGACGGTTTTGAGGTTTCTTTTCCGATTTCTTTTCTTTTCTTTCCATTTTCTTAGCTGTTTCGTGACTCCTACACAAGTGGGCGGATATGGAAATATTCAATTCTTTTATTATTGGGTAAACTACAGTGAAAGTCACTCAACTATTAAAAAGATTATATTTAAATTACATTTAATTCTTTTATTATTGGGTAAACTACAGTAAAGGTCATTCGATTTAGGTCACTCAATTTCGTTACATACGAACTAACGATTCAATAAACTTATATATTCTATCAATTTAACCCAAAGAGTTTACATTTCTTTGGTGAATAGAATGGATTGTGATTTGTTAAGAAGCAATTGTACCTTTTAAAAAATTTAATTTTTCATATATTTTTTTGTATTTTATTAATGATTTAAGTGTGTACTCTCTAAAATTTTAAAATCTCGCACCATTAAAATTTTAATATAATTCATTAACAATTTATATTTTATGACATAAAATTTTACATTCGTCACATGGTCAATGTTAACTGTCACAACATATTGTCACGGTGCTAGAGTCTCACTAGCTGATCCATACGATCTTAGTCGATGATCTTTAATCAAAGACTAAGCCAACCTTCGAATACTAAGCTAGAATGCTTAGAACGAGCGGAAGCTTTTGAGAAAAGTGGGTAAGGCAAGTAAACAATGGAGAAAAAAGATGTGAGTGAATATTTCTATATTACTCAAGAAAAAGGAGAAAATACAAGAATGAGTTGAAAAATACTTCAAGTAAATTCTGAATGAATGAAATGGGTGAGGGCGAGCCACTATTTATAGGCAAATCCACTTACATTTAACGGTCTAGAATGGATGAATCCAAGGGCTAAGGATTGTCCCTTGATCTACGCCCTCTAAGTATGAAAACTTTATCCATATCTTACAAAGATGCCAAATATGTTGGGGAAGAATCACTCCCATCATATCCAATCATGACATGATTGTAGCTCTCATGTTGAAAAAGATACTTTTCATGTATGTTGGTCAAAAGATGAGCTTTATCCATGAGTCTTGGTCTCTTGGGCGGATTGGGCATGAATAGGTCTGGTTTGCTTGACTAAAACCTTCTTGACAGCATGGTGGGTGCTGATTTGGGCCTTATGGTCGTGGGCAGCTCGGGGGTGCTCATCTGGGACCCCAAGTGTGCACAGAAAGTGCTGACTCGGACTCCATGATTTGGGCAGGAGGTGCTCGTTTGGGGCCCCTTTGGTACTATAAGAGTGCTCCCTCGAGTCCTTTTCTCATGGGCAACACATAAGATGTTTGTCTGGGCCCAATGGTGTGGATGTTTGGTGTAGACTTGGGCCCCTCAATATGGTACAGCAAGTGGTGTGCTTGCTTGGGCCCCTTGGTGTGCGTCCATCTCCATCATGGGTTGGCGGCCCGTGACAATATGCAATGAATGTCCAATATATGTATATCTTCGGGACAAGACACTGGACTTTTCGAGTAAGATCATATATTTGAATTTTGACGTTATGAATGAAGCTAATTGAATCAAATGAATCGTCATCATAATAAATTTATACAATACTCGATTCGAATTAATCAATTAATATATCAAATATCAGTGATTATATTAAACAACCACCCAACACCATTATCATAATAATTATGAATATATCTTTTTAGATATATACATATAATCATTATTTTTTTACATCAAACAAATAATTAATTTGACTTAATGGTAAACAAATAAATCTATAGTGTGAATCAATCAAACAGCCACCCCAACACCATTATCATAGTAATTATGAATATATCTTTTTAGATATATATATATATTATTACTTTTTTTACATCAAACAAATAATTAATTTGGCTTATTGGTAAAAAAATTATAAAAATTGCAAAATAGTTTATAAGTTATCATTTATTAATTATTTACTTATTTACTTTTTAAATATTAAAAAATATGTCTCAAATTTTTATTTTCGGTTTTAACTTATGCATGATCGTATACATATGCATGGACAAAGTTATTATTAGAAATTACAAAATAATTTGCAATGAAGTAAACTATTATATTGCTCAGATACATATGCATGAACAATTCTAAAACATTTAAGCTTAAAACTATGGCTACCAAGTTCGTCAAATACTCATTTCAAATGGAAACACCGATCACAAGAGGTACCAAAATGGTTGTAATTATCACTTTAAACACTTCCCCATCCCATGAAAATTGTGGAGACCCAGAACTGCTGTCAGCTGGTAGTGGTGCAGGCACCATAAAATCATCAACAAGTGGAGTAAGAAACGGGACCACCGGTGGTGATAACGGTGGCAGTGAAGCCACCAGAGAGGGAGGCGGTGTTACAGAACCTCTTTTGTTGGGGCAAGTATGTAGAGTTACATTACTCACCAGGTTCAACACCCCATCGATGCCGTGACACCGAATGAAACCGGTTGTGCATATTGTCACGTCTGAGAAGAGGCGGGGTCATTAATCCCACATCGGAAAGGAAAAGAGAGGTCTTGGGGTATAAATACGGTGGCGCTGCACATCCTATCAGACACGTCTTTTGGGATGAGGGTAATGGCCCCGTGACAAGTGGTATCAGAGCGACCCTTTGACTACCCGATTTCACGCCGAGTGCCTATGAGTGGGGTAGGCAGGGTGGACAACTGTGACAAGGTGCCCATCACGAGAGCGGAAGCTCGTGACGAGGATATACAGAAGAGGTGGGGTCATTAATCCCACATCGGAAAGGAAAAGGGAGGTCTTAGGATATAAATACGGTGGCGCTGCACATCCTATCAGATATGTCTTTTGGGAAGAGGGTAATGGCCCCATGATAATATATTCGGGCTGATGATTCTAACATTGTTGAGGACAAAACTTCTCCGGGTACCACCGTTTGCGATGTTCATTGTATACTCAGGCAACGAACTTGGGAGAACCGAACCGGTCGGGATATACAGAAGGTGCTCGAAGATCAACTGAGAAGGGATCGAATGACGTTGCAAGAAGGGGTAGACTTCGTTCTCAAGAATCACCGTTTTCGACAACATCCGATCGTTCAGCATTACGAAAGTGAAGTAGTTAGCCTTTTGCATTTCTTCCGTCGCGATGCGGAGGTCTCGGCCATCCTTGGGAGAAAGAGTACTTGTTGAAGATGATTTGAGGAGTGGTATTAAGAGAGCAACAATGGTGATTATTGTGGGAGTTGTTGCCATTGGCTTGGTGGTCATTTTGAGTGATGAGATGAGCAAATTTTTCATGGGGATTTTGAGGTGGTCTTATAAAGGGAACATTGTTTATAGGTATAATTGTTGGGGACATGCTTATGTGATGCTTTAACAAACTTACCTCACACTTCCATCGTGTAATTTTGTTTCAATTTATGCATTTCGACAAATTTAAGATTTGGTCTATGTGTTTTTACCCCAAAAAAATGGTCTATGAAATTAATTAACAATCATGTTTTAATTCGTTATTATAAAAAGGGTAAATTATCTTGTGGGTCATTAAACTATTAGGATGGTCCTATTTTGACCACTAAACTAAAAAATTTGACAATTAAGTCATTAAGCTATTAAAATAGTTTCAATCAAGCCACTCACAGTTAATTATTAAAGAATTGTTGAATGGCAGTTAATTAAGTTTGTATAATTACAAATTTGGTTCTCATTCTTAATAAAGGATTATTAAAATATTTTTAATTAACATAGAACCAAATTAATAGAATGTGTAAGTAATGATGAACAAATGTGTAATTATATAAATCTACTTAACTGTCACGCCAATGATTTTGTTAACATTAATGGTCAATGGCTCGATTGAAACCATTTTAATAGCATAGCGACCAAATTGGTAAAATATTTAATTTAGTAGTTAAAATAGAACCACCTTAATAAATTATTAGTGACCCACAAGGTAATTTACCCTTAAAAAACATGACTTGTTTGCTCAACTTGATTGAATACCCGTTCTATTTGTAAACTTGTATAAAACATCTCAAAAAATCTATTTAGATAATGTGATTTATTGATAGAATATTTAGAGTTATTTAGTCGTAAAAAATTATAAAAACTAATTTAAATAAAGTTGGACAATGTGTATTGTTTGATATTTTAATAAAAAATTATTAAAAGAAAACCAAAGGAAAAGATTATAGAGAAGTAGTCGAGAGAAAATTGATGAGTGTGTGGGGGTAAAGTCGATGGTATTAAATCCAATTTAAATTCTGTCTCAATTTGGTGAGCTACAACACTTATAATTTTGGTAGTAGAACTCCTCCATTTTTCATTTATTGATCTTGTGCATTTTTCGTTTTATTTTATTTTATTTTATTTAATAAATATTAACTTTGATTATCTTGTTTGGGTGAACATGACCGTAGATTTTTAGATTTTTTAAAAAATAATAAAATGCACTTAATATATTATTGTAATTAAATTTTTTTGGATAGTTGGGTTAATCAAATGTAATGTTTGAGTAGTCCTGGCAAACTTGACCCGAGAACCGAAAACCGAACCGAGACCCGATATGGATATGAACAAGACTCAAACATGACCCGAAACCCGAAATGAACCAAATCGAAACCGAACCGATCCGAATTCTAGAAGAACCGATATAGACCCGTAATTGATTTGACCCGAACCGAAACCGATCCAAATTCTAGAAGAACCGATATAGACCCGTAACCGATTTGACCCGAATAGATTTTCACCTGAACCGAAAGTAACACGAAATTAATTTACTCAAAACCTATCTAAACCAAACATCAACCCGATTTTAACCCGATATTTGAGCCAAAGTGAATGAATAATTTATTTTTACTATTGTTTATTTTTAACAATATGATAAATAGTAAAATAATATATGTTTTATTATCTTTTTGTATTATAATAGTACAAGTTAATCACTATATTTGATAATATTTAATGGTTTAATATCACATTTCCTTCTTTAAAAAAAGCAATTTCATTTTTTTGACAAACACAAATTAGCATAAAACACAAGTCTTAAATAAAGAGTACTCATTCAAAAGTAATATTTAGCTGCAGATAAAGTCAAATATCTAAACCCAACTACTCCGACATATCAAACTCGGTTACATTGAGTACACACAAATAATGTACGCATCAACTTTTGGATTTTGTTTCAGTCAAATCCACGTAAGAGCCAACAAAGTCGTCGTCTTCCGTAGCTACATAAACAATAACAAAAAGTCATTATTTTGTTTATTACTAAAACAAAAAAACTAAGCAATGTAATTTTTAAGTTAAAATAAACAAATACAATAGACTAATAGTCCAAGAATTAGCGTAATAACTGTAAAGCTTTACTATAGGGAATAAAAATAAAATTAAGAAATAGAAACTTACATTCATAACCGAACAACCAACTACGAGTTGTTATCAAAGCCTCCATATTTTCAGGAATATAAGAACTTCTCCACTTATTCAAAATTCGACCTCCTATGCTAAAAGTCAATTCTGAAGCAACAGTTGTGAGTGGAACAGTTAAAATATCCCTAGCAAGATGAGAAAGCTTTCCATACCGATGCTCGTTTTCTTTCCAAAAATTAAGGATGTCAAGTTCCGCTTTTCTATCCATTTTGACATCATCTAAATAAACATCCAATTGCGTCATTACATAAGAAGACACAGCCTCTCTCTTGTCATAGTCCTAAAAATACATAAAAGAGATAATAGAAAAACAAAATGAAATAAACAAATAGTAAACATAAAAATATAAATGATTGAAAAATAAAAAAGTACATATTTGTATAAACTATAAAAATATAGTAAAATTGTATGACAGAAAACTAAAAGAAGCAAAATAGAAAATACAAAAAATCAAAATACAAGTAAAAACATATTACACAACAAAATATAACAAATACATAAAACATAATTTGACAAACTTAAAAAATTTGCTGCAAAAAATAGATTATATAAACAGAAATAGAAACAAATATATGTTACCAAAAATACACATTATAAAACACAATAAGTCAAAATACATGAAAAGTAACAGATATAGAAAACAAAAAGAAGCAAAAGATAAAATACCAAAAGTCAAAATACATAAAAAAATATACTACAAAGAATGTAACAGATATAGAAAATAAAATTCAGAAAACCTAAAAAACTTACTGAAAAAAGTAAAATATATAAAAAATTAAAAAGACAAACAACATAAAATTTAAAAATAAGAAACTTCAAAAATGTCGAATTTGCGTTTGTGATTGCTAGAAAAGTGCCCATGATATTGGAGTTTGAACTCGATGTTGATGATGTTTCATCTGGGACATGCATTTCTGGAGCATGTTCTTTAAAAAACATCGCTAACTTAAAATGGACATCACTAATCTTCAAACTAGCTTCCATTTCATCTTCAAATATGTTTTTATAACAATACTTGAGAAAAGACAACTTATAGCGAGGATCAAGAATCACCGCAAAGGCAAATAACATGCTATAATTATCCTCACTTCAGTTGAACCAATACTTATCAAACTTTTTCTTCATTTCTATTACTGTCTTTTTCAAAACACCTTCATCACTTTTTGTCAACTCTCTCAAAAGCATAAAAATTCTCCAAACATTCCCAAAGTACAAATTTGCAGTAGGATAATCACTTCCTGAAAATAACACAGTTATATCAAAGAATGGTTCTAAAAAATCTCTAATTTTCTCAAGCATTTCCCACTCTTTAGTGTTTGGAGAATGATGGAAAGAAGAATCAACAACAACCATTTGCTTAAAAGCTTCACGGTATAAAATGGCCCTATCAAGCATTATATATGTAGAGTTCCATCTTGTAGGCACATCAAGTCATAATGCTTTAGTTTCTTCTATCTTAGCTAATTTCACACTATGTCGAAAAGCATTTTTTCTTGATTCTGACCATTTAATATACTTCACACAATCTCTTATCTTGACCGCTCCGCTCCAGCATCTTCCCTTTATCTAGTATATGAGCCATAGTTAACAGGTTTAGAATTTAAGGTTTGTAGTTATAATTTAAGGTTAGGTTTTAGTTTTTAGATATTATAGGTTTTTAGGTAATATTTCAAAGATAGATCGATTGGCATAGAACGAAAGAGGAAAACAAACGATACAAAGCAAAGAAAAATTACAGGGGAGGAAACATAGACATGATCTCACAAGGACAAGTCCAACGATGAGCAACAATTACGAAGCACCTTGACAAAGAAGGAAAAGAGGGAAGTGGGGACAAAAAAGATAAAACAGTAAAGGAAAAAAAGATCGAAAAAAGAAGAATCGAGAAGGGAGATTAACCGTCAAATTTGACGGTGGTTGGCCGCTGTAAAGATAAAAGATACTCTCTCCGTCCCATGAAAACTGTCTCTTATTGACTTTTTTGTCAATTTTTTTTAACTTTGACCCTTTATTATTTAAAATTTATCATTGATAAAAATATGGAAAAATATTTTTTAAAAACTTTCAATCAAGTAGTTTTAAAATATATATTTTACAAATTTTAGTTTTTTTAAATATTTATAATAATTGTGGTCAAAGTTTAAAAATTTTGACTTTTCAAAAGACAATAAGAGACATTTTGAGTGGGACAGAGGGAGTAGTTTAAAAGTTAAAACTGAGATGGCAGAGGGTTTTTCAAAGATAGGGTTTTTTTAAAACTGAATGTAAATTTAACTTAAAAATATTTTTAGGTAATATTTTAAAATGCTCATCATATGTGCAATTATGGTCTAAGGTTTGATTTCATGCCCATAAAATTATTTCTTTTTTTACGTGTATTTTGAAAATATAAAAAAAATTCTATCATACTAAAAACCAGCATCGAATATGAAATTAAAAAAAATACAGTTATAGGATTGGATCGAGATTCGTTAGGTTCAGGTTAAATGATTAATACCAATGATGGTTGATTTCAAAACGTTGAACGATTGAAACTAAATCTAAATGATAATATTAACAAAAAAAGGACATGTTTTTACAAGAATATATAATTAATTCTTTATATAATATACACGATTAGATTCACACCCCAGTCCAACTCAAACTGAATTAACCCGAAAATTCAAAGATTGACCTGATCCGAACGACCCGATATCTACCCGACCCGAAAACATCTGATCCGATATTGACCTGATCCAAAAACAACCGATCCGATATTGACCCGAATTACAGATCCAATACCCGAATTGACCCGAATCATCATAGAACCGAACTAAAATTCGAACCAGGCCCGAACCGATCCGATCCGAATCTAAACCGAATGTAGACAAACCCAAAACGAACCGAACCGAAACGATCCAAACCGAAACCGAACCGAACGACTCGTTTGCCACCTCTATGTTTGAGTTTTAAAAAATTTGACCCCACATAAATGAATCTTATATATATATATGTAATAGATAATTATTTAGTAAATTGTTAGCGGAGTATTCAGGGGTGGAACCTCTATGGGGCTAGGGGGCCATAACCCCTAATTTTTGGGAAAATCAAATTTGACCATTAAACTTTTTAAAAATTTTAATTTGGCCCCATCAAGATTTTAAAAAATTCATATTAAGCTTCAAAAGTTTAAATATTTTTAATTAAATTTCATCTTAAAATTTTTAAAAATTAGAATTAATCTCTCAAAATTATTAAAAATTTAGTTAAACCCTCAAAATTTTCAAAAAAAATTATTTTGCCCCCTCAAACTCTTACTCTAAGTTCCGTCCCTGTGAATATTTTAATTTTACAAGCAAAGGTAAGTAATTGTTATGTCTTCCGAGCAAGCACATTTGGTCGGTTGACCAAGGTGGTCATCTTTGTTCCCTCATTTTCTCCAGGTCATGAGTTCTAGACCCACTAGGAGTACTCTCATTTTCTTCCCCTAAAGTCTCAATTCTCCTTTCCTCTAAGTAAGACTAGGATTAGAATTAAAATTTGTCAAAAAAATTATTACGTCTTCCATTTATTTATTTTAAATATTAATTAAGAATATGTGACAGTTTCTTAATTTTGTATGTGTAATTAAAAAAGTAAACGATTAGTATATCATATAGTCCAGTGTTAGGTTTCTATTTTTTTTAGCATCTAAATTTTCATGATAATATTTGTTCATTTTTTCAGCTCCTTGATAATGTACACATTTTACAGATAAATTAGTTAAACTCATATCTCTTAAAGATAATAATATTTTTTCCACAATGACCACTCGGAGAATTATGTCTCCATTTTATTTTTTAATTATAAAAAGAAAGAATGATGATTATACTTGTGAATCTAATTTTTATTTTTTAACATTTATTTTTTAATTTATCAAACAACATTTAAATGCAATTTTTTTCTTATATAGTATTTTAACAAATTTCATAATCATTTTTTATCAAACTTTTTTTTTCAAAATTTAAAAATTAAAAACATAAACACTAAATTTCAATGTTACTATTACAATTTTAACTACACGTACAACTAATATATATTCGAATAATTTTAATTATAATGACATTAATCATTATAAAGCATAATGAGAATTTTAATATAATAGTTAAACATAATGAAAATTGAACATGATAACTCAAAGTTCCTATGGTCTCAATGTTGTACTTAAGGGATATAATTCGTCTGACTCTTTTGTGTCCCTATATATATTTCACCAATGATTTTATGTCATGTGTATTATTAATTATTTTTTATTGTTGTATTAAATTTTTTTTTTGTTTATTGATAATATATGTGACATAAAATCATTAATGAGACATATATAGGAACACTGAAAATGAAAAAACGATTTCTATTCGTCTTTATGCCAAGGTTCATTGACTATATAAACTTGTACAATATTTGTAAATCATAAGATACCTCTTCAAAATATATAATAATTATATTTATTTTCAATAATTTTACAAAATTTTTTGCTCTGCAATAATTTCTACAATTATTTAGTATTTTTATGATTTATCTTAATATCATTATATTTATTTTCAAAATCCGATGACGAAAATGAAAATGTTAAAAGAAAAACAGAGAATTTAATGAGAAGGCTGAGAGAGAATCTATCTAATTCATTTCCAAGGTCCCCATCGTATCATTGCCTTTCAATTATGGCTAAACACATCCATTACAACTTGGGATAAAACGAGCATTTAGTCCTTGAACTTGATAAATATTTTCAATTTGTTCCTTCAAGTTTAGGGACTAAATGTTGATTTTCCATATACTTATTCAATATTTGAAATAATCATGCGTATAAATATTGAATTTGTAAGATGAAATTATAAAAATGAAGTTGGTCAAACCTATCTATTTTAATATTGTCCTTGGTTCGAATAAAAATTAACCCAAATATTTTTCCTTTTTTTGAAATAGAAAATAAATAATAAAGGTTTGAAATTTATTTATTTATTTTATAATTATTAGATAAGGTTCCGATTTGATTTTAAAATTATGTTAAGGCGCATTAACAATATTTTTTTCACAAACAAAATTAAAATGATACAAACGTCTTGTTTTTATTTTATAAATTTACTATAAAGACAGATTATAATTCTAGGCTAGTTTACCAAATATGCTGATTTTTTAACATTATTTTAGGATCTAACACCCTAAAAAATTAATTCTTGATCTAATACTCTTTACAAGAACTCGTATGGATGGTCGGTGGCGAATCTAAGGGATGGTTTCCTCGGCCCTGGCTCACCCCATGCTGTCATATTACGTTATGGTATTATCCTAATATAAATAGGTTTATTTTTTATTATTTATATTAAATAATAGTGATAAAATTATACAAATACTTTATTAGATTTTTCCCTTTTTATGGATTATCGAACATGTTTATTTGTTCTTAAAATTTAATAAGAATGAAATTCATATAGGGACTCTGGGACCTGGTTAAATGACGGAAGTTTTGACAATAATTGATGATGAACAACGGTTGAAGGAAGGCGAAATCATTGAAGGAGGACTCAAAGGTGTTGGATTTAAGGTTTATCGTCAAAGCTTGCAGATCATCGAGAAAGATGCTCGATCTTCCATTATCAGGTCGTCGGTAGACTACGAGATAGACGACGAGCTTCAAGAACTTGCTTCTCTAGCCACTACCGAGCCAATGGAACAACTGAATGAAGTTGTTGGCAAATATCTCAAACAAAAATGGGATTCCTCTAATAATTAGTATGCTATTGTGCATTTCGGCTGGTATCTAATAAGTTTGAGATTTCCAAACTTTTCTTATTTTCAAATCTATTAAACCATGAGATATGGTGAGGTAATTGTTCATGTCATTTTTAACCATGAGGTCAAGGGTTTGATCCTTACCCATGTAAATATAGTACATTTCATGGTCAGCTGTTTTTCTTATTTATAAACCATGACCTCTTTGTTGATGTGTATTTATACAGATTAAATTTCGAGCACATTAAAAATATCTAACTATTTATTCGAACTTTCATCCTCCATAGGAGGACTCAACCTAATATATTTATGCAACAAAAACATATACATACATACAGCTGTCCATGAAGCTATTTATATATCCTTCAAATAACGTCTGAATAACCCTTTGTTCTCATTATCTATACTCTACTTAATCTACATGGAGGAAGGCAATCTTTATCCCCAAATCTGTATTTTCTTCAAGCAATCTTTCCATCAAGAGAATATTTCATTCCTTAAATCTAACATCTCATGGTAGGCAAACATGTTCGAACTCAATCAAGATACCATTTAACAAGGCATAACAAAATCAAAGACTCACAAAAATCCCTATAATTTAAAGATTACACCAAGAAAACATATACTAACAAATCCAATCTCACATGATCATAGAAGCAAGACAACATGAATTCAAACTTACACCTAAATCTACTTGAGAGAAAGAACAATCTTGCCTTCAATATAGTCACACGAAGGAATTTCTATTTTAATTCTCATGATCAAAACTCCACCAAGCTCCCTTTAAATTTTCTTACATCTTTCTCTCACAAGACAATATGATTCGGGTGGGGTAAGTGAAGGAAATGAAGTCCCTTAGATTTCCTCCCTTGACCGCCCCCTTCCACCAAAGTCTCACTTGTGCTTGACAAGTGTGAAGGTCCTTATACAAATGGGAGTTTAGCATGCAATCCTTTATTCCTTGCATCAATCGATTCTAGTCCTTGCTATTTGTCACTTAAAATAAAATAATATTTTCCCAGAAATCTAAAAAAAATCAGCTAAATATAGCAATTGGTGCATGGCAAACATTTAGTTTCCTTGCATACCATAAAGAAAACACGTTGAAATACAGCTTAAGCAACCATGCTTTTCATGAATTCCAGATAAGAAGAACAAGTAAAGAAAGTAAGAATTATCTCCATCACACACAAGCTACTAAAAATATGGAGAATCCAATTTTAAATTTTCTAAAAGTGGAATAAAGTTACGAGACTAACCCTATATAGATAAAGTTAAGGAAGACAAATGAAACAAACACATTAAACAGGAAGATATTATCATATATACCTGCCTGCTGGTAGGGCTAAGTCATGCCATAGCTGATTTCACTGTCTACTTTTGATTGCTACTTCCCTTCTCCTGTAGTAGGTTCCCGAATTTACGGAGTAAAGGCTTCTTCTTTTTATGTTGTTGCTGCTTTGATGGTGAGTTTCGGCCATCATCTATGATTTCTGTTGAACCATTTATCTGATCGAAGCCCTCACTAGCATCCACCTTGGAATCAACTTCCTCGTCAAATGATTCTTCTTGTTCAGTTTCCCCTTCTGGTGAAAATTCCTTCTTTTCGATTCTGCAGCTTTCCCACATCTTAAATTCAACATCAACCGACTCTACTGAATCATCCACTTTTTCTTTTGTCTCATGCACCCCTTTTCCGTTTAGGTTCACGTTCAGCACTTTGGCATGATCTGCTTGAGGAGCCTCATCTTTTGAGCCATCATTTACATGCGGAGAGTTTTCATTTTTGGACTCCTCAGGATGTTCTAATGACTTGGGCTTCTCTTTACTTCCATGCCCATTCTCTTCCGATAATTCGACCACCTTAGGCAGCAAATCATAGTCCTTGTCACTGTCAGTTAGCTCACCGTTTTCTTCACTTCGCTTTTTTAATATAGCTTCCTCTAACAACTTAGACAACTCCTTAACTTTCTTGAGAGAAACATCTTCCCTAGCCCGGAGTTCATCGTTTTCTTGAATGACACTGTAACACCCTGAATAAGTTTTCTTGAATGACACTGTAACACCCTGAATAAAAAGAAGAGAAGAGAAGGGATTGCAGGTCATGGGATTTGGACTCCTCAATTAGTGTTGTGTTTTCTCAAAATTTCTTTTGAATTATAGTTTGGTTGGGTTAGCAAAAAAAAATATTAATAATCAGATTGGCTCTCCAGCTCCCCTATTCGAACCAAAATAATCAAAAAATCTTAAAATCATCCTCTCACCTACCCGAAATTAGTCGTCATCCGATCTGCCACACCGTCGGGCTGTGCGCGTCATCGTCGGCACGTCTTTGATCGCCAGACAAGCCTGACCAAAACCCTTTCACCCACTCGCAGAAAGGCCACGCCGTTCATCGGAAAAACCACCTCGAAAGTTGCGTCAAACCTAGGGTTTTCGATTTGATTTCCTGCATTTTTCGATCGTTTTTGTTGTCTGTTGGTGAAGCCGATAACACCGTCATCTCCCCCTTATTGAGGTAAGCCTTTTTGTGGCTGCCGATCATCTAACCGACGTCGCTCGAGCCTTCGTCGACGTTCGACAGATTTGGTAAGTAAGGTAAGGTTTCAGTTAATTTTCTGAGATGTTCGGCTTGTTTTAGAGTTGGAGATTGATCTGGGTGAAGTTTTCGGCCGAAAATGTGCATTTTCGAGCCGTGTAAGGCCGCACGTGAACCCCACGCGCCGGTCGAACCAGGCCTGAACCAGACTTAAATCAGTTCTTCTTTGAACCGTTTCTGCTTTGAACCGGTCATGCTTTAAACCGATTTCGACCCGACCGACCCAATCCGATCCGACCTGACTTGTTGACCGAGTTGACTCAGTGAGTCAACCTGACCGAGTCAACCCAAATGAGTCAACTCACCCGAGTCAAACATTTGACTATTGACGTAAGCATTGACTCCTGACATCAGCATTGACCGTTGGTTAATGATGTCAACGTTGACTTTGACCGCTTACGTCAGAGTTTTGACCAAAGAGTTAAAATTTCTGAAAACTCCTATTTTATATTTTTCGACGTCCTGGGTCCATTTCTGAAGTCGGTTTTGTGAGATTTGAATCCGAAAGTCTCTGAAATTGACCTTGAACCCGAATTTGTATATGTGTTTGATTTTCAGTTTAAAGAGCAAAGGATTTAAGAATAATGATTGATTAATGGCTATGTTTAATTGAAGGATTTCACGACTGCGTATTCGAGTTTGGTGGACTTCGAATTCGGGTTTGAGAGCGATCGAAGGAAATTTTAAAGTTCCCCTGATGTAACACCTAATCAAGGTAATACTTCACTACCTTTGGTATGGTTTATGATACATGTGTGTTTTAGCCAATACATAAAATTATATTTGAATGTGCCATAAATTTTCGCGTAAAGCAAATGAGTTTGAGTATAAATTAATGGTTAATTGTTAAGATCTAAGTACTCAAATAAGAAATTTGAGGAACTTTAAGGATCTCCGAGTATGGTAAGCATTTATTAAGATTGTTAACTTTCAAATTCTGGTTATGTTTAATAAAAGAGTAAATTTCGGAATCAGTGGGTTAGTGATATGCCGAAATATTCCTGACGCGTAAAATGGCTAAATTACCCCTAAAATGAAATGGAAAGACGGAGATCACTTGTGAGTTAAGAAAAACAACTAGTTCATTCGAAATTTATCGAACTACTTGATTAAATTATGGTAATAAGATTCAAACTCATGTTAATGAAAATACTTGGATTCTCTTAACTCTAAATAAATCTCCGAAGTCAAGTTAACGGAAAACTATTCGTATGTCTGGATTAACCAAAGTGGCGTAAAAGATTAAATTGATTGGAACGATTAAAATAATTGAAATTTACTACTAAGGTCGAACTGATCGGAATGACCGTAATAACCAAAGAGACTGAAATACCCTCGAAAATTGAAATGAATGAATTGTTTGGAAACGCTGAAAGTACCTAAATGACTTAAATATTTTCAAGCACGGAAATATGCTAAATTTTTTAAAATGACACATGGAATAATTAAATTATCCTTATATTGTGGCATAAGTATATACCCAGGATAAGTCTTAATTCAGATAAAGTGTAAGAACTGTATCGTTCCTAAAGGATAAGGAACTGAATCTTGAAATGTTGGCCACCTCTGTTACTACTGTAAAGTTGGTTTATCATATGCAAAGACATGTTCGACTACGCGGTGGAAGGTTAATAATGAATATGATGTGATTGGTTCAACTTACGATGCTGTTGGTATCAGGGAAGAACGCTCGTGAGTCGTATTTATCGAAACTCTGGGAACCATATTAATATGAGTTATGGTTATAGCGAATATGTGTAGAAGTCGGATTAACCGCTTAAAATCACATGCTTTGCGAGTTCAAATTTTACCCCTCTTGGGTTGAATTACCAAATTGTCCCTGGGAGTCTACTGCCTTTGAGCAAATTGTTTGGTACTCTCCGAGTATATTTAAAATCCTGAATAAATCTGTTATACTCGAAATCTCGCATAATCATGAAATACCGAAATTTTTTAATGACCATGAGGTACAAAACCATGGCCATCTGAATGAAAGCGATGATTATCGGACTCTTCGAATAAGTTCCTTAATTCTGAATTCAGTATAGCATGGACTAAAGCTCAGTATGTTCTATCTGTATTTATCAAGATTTTCTAAGTGATAAATTGAATCATCTGGTGTGTTCTTTGCACGGGTATATTCTCCCTCTGCTTTGAAACTAAGACTATCTCTCTCTGATCCGAACCATTAATCTTGTCTATCAAAAATAAAATAATAAATACTAATAATAAATAAATATATCACTATGTCTGATATGAAAAAATATGCTCTCTGATTTCTAATACTCTGGAAATATATGTATGATTATTTTCTTATTCCTTATGTCTACTAAACTATCTGATTTGGGATATTTTTGGGATATGATTGAAGATCTGTAGGCTCAACGCTGGTAAGTCCTTCTGGACCTAAGGCATCCCCTTAGGTAAGCTCCTAGGCTCAATAGGCCTAGGGTAAGTCTTTCTGTAAGCTCCTACACCCAATGAGCCTAGGGTAAGTTTTTTTGGATACTGTTCTGGAATATTACATGTCGGTGTATGGTTGAAGGGTAATCAGGTAATTAAAATAAAACTATCTTTTCATTTCTACAATTCTACCCTATTGAATTAATTTACCAAAGTCTAAAACTCTTTATGCTCCGAATCTGATATCATTGAAACACTAATTTTCCCAGTTCGACTTTCGTAATCTAGACCTCTTCTGATTCTTTGGAATATAGGTATCTTGTCTAGTGCTCAGGTGATCAGATAAAGAACAATCCTATTACCTAAGTATATCGATGTTTCGAATATCAATATCTCAAATGAAATCTGTGGTTGCTTGGATCATCATATTAGTATTGCTTAGCCATTTACCTGCTTGTGCCTATAACATCGGTTTATAGTTCTGTATTACTAAGCTTTTCGAAGCTCACGTTGTTTTTACCATCGCAGGATAGAAGAAATCTATCTTGGTATAGTGATCGACACTAGTGGTTGGAGTTCCATCGGCATTGCTTTCGAAGTACGGTACCAATACGGTCAGTGGGCATGTATGTCGTGTCTTATTTTATGCTAGAGTTTGTAATATGGTTATTTTGAAATTTTCGTTATATGTTATATAAATTTTAAAATAGTATTTTAACATGAATTTATTTTCACACTTTTAAATGTATTTTTAAGAATGTTATTCTGTTTTTGTCGTGGATTGCTCCGGTGACCCGAATGTGACCTCTTAAATTAGGCGTTCTGCATAGGCGGGTTTAGGGGTTACAGACACTCTGCAACTTAGTTTCTTTATCCAACAAACTCTCCTTTAATTTCATGCTCTCAGTCTTGACTTCCTCTAGTGCTTCTTGCAGAAAAATCACCTTAGTTTCAACTTCCTTTAGGCTATCCTTCAACCGAGCTTCTTCCTCCTTGGATTCATAAGCCTCTTCCTCGGGATTGTTTTAGCAAATTTACCAACCTATTAATTTCTTTTTGTAGAGAAATGTTTTCTTCATCCGACTTCTTTACACAATCTACTAAATGCAGTTCTTTTTGTTCCCACTCAGTTATTGAATTCTGGTATTCGTTCTTGGATTGTTCAATGGTATTTGTAAGATGATCGATCTCGTTTTTTGCATCATCGAGCATGGTTTCATACTTCTCATCTGTTTCTTTCAGCAACAACCTTAGCTCTTCTAACTGGGTCTCGTAATTTTCATTGTCGGTTTCACGGGATAAGAGCTTCTCCTTAGCCTTCCTAGCTTCTGCAGAAACTTCATGCAAGGCTGAAGCTAAGCTTTCCATTGCTTTCTTGCTCTTCTCTTCCTCATCCTTAGAATTTTCCAACTCATTAATGAGTTTGTTTTTCTCTTCTAAAAGAGTTTGAACACGGCAAACTGCAAGCTTCTTATTATCTAAAGCTCGGGTCTTTTCTTCTTTCATTGTTTCTAACTCGGACTTTAGAGACTCAACCAACTTTTCCATCTCTGCATTTTCTTCCTTAGCAATATTATTCTGGTGTTCTGATTCCTCAAGATCCCTTCTTTCTGTACCGATTGTCATTTCCAATGATCTCACTTTCTCTTTAAGAGCAGCAATTTCAGATTCTGCATCTTGCAATGAATCAATGCTGCTTTCTAATTGCTTCATGACTGAGTTTAGAGATAATTTTAACCTCCCATGAGTCGGGAGTTTGTCGGTTGATCATCTCAATAGCAAGTTTGCAATCAAATTCAATAATCACATTTTGCTAGCCGTGTCGCGCGATGAGGTATGAACCAAATCTCATTGTGAGACATTCAGCCGCAGATGCATGAACTTGTGTGTTGATTTCATCGACAACCTCATAACAGTTTCGGGCTATGGCTACAATATCAACAAACTTTATGTTGTTATCGCATACACATCTTGCACATATATGAACAAATTCATATCTTCTAAAATGAATATCTTTCATTAAAATTATTCATTAAATTTTAAAATGTTATTTTTAAATCAATAAATTACTAATATAATTTTATATATGTATATTATTTACGTAGTTTGATTTCCTTTGACATTTTAATTAAATTAATGTTTACACTAATTTAATAAAAAAATATGTATAGTATGCTTGTTTATTTGAGTCGGTCAAATGCCATACAATCGTATAGGTATAAGTGGTAATTAGAATTTTTGAATTAGATCACGTCGGATTCGCGTAATATATCATTTGATACAAAAAAAAATTATCATATTTTACAAATGCAATATTTTTTTAATCAATTTGGTATCTGAATCTGTCATTTTTACAAATTTAGCACCTATGTTTTTCTTTGAACAAATTTGGTAACTATATTTGTCAAACATTATATATTTGGTACTTATATTTAGAATATATGTACTAAATATTCAACATTTGACAAATATAGATATCAAATCGGTTCAAAAAATACAGGTACACATTTTTAAAAAAAAAGTGACAAATTCAGGTACCAACATGTATATTAAACCTTTTGGATTTGGAAAATTCAGGGAAAATAATTAATGAACAAGACTTGCTATATGTTAGGACACACTTAACAAGGCTCCATAAACACCTTCGATTTGAATTCGAATCTCAACATTTACGATCTCTATTCTTGTCCCCATGCTCTGATTTGCATTCTCAAGCAACTAATGGCAGAAACTACCTCATTCCATAACTGAAACTCAATCGTAATGACTCGGCAGCAACAAACACGAGTCTCTCACATGGTAGCTTCTACTTCAGGGTCAGCCTCCGACGGCACAGTTGGTGAGTTATTCCCGCCTCGCAACCGTGAGGATACATTGTCGATGGCCGAGTTGAGTTGGCTGATTTTTTCATTCAGGGTCTCACTGGTTTTCTGCTTTCAATAAAGTAGGAAGACTCTGAATTAATATAGAGTGTAGCATATATTGCTAAAGAACATAATAGCAAATCAAAGTAGAGCCTAATTACCTCTAAACCTTCCTCACAGTATATCGGTCGCTTTGCCTTACGGAATCCGTATTCATCTTCATTTAGCAGGGATCTTCTGATCTGAACCGAAACAACAAACGGGAGGAGGATTTAACCTGATAATGAAGATTTCAAATGAAGAAAGAAAAAAAAGCCATTCGTGGAACAGAAAGAACAGCATATATCATTCCATCTATGTGGCTTCGACTCTTCATTTTTATGTTAAGCATCCGTATTTTGCTTGTATAGAAACATAGATATAGGATATAAACTTACAAAAGTTACATGGAAGGACTTTCTAAAACTGAATATATTAATTCCGACTTTACCTGTTTACAACATCACATCCAAGTCCGAGTAACATGGCAGTAGTAATGCAAGTAAGGCTACTATGTTAAGACAAGAAAACATGAAACAGCACTATAATATGATTCAGTTAAAAGACAGATACTAAGTTGATTTTTCTAAGAGACCTTTACATATTAATAGAAGATGATAATTAACTCTTTCAACAAGAACACAAATGGACTACTACAAGGGCATTTTCAGTCAACTTCATGTCATTAATCAGATATATTTTCAGGAAATTTAGAAACTGAAAGAAACTATTAGTCACCTGTGGTGCGAAAATATATCCCAGAGTTCCAAATATAGCACCTCCTAAAAGAAAACCGGCAACGAAATCACTTCCTCCACCCCTGCCGCCATCGCTGCAAGTATCAGGGTTAACAACAAAGGATGAGGAGAATAAATTAGAAGCATTACTAATGGGTTGGACAAGATCAACATATGCAATTCGCAAAATCCTACTCTAAATAAATCTAAACATAGCACAACATCCAAAGCAATAAATAATCAGCTTTTCCTTTTTTCCTTCTTGTTACGAGTAAAGAATCAGCTTAAGAACATTCAGGAGAAAGAAAAAGGACATGGAATGTAAATACCAAAGAGGAATTCAGATGAAGAGAGTAGGGTAAGGTTGTTCAGCATCAAATATAATTTATTACAGAGAAATTATCTGATCAACAACTTTAACTATCATTTGGTTTAGTAGTAACAAGGGTCTGATAAGATATTGTTTGCCGGAAATGTTTCTGTTTATATCATTCTTCAGAATGAAAATCAACGATGAAACGAAAGAAACTCTACAGAGAGGATATACTGAACCTGAGACTCTTGGATATTGATAATGCGACTTATGTTTTAATGTTTTTGATAATCGAATTTCTTATTTATTTCCACTATCTTTGTCTCAAAATAGTGAAACTTCCAGGGCATTCTATTACACAGGTTTCGGGTTTAGCAAATCCATATCAAGGAGGCTTAGTAAGACAAGGGAGCAATTTAGTTCAAATATAAAACCAAAACCATTAGAGATATGTGACTTGAGCAGCAATAATGCAGAATCATAAGTTTGGCTTACCCCTTACAAGCTTACTCTTATGAGAAACATGAATTTGCTTCTAAGCTTATTTCAAGTGGACTGAAATCCAGAAAGACATACCGATACTGTGCAGAAACTGAAAACTGGTATTTCGATGGAATTGGTTTCCTCCGAACTGCCAAACTTGGTGTTTTCCCAAAGGTGCTGGACTTGGGGAACCAAACTTCACGTGCCTTGAGATGAGAACCACCTATAAACCAAGAAAGGAATAATAGTAATTTGAGCATGAAGCAAGAACTCATCAACAAATCATTATTTTCATATGTCAATAGCAACCCATCACATGCCCCATGATCAGTCGAAACCAATGCATTCATTTTCGGATGTTAGGTATATGATTGCTTTTTCTCATAATTTATGTCATTTGAATCCTAAAATCTTCTTTTTGTCATTCTAAACCAAAAACCATAAGAATTTGATATAAAGGAAGATAATCGGCACTCCAATAAAAAAGTATAAATTAACAAAAAAAAACAAATTTCTATTCTTAAAACTTGCATTCCTAATTGAAAAAACACATAGAATACGGAAGAAGAACATTGCTATCCTCAGCAGGGATGGACCGAGGGGGGCCGGAGGGGGCGTGGACCGAGGGGGGCCGGAGGGGGCAGTCGCCCCCCCCTAAAAATTTGAAATTCATACACGATTTAGAAATTTTTTAGAATTTTTTTATATATTTTCTATTGAAAATCTATTCCCCCCCTAAATTTTTATAAGTTCGTCCCCCTAACCTAAAATCTTGCGTACGTCCCTAATCCTTAGCAACATCTTTCAAACTTTAATCACTCGATCAAATTAAAATAAACATGCTGAATCACGAAACAAACTTGAAGCACATCTACTTATAGCCTTTTTTTATCCTCCAATGTTCTTTCAAACCTTAATAACATAATGTCATAAACAAACTAAAATAAACACGTTGAATCAAGTATCAAACTTAAAGCACACCTATTTCTTCTCTTTTCTTTCATTTATTTAAGAACTTTAATCCACTAACAAAGCAAGCATTTACTATTTTCATGTTGAACCTTCGGCATAGCAATTAGCAACCTCAGCCTTTATCCGACAAACTCACCTTAATTAGTTACTTGCCAAAGGTCATGTTACCGGAACTCATCAATTTTTCTAAAGCATCAGTGTCCAACACAAATTCAAACACAAGTAAACATGAGTATGTAGATTTGATTCTCCAAATATATAGAAAGAACCGGTATCGCACTCATCTTGTGCTTGGATAACGATTACTATGCTTACTGCAGCCATTTACAGTTGATATAATTCTTCCATGATTATACTTCTATGTATATCATTTTCGCTAACTAAACTATTTCTCCAGACAGAAATCAGCTAAAATATACAGAATTGCAAGGCGTATTAAATATTCGAATAAAAAGATAAGAAAAGAGACGGAAGCAATCAATAATTCAAATGATGATTACACTCAGAAATGAAAATTAGAAATAAACAGAAAAAAAAAAGATTGTTGAAATTGAAAAACCTGAGATGGAAACGGGAGCCAAACAGTGCGCCATGAGAGCTGTAGTTGAGAGAAAGCGAAGGAAAGTTAGCCAGGAAATGGATTATAATACTATCTCATTTTTAGTTTTATATTTACGAATATGCCCCTTCTCTAAAGAAAGGTTTTTTGAGTTTTTTTTTCAGGGTAGGATACGTGGAAATATTTAGCCACGTCAGACTTCAAATATGAAATTAATTTTTTTTAAATAGTTAAAATTTTAAACCAACATTACTAATACTATTTAAATCTAAATCTTGTCACAATTTCAAATAATGATCTTAGTTTAATAGTAAAATAATATCATTAGAAAAAACAATGAAGCTCTTGGGTCTTTTATCAACGATAAATATATTGATTAACGTGACAATGTTATTCACAATGACGATATAATTGATTTTTTTATTGATGTTCAATATTCAATAGATTATTTTATTTGATATTTAAATTTTAATTAATTATTTTATTTGATGATGTTAAGAGTAATGGAGTCAAAATATTAAAAAAAAATTTTAAAAATTTAAACCAACTAAAATTTATAAAAAATTATTCATTCTCTCCCATTAAATTTGTCTTTTATTGATTTTTTTGTCATTTTTTTAACTTTAACTCATTATTATTTAAAATTTATTATTGATAAAAATATAAAAAAATATATTTTATAAACCATCAATTATGTAGTTTAAAAATATATATTTTATAAATTTAATTATTTAAAATAATCATGATGAAAATTAAAAAAATTCTTTTAAAAAATCAATAATGGACAAAATTACTAGGACGGGTTGAAGAAAATATTTCATGTACTTACACTAAAAAAATTGTTTTCACTACAATTTAGAGTTTAAAGACTTAATTATAATTAGACTTGGCAAACTTGACCTGAGACTCAAGACCTTAACCGATTTACCCGAATAGGATAACCGAAATCTGACCTGAAATTTGAAACAAACCGAACTAAAACTGACCCGAATTTTAGTTGACCCAAAAATAGACCCGAACCGATTTTCAACCTAACCGAATAGACCCAAACTGATTTGCAACCGTACCGAATAGACCTTAACCAATTTCACCCGAACCGAAAATAACGACAACCCGAAAAAAAGAAAATATATTAAAATAAAAAAAGATGAGATGTAAACTAACGCACAACTCACGAAAAAACCAAATATACATGTTATATAAAGTGATATATAAGGTGTAAAAAACTAATCCAACTTAAAAATCCGACTGAAACAAATTGATCTCCTATTGACCCGACCCAAAATCAACCGACCCAAGAATAATCACCCCAATACTAACATAATCGAAAATAACCGATCCAAAAATCAACCAACCGATCCAATACCCAAACCGAAGTCACCACAGGCCCGAACTAAAACTGAACGTCTGAGCTAGACCCATACCGACCCGAACTAAAATTAAACATAATATAGCCAAATCTAAAATGACTCGAACCGAATGACCCGCTTGCCATCTCTAGTTATAATTTAAGAGTTTTATTTGGAATTTATGACTACAATTTGAATTTTAGAGTTTAGGGATTATAGTTTAATATTTAGAATTTTAGTGTTAAAAAATTTAAATTTTAATTTTTAAAGTAAAATTAGACATATTTGTGAAATATCTTTTCGTTACAAGTGTATCGAATAATCAACTTAAAAGGGCAGGCAGACAATTTCAACATTCTTCCCCCCCTAACAAGACCAATGAGGAAAATTCACTGAGCAAAGTGGAACAGAAAAAATCTAGAAAAAAAAATCAACTGATCAAACCATTGGTTTGCAAATTTCTTGTCGATATTCCGAAAGAAGCCGGCTTTCATTCTCTTTATATACAAACAGCCATGACTATGTCTATGCACTCAAAAAAGGAAACCGGAAAAAGAAGAACGAACAGATAAGAAGTTAATTGCTAAGTTCTGTATGGGTTATGAACAGATGGGAAGGTGGATTCTCCCACTACCCCAATGCAAGGCCATGGTATACTTTTTTACCACATTCATGTAGGACACAGTATCATATGAACCCCACCATGAGCCTATTTTTCTGGGAAACCCCGGAATAGAAGCAGCGAAGTATTAGCAGCATGCCTTTCGGGCATCTGCTGCTCTGTTTTAGGAACGGGTTTCCCATTCCGTTCCTTCTCCGAAAAAGGGAAAGAAAGGGAGAGGGAGAGGGAAAGGGGGGCAGATACATCTTCCTCTTGCTTTCTGTTTACCTTATCATGCGGTTTGTTCTGGTTGTCATTTTTGTCTATTGCTCCAACAAAGAAAGGCAGGATTCCCGTGTTTGGTGGTCTCGTCTCAGCCCCCAAAGCAAGTTCAAGATTAGGAGGGACGTCATGAACTTGGTACTCATCCTTTACGGACGGCTCCTTCCATGGTTTGGAGTTGTCCCCTAACTGAAATTCCCCTGCACGACATGAATCCACGGGAAAGAAGAACATTTCATTATTTCCCAGATCCTCGGGGATAACCTTTTCACAGGCAATGCCACATCTTTTCTCTTCAACTGAAGAACCAGAAACCGGATTGTGTCTATTTGATGCTAAACTATCACTAAAAGGAACTTGACCTCTAGTACTGCTATAGTGGTATATTCCGCTGAAACCCATCTTCAGCTTTTTATTATCATTTCCTCCATCTACAGAAACTCTCGTCGCCTCGCTCCATGGTATTTTTTGACTTGTATCGGTAGAAACTTCAGAAACTGGTTCTGTAAGATCGATGTATGGGCGTTTTTGATGATTCAATTGCCAACGCTCAAGATCTCTATTTGAAGAAGTCTTCCCATCAGCACACTTATCATTTGAATCCCTAATTTTAACAGAATCCCCATCAACCTTCTCCTCAACAACTGCCGCCTCTTTTCCAGTAGGTCGATCTTTTAGAGATGAGTAATGTTGCCAACAATCGCGATCCGTATTTGAAGAAGTCTTCAAATCATCACACCCATTGTCCTTTGAATCCATAATTCTAACACAATCCCCATCAACCTTCTCCTCAACAGCTGCCTCTTGTTTTCCAGTAGGACGATCTTTTAGAGATGGGTAATCTTCTGCTATATGCATTTCCTCCTCAACTTTGAAAGAACCAGTATTGGTTTCTGTAGCTTGAAGGCAAGGTTTAAGATGGGGGTCGGATCTACAATCTGGAAATTTGCTCTCTTCCTGTAAAATAATGGCAAAAGTCATAAAAAAAGAAGAAAATAAGTTTCAGTCTATCTAAAAAAGAGAAGGTGTTCAGCATAATACGATGGAAACTCAACACACATCCGCAAATAAACTAACGAAATCTTTGAAGTAATAACACTTCTTTCAACCAACTTGCAGATCTCCCTGCTTCATAGAAAAATAAATAAAACAGGGTAAAAGCACGCACCCATTGATATTTCAGGTGGGGCCAATGAAATATTTAAAAGGTTTAGAATTTTCATAAATGAATGTTAAAAATGAATTTTGACAACACTGCCATTAGAAAAGAGAAACAACATTCTTCCACAAACCAAGAAACTGAATAGAATCAGAGAACTTGAAATTTAAGCCTTTTGAAGCACTGTGCATTCATTGACAAGAAAAAAAAGGATTAAACCCTTTCTTGAACTGGATTATATTGATTTCTTGTTGATTTGATCATCTCACTTGATAACATTCTATAGCTCATTGTAGGTTTTATGGTTAGCAAACAATGGCAAGAATTGAAAAAACAAACCAACTATAGCAAAACATCAACTTGACAGTTGTTTAAGCAAAATATATTGAAAGAAGAACACATTACCAGAGTACTGGTGCATTTCATTTTTGGATGCACCTCTGTTCTGTTTGTTGCAATTCTAGACAAGAATTTGGGGTCAACTTTGCCATCTTGCTCCTCCAATTTCGCTTTAATTCCACCATATGTCTGCTCAAGAGAAGAAAACTTGTTATCACCAACACTATCTGTAGAGATGCATGTCTTTTCAACAGCAGTGGTCGATGGGACTACATTGCACGAACTGTAACAAGCTGCTGATTCATTATCTACCGGCTGAGGACTATTAGTATACACTTGTCTCTCC
This sequence comes from Hibiscus mutabilis, assembly GCA_019671005.1. Taxonomy (NCBI): domain Eukaryota; kingdom Viridiplantae; phylum Streptophyta; class Magnoliopsida; order Malvales; family Malvaceae; genus Hibiscus; species Hibiscus mutabilis. The sequence continues at coordinate 38,595,121 of CM033750.1, read as the reverse complement.
AAAGGTACCATAATTGCATCAGGATTGCACACACTCTTTGAGGAATTTGAACAGTTTGCCTTTCTTCCCTTGAAAACACCCCAGAGGAATAATAAGTTATTCCACCCTGCAAACCAAAAATTAGAAAGTTTTAGCATGAATATTTTTCCATCTTGATAAGAGAATAAAGCATATTGAACATACAAAACAGGGAATCATCCAAATTAAAAACAAAAACTAAAACTAATGCTTTGCTTGGCACGATGGAAAGAATATCAAAATATGGAAAACTAGTTAAGGAGAAAATGAAGGATATAAAACTTTTTTTCTTTCCATTAGTGTGCTTGGTAGGAAAGATAAAGAAGTAAAAGGAACAATAATTTTCTTTACACCCATTGGTTAGCATGGTTGAAAAATGAGAGGAAATAAAATAAAAATACCATCAGACGCTTTACAAGTTAAGATTAAAAAACAAATTTCAAAAACAACGGACGATCTTGTAAATATACACACTTGACTCAGACTACTCTGATTTTCTTTCCTACTTGGAGTGGTTTTTGTTAACAAGTGTGGGAAACAAAAAGCTTCCCTATTTTCTTTCCTACCAAGCACACCCAAAATCATTCTTTCCACTTTTCCACCCACCTCTATCCATCCTCTTTACTTTCTACTAAACTAAACACACCCTAAGAGACAAACCATAATCGATCTAAAGAGTTCACACTAAAGAGTTCACTGTTGTCAAAGGATATATAAAAATTAGTTGTCCAATCCTGACAAGTACACCTTAAGAGAAAGATATAATGTTCTGTACATAAGCTAACAGATAGACAGGGGAGCCATCGATTTCATATATAAGCATCACCTATATAATCACATTAAATGGGTGGAATAGAGGAAAAAGGATTCATATAATCTGTCCTCTCTAATTTGGGATTAAAATGCAGTTGATTCTGACTTGAGTTAATGCAGAAACAGGAAGCCATGCATGGGTGAAAACAGCTCGATAAGACTTAAAAACTCTAAATAAATTATCTACATAAGACAAAATGAAGTCATACTGCCGATATTCCTTTAAATACATTCTGTAAACGGGGTAAAATTGCAATCAATGATATCAAACCAAAACCAAATAGTAAAATGCCAAACCCACATCAAAACTGTGGAAAATGTGCTAAAGAAAGAGCAATTATTTGCAACAGCAAATCTATAGTTTACAAACAAATTGCTGCTCTCCAATCAAACCTGCCGTACTGTGAACATGTTCTAATATAGCACGCAGCACAGTGGCTGACAAGAGAAAAAGGAATCAATAAGTAGCAACAGATGCTTCCTGTGTAGCCTTATGCAAAGGTTATAACCAAAAAAGGCCTTTTTTCTCTCTTCTTTTATGCAATCATTAGGATCCTTGGTTTGAAACACTGAGAGTTAACTCAAAATACTGCCTGCAGTTTGGTCGTTAATGCATCATATCATCACCCATACAACTAGTAGCCCTAGCCCACTAAAAAGAATGCTAAACAGACTCAATCCAATCAATCCCATAAATCTAAACAGCCCCACAACTTAAAGATTTCAGTGGATGATATTTTTGTTCGATCCATATAGCATGCACTTTTGTCCATTAATCCACAAAAAATCTCTGTATTGAGGAGAAAATGCAAAAAGTTCAGAGTTCAATGTCCTTAAAAACATTAGGAGGTTCCCTCTGATTTTTCTCAATATTCCTGAGTTCAATGCTAAAAATCTGTGAAGTTTGAGAGCACATTATTGGGTTATTAATATTATGGAATTTCCATATCCAGGCAATATGGTTATGGATTGAGATCTTTGAGCCATTGCAATTTATATTGGAGATGCAAATATCAAAACTAAGCCCATGACCACACTTGATTAGTACCTATAAAGCCACAGTGTGTTGCAGTCAAACAGACATATCCTTCATCATTGCCTTGTTGTGAATCTTGGGTCAAAGCAAATAATCCAACCAAATGTAAAATTACGGGGAACTACACTTGATTTGAATATCTCAATTGTAACAATCCTTACGCTGGCAATGTTCAGGAAGCTGGTTGGATGGGAATATCAGAAGCTCAACACCTCCAAAATTTCCTTTGAGGGCAAGATCCTTCTTGACCATGGTATCCAAAAGAATCTTGTAGTTCTTCTCATAACTGCAAAATAAGCAGAATAAATAAATTTTAAAAAACTGAACCACGGAAATTGCATCAATGATCAACCAAAACTGGAGAAATGAGGAGGAACAGGGGGGTATATTCAAAATCTACCTTTCAAGGTCCTTGGCAAAGAAGTATAAAGCAATATTATCTTCTTTAGGACTACACTTATGAAACTGTGTCGGCCAAGTGCTCAAGCGAGGTACTTCAGTCAAGGAAACTTTATGGGGAAATGTGTTGACAACCTCCAGCACTTTAGGTGATGCAAGGGTTGAGATATGGGCTTGAATACCACCACAAAACTCAGGAGGTTTTCCATGCTTATTCACATCAAAAGCCCCCCTGCATAGAAGTAACAAAATCTATCACATTCAAGAAACATCACAAGGAAGGCTATGCTGAAGCAATAACAGAAAATGAACCTAAATGGGGCATCTTTTTAACAAAAAAAAGAACACTTAAACAGAAGGACAAGAATCCTACTGCCAGATGTATTCATGTTCCGGGATGGCTGACATCTTTGAGACAGAAGATACTGTGGCTGAAGGAGGGACATGGATATATCTCATTGAAAGATTGCCAGCAGAAGAAACTACAGAGACAGCATCCGTGGCATGTGAATTAAGCAACTTCATATTACCGGCGGAAGCCTGATTACAAAGATTTGCTTGCCGTTCATCTGCATCTTCAACAGAAATTACATTCTTTGCCTTACTGCAAGCTGATGATGGATCTTGAGAAGTTCTTTCACATATTCCAGGCTTCAAACGTATAGCTGCCTCAATTGCAGCTTTTAACTTATTGCCTTTATTTGTCTCCATATTCGAAGTTCTAGGAGCAGACTGATCAGCACCAGAAGCCAGACAGACTGTGCAATATTCAGCTACATGACCCATTCCTTTGTATTTTAGACATGGAACTATTTTGGAGGATCGACTAACAGCACTCTCCCTTGATTTCTCACTCTGGTTTGTTGAATCTATTGACTGAGATAGGCCATCTGACATAACTCCATTAATGTTACTAGGTTGCCTCTCAAACGCCTGTGAAGAACTTGATGAGGTTTCCTCTTTCATGCTCACATGGTTTAACTTCTGTTCAGAAGAAACGTGTCCATTGGTGGATGAAACAGCTGCAAAATAAGAAGAATGCTCTTAAGATTCTGGAATCAGCCCAAAGAAAACAACATATAAGATGAGGTAAAAACAGAATACGTTACGAAACATTCTAATTATAGTGAACACTTGCGAAAATAGCAGTCCTAACATCAGAATGTCACAACATACCAGAAGAAACTGAATTTTTGAGACCTTTACGAGCTAGACTGCTGGTTGATCTTGATAAAGTATTTGGTTTTCCATCAGGCTGAACAACCTTAGTTTCCCGGTGGTTGAATGAAGATGAAAGAGAAATTACATCAGCACGAGGTGTCAATTTCTGATCAACCTTAGGTGTCAAAATGGTAGAACTAGAGTGATCCAATTTTGGGATTTTTTTCCTTGCTAATGACATCGGCTCTTTAACTTGCTTTAATCCTTTCAGATCTTGAACATGAGGATATTTAGATGATAGCAATTTAGATTCCGATTCCCCAGCAGCATTTAACCGTCCCGAGTTACCAGATTTAAATGACATTGATTTGCCCATCGTTCTAGCAGGTTCCTCCTTGTTATCAAGTGATGCATGTTCTCTAGCACTTCTCGGTTTCTGAAGAACAACCTCACCTACAAGCTTCACTTTAGGTTTGGAATTTGACGTATTGAATGAACTGCATTTCAATAAGCTCCCTGTAACAATGAGAACAGTATGCCAATGTTAAAAATAACAAATATGGTGGGGGGGGGGATTTAGACAACAAAATCAATTCACTCACTCTTTGGTGTTTGCAGCCGTGGAGCAGAAGTCGGAGAGCGTACTGACACATCATTACCAGAATGGTTGTCAAGAGAAATCTGAGGAGATGGCCTCACTTTCCCCTTGTCTAAGTTCTTAAATGAATCCTCTCGAGACAAAGAAGATGCTCTGCTGGGGCTCAATGATTTTGGCGATCCCATATTTGTTCTGCCAGCCTGCCTTTTTGGAGCCGAAGCACCCTCTAGATTATCAACACGTCTCTTACCTAAGACACTTGTACTTGAGCTAAGTTTTTTTTCCTTTTTTTCCTCAGCATCTGAGCCTTGAAAATTCAATTGCAAAAATATGTCAGCACATGCTCTTGCTTGGGAGTCATTTTTATTCCATCTGTTTGATAACAAACCTTGCATTTGGCTTTCAGTTTCCTCAGCCAGCTTGCATTCTTCACAGAGCCAATCACCTTCGGGAACTTTCCGAAGCATTTCTTGCATACAGTAACTGATAATAGCATCAATAACATAAAACTCAACATTGAATATAGATACAGACAAAATTAAATAGAAATACAATAAAATCTGCTGACAACCATATGGCTAAAAGGATTTGTACACATACGTGTGCTCTGCACCATCGGTGCACTTGCTACATATAGCAAGCAAATCTTCTCGTCCTGCATCCCCACAAATATCACATACCTTAACCTATTCCAGGAAATTCGGGAAACAATAAAATATAAATCAGAAAAACTTATTGACTTAATAAATTTAGAAACAAAGTAAAAGAAAACCAAAGTTCTGATCCTACAAGGTAAAGAAGGAAAGGAACTCTTCTATTTTAAGTATACAATTATAATGGAGCCCAGTTAATAATCTTAAACCACTTGACAAGTTTAAGGACCTTTCATTTTCAAAGCACTTGTTACCATTAAAACATTCATTTAACGACACCTAAAAGAGTAAGGGATCTGCCTTGCGCTGGAACCTTACATTAAGTTCAAGAACATATCACTACTTACATCAAGTGCAAATGGTAAACCCATTAAAATATGGTATTTCAATATCTTTAGTTTACGCCCAAATCAACTACATTAGGCTAAGCAGTCAACTTCCACAGTGTCAGTCCTAGGAAACTCTAGTATCAGTCATGCGTGCACACTTTCTTCACACAGAGTCTCATAAAGAAAAACATGAAGTTACTTACATCAAATTCTGAGGCATCAGATTCATAACCCTCATCCAGAGAAGCTGTTTGCAAAGGAGACTCATGCTTGTCAGGTAACTTCACGGACTCATCTAGCTCATCTTCCTTCAAACTTTTCCCAGTTTTATCCCGTGGGTCCTTACTATTGTCATCAATATCTGCTTCTAACTTTGGATGGATTTTGGGAGAAATCTCAGATCTGCCTCCAACAGCACTCTTGCTGCGTTCAGAATGTGAATATGGAATTTGGATCCTAGGTGAACTACTGCCAGAATCTACTTCCTTTATAGAAGGAAGTTCTAACAAGTCTAGCTTCTGGGAAGAGGGAACCTTTCCAGATCCTAAACTACAAATTGTTGCTGAATTCTTACAGTCTAAATCCTTGTTACAATAGCTAAAAGCTATATTTGCATCACTGGCTCTACCAGCACATGAAATACTATCAACATGGCTTTCAACAACTTTGGAAGATGGCCTTGCAGTTGCTTTACTTTCTAAATTCTCAGAGTAGGAATCGTGACTTGAATTGACATTGAGTAAATTACTTGCCTCACTGGGGCTATGGTATAAGCTGCCACCTGTTTTATCCTCATTGATAGAATACTGACTTGCAACAGCAACATGATCAGTTTCATCAGACAACTCATCACTCTTTGATCCCATCTGAGCTATGTCAAGGTGCATACAAGATGAACAAGGAGCAGAGCACACGTTGCAGATTCCAGAATCAGCTTTTGCACGAACCTTTTGACTCATTTACTGCCTAACTAATCTTCTTACAGTTTTTGGTACCTAAGATTAAAAAAAACGCAAAGCAAATAATTAATAAAAAGCCAATGATCCTTACCTTCTAACAAACAAAAGCAAGGAAAAAAAATAAGTACAATTTCTAAAGAGGATCCATAACCCTAGGGCCCAACATAGGAGCAAATTTTCCATAGACTCCAAAGCTAATTTGAAGGAACCAAATGTTCAAACTCAAAATACATTTAATTTATCACATGCTATTAAACTAATAGCAAATGAAAAATAATTTTTGCTTCAACCATCACGAAAGAAAAGATTCAGCTATACTGCACCGCATTTTTTGTAAACATTCCATGACACTGGCAATTATAACTTGGAAGACTTTTTAAATTCACACCAATAAGTATCAACCACAAAAAATAGCAAATGAAAATAATTTTTGCTTCAACCATCACGAAAGAAAAGATTCAGCTATACTGCACTGCATTTTTTGTACTTTCAAAACATTCCATGACACTGGCAATTATAACTTGGAAGACTTTTTAAAATCACACCAATAAGTATCAACCACAAAAAATCATGGTACCACATAAAAAGTGGTTACAAAGTTACATAGCTGTTAATCATCTATATTACAGCAACATAAAGACCAGAATAACATTTACAAAACAAACTTACAAATTCACAAGTCATAAATTTTGTGATTATATCATGAGTATATACAAGTTGATCATCTCTACATTACGACTGTCATGCGGGTTGCTGCTTAGACATAAACCACTATCATTTTAAATACTAGTACAAAATGTTCCACGTTGAAACTGAACAGTGCAGAAAACTATGATCAGATAATGGCTGCAAAGAAAAAGTAAATAAGAATGCAATGAAGGGCTTTACATTCCAAAAAAAATCTAGGCAGCTTTAGATGAGTCATTCCAACCCGACAACAGAAGCCAAATATAAGAAAATGGGAAGTGCATTTGCAACCTTAGTGAACAAATTTGAATCCAGCAAAACAAAAAGGAATTGGAGATGACAGATAAAAACGAAATAGTAGGTACAACATTTTCTTGCATTCCATTTCTAAATCATTCCAATAAAGCACGTGAATGGAAAAATACACTAATTTTCTTTCATTCCGCCCACTAATCTTTTCATCCTCCTAGCTCTCAAAACCACTTCAGAAAGAAAATTTCAAAGTTAACCATAACAACATAACGTTCAAAGTAATATATGTTGTTCCTTCTTTCAATTTAAAAGATTACACTAACAAAATTGATTAACAGAAAACAAACAGCGAGTTAAGAACATAGATTGCAGATTACCCTGTTCTCACTGTATTCTTCTGAATGCTATGATCCATATCATCAGAAAGGCCCTTGCATGCAGTAAATCCCTCTTAAAACAGGTGTGATCTAAAAAGCACATCAAACTGAATCAAATAAATCATCATTAAACAGAATTCAGTGAATATGATCCCTTCCACAGTTCCACTAGAAGTGGTCTAACTGTGTGACATCTAGAACCACATAAACAAAAACTAGCATCTAATCTAATTTCTAAATAGAACCCAAAACCCTAATTCCCAACATAGGCTATTCAACATCACAATGGACTGATACAGCAAATTTAAGGATAAATATTAACAATATTTTCACATATTCTAAAAACTAATTTAAACGAATCAAACATTTGAAACCAATACCCAATTAATTTAAACCCCAAAAGAAAAAAAAAAGAACTCAATGCTCAAATGTTCAATTTGATTAAAATTAAACAAAAACCTAATCAAAAGAAAAAGGGAAATATAATAGTACATGCTCCTGGTTCATAGGTTATCTCGGTCGCATTGTAAAGCTCCTAAACAGGCCGCTACTTCCGCCGCACCACAACATCTGCAGTTGAATTCTACCTCCCTCCCTGTTTAACCACTGAGGAATCTTTCCGATTCCTATTTCAATCTCAATTCCCCCAATTTCTACTTCCGATATCCTCCCCGTTAATCTGACCCAAAAAACTTCACAAAATAAACATGAAAATATAAATCAATACACGGCAACAAATTAAAAATTTTCAACTTTTCATCTATAAATTAAAAAAAAATCGTGTTTTTCCTTCTCCCTTTTCTCTTTATATATCGATGATATGAGGAGGGGAAAATCTGGAAAAGGTAATTACAGAATCAAACCTCTCAGTCATAAATTACAATTAAAAAAAGAACTTAAAAGTCTTTAAAAATTAAATAAAATAAATTTACCTCTTTTTCACTAGATTTTCTCAAAATGGGGGCAAAACCTCTCCATTGTTTGTATATTTTCTCCTCTAATCTAAATCAATTCATTATTATACATATATCTTTTTAAAACACGAATAAAATTTTAATATACATACCGTATAAAAATAATTTTATACAAATTTATATATTTACACTATAAAAATTAAATTTTAAATTCGTAATCTTAAGCCTAAAAACCTAATCGTAAACTTTAAAATTTAAATTTTAAATACTAACTTAAATTTTAAATCTTATAACATAAAACTCTAAAATTAAAAAGTACGTATAAACTAAAATATACATGTACAAAAGTTTTTTCTTTTAAAACGCATAACTTTGTTACTACACTCATTCACGCATACTGTAATTCTAACTCATAACTTTTAGGGTGAATAACATGTTTAGTCACCCAACTATTATCACATTTCTAATTGATCATTCAACTATTAAAACTTTTATTTTAGTCACTAACATTAGCATTTTATTATATTTTGACCATCGGCCGTTATTGAGAATAGAATTGATTATGTGATATAGTAATTTATTTATTAAAGCTTATGCATTTTATCAATTGTTTTCTAATTCAAAATTTTCAACAATCTTTTATGAAATAAATAATTATTATCATGTGTCTCATTAAAAACTTTTAAATTTAGTCGGAAAAAAAATAATAACATACACTAAATCAAGCAAACAAAAACTATATGTTGTGTAGGGAATAAAAAAAAACCTCCAAATCATCCAAACGTGTCATAGTAGTCATCTTATCAGTCACATTGTTCCCCTCTCGGAGCACATGTGGAAGCGAACGTCCCACATACAACTATACATTTCTGCAATACGAAGAACAATCAAGGATGGACGTAGAAAGAATGAAGGGACAGTCGTTCCACTAAAAATTTAAAATTTATATATAATTTAAATTTTTTAAAAAAAAATTTATATATTTTCTATTGAAAATTTATTTTCGTCTCCCCTAAAATTTTGTAAATTCGCATCCTTAAAATTTTATAGGTTCACCTCTCTTAACATAAAATTTTGTGTCCGTCCCAATAACAATACTAAGATAACCTTGCCTTGACGAGCTACTATGTAGGCCTGTAAATGAACCAAACAAACACGAACGAGGGTGTGTTCATGTTCGTTCGTTTAGCTTTAACCGAACAAACGAACGAACACGAACATAAATGAAAAAATTTCTTGTTCGTGTTCGTTCATTAAGGAATGGGGCTTGTTCGTGTTCATGTTCGTTCGTTAACATGATAAACGAACATAAACGAACACAAATGAACATAAACGAACACAAACGAACATATATAATGTGTTAAATATTTAATATTTTGAGTTAGTTCGATTAATTCATTTAATTAACCGATTTTAAACGAATTAATCAATAATTGAAATTTGAAAAGACTTTTAATCATTAGCCGAAACCTAATTTATCTAATAGATTAACCAATTTTATTTTAGTTCGGCTGGTTAGTTCGGTTTAATCGAACAATGAACACCCTTAGACATATGTGAATAAATTTAGTTCATAAACGAACGAACATAAACGAACATAAACGGATAACTGAACGTTCACAAACATAAATGAATGAACAAGCCCTTAGTTCGTTCATTTAATTAAACGGACAAAAAATATTGTTCATGTTCGTTCGTTTAATAAATAAACGAATATAAACGAACTTCCTACCGAACACTTTACGAACGGTTCACTGAACGTTCGGTTCGTTTACGTCCTTACTGCTATGGATTAAACGAATGGCATCTAGACTAAAATTTCAAAAACTTTATTTTTAAATACATCATTATCATCCCACGTCAGCTACAGTAAAATCTAGAGTAAAATATACAAATGGTCACTAAACTATTCATAAAAATACAAAATAGTCATCAAACTTTCAAAAATTACATAATGGTCATTAAACTTTAATTTTTATTACAAAATGGTCACTGAACCATTAAGTGTCGTCAACTGGGAGATGTGGCAGTTACAAAAATTTGTACAATAACATATTTAATCCGCAATATTTACACATTTACTTAATTTAGACATCAATAATGAGGGTTAAATTAGGAATAAATTGATTAAATGTGTCAATATGGAGGATTAAATGTTATATTATTCAAATTTCTATAACTGTCACGTCACCCAATTAACGACAGTTAATGTCTCAACGACCTTTTGTAATAAAAAAATAAAATTTAATGCTCATTATTTAATATTTGAAAGTTTGATGACCATTTTGTATTTTTAGAGATAATTTAATGACTATTTGTGTACTTTACCCTAAAATCTATAAATCTAGTCTAAAAGTGTTTAGTAGAATAAGATCATCAACTATTTGGTTTAGTAGAATAAGATCATCAACTATTTGGTTTAGTAGAATAAGATGTTAGATCAATATTTTTAAGAGTTCGAATTTTGACGTTGTAAATAGTGTAAATTGAATTGTGAAAGTCGTCTCTATAATAGATCTATGTAATATTCAATTCAGATTAATTGTTAATGAATTAGATATTGATAGTAATATAAAAAAGTATAAGAACAATTAAAAATCCCCTAAAATGTTATTAATTCTAAAAACAACAAAACGCATCATCTTTTGTACCCATCACAAGAGAGAAGAAAATATAATATTTGTTAAGCTCAAAGAAAACGAAAGAAAACCTGCAATTGATTATTTAATTATGATGAGATCTTCTTTATTTCTATTATGCATATCAATAATGATTTTTTAAAATTCCAAAATCAACAAAAATAACTATTTTTGCACAACACACCAATCGTGGTTATCCCATATGTTTTTAAAGGGCTGATTATTAAATATTAAGGGATCAAATCAAATAAAAATATGTTTACATTGTGAAGGGTGAATCCCAACCCTATATATATAGGGTTGGGATCATATTATACTATGTAAAACTCAACTAGTTTTACACTAATTTTTGACTATTAGATGAGTAAAATGGATGGATGAGATTAGAAGTAAGATATGTGAAGATTATTACTTAAAAAAAGTAAGAAGTTAATCTCGTCCATCCATTTCACCCATCTAATAACCATAAATTAGTGTAAAACTAGTTGAGTTTTAACCCATATAATGCAAGTGGATCCTACCCAATATATATATATATATACACACACGACAAGTTGTTCCCCATTTAACATATTTTTCTTATTAGAAAAATGAACACTGTACAGTCTACACGACATACTTTATGGCCGGCTTAAGGCTAAATCATTATAATCATCTTCCACTCCGATTTCATCATAAACAAGAAACCATAGCAGATTGAGCAAATGGGCGGCCATGGCAATGGCGAAGAGGTGAAGCTGTTGGGCATATGGTTCAGCCCATACGTACGGAGAGTGGTGTGGGCGTTGGAGCTGAAAGGAATCGACTATGAATGGGTGGAGCTAAGCTTTAGAGACCCTAAAAACAGGAGCCAATCGCTGTTGGAACATAACCCTGTGTTGAAGAGAGTCCCGGTGCTCGTCCACCGGGGAAGATCCGTCATGGAGTCGCTTGTGATCGTCGAGTACATCAACGAGACTTGGCGGAACAACCCTGTTTTGCCTTCGGATCCGTATGAGAGAGTAATGGCTCGGTTTTGGGCATATTTTGTAGACCAAAAGGTACGTTTATATGACTCTCAAAGTAGGATGGTCATGGTTCGGGTTAGGATTTTAGCCGACCCGTACCTAAATCCGAATTTTAGAGTAAAATTATGTTCCTAACCCGACCCAACATAAATAATTTCCACCTCATTTTTATTCAATAAATTAGGGATTTAATTAAAAATATATAGAGATGAGACATTATAATAATTATTCCATTTTCATTATACAAAATAAGAAAATAATTAAAAAATATATAGAGAGAGAGGAGCATTACAATAATTATCTCTAAATATTTAGAATAAAACTATACTATTATTTTGGGTCGAGTCGGGTCGAGCTGAATATTTTTCATCCTAAATCCTACCCGACCTGATTTCATCCTCAAGAAATCCAATCAGAACCCAAACTAAAAAAAAACAATTGACCCTATGATCGAGTCGGAACAAAACCCATTAAGTCCGGATAAAATGATCATCCCTACTCTCAACGTATTATATGTCATCTTTCAACGATACAACTATTAATCGATTGAGTTAAAATGTGTATTCTTATTTGTCATATAGATAACTGAAGTTTTGATCAAACTCTTAAGCTTGACGGACAAGACGCAAATGGAAGAGGAAGCTAAGCAAGCAAGCAATGCGATAGGGATCCTAGATAGGGAACTGAAGGCAAAAGGCAAGAAATTCTTCAGGGGTGAGACAATAGGGTTAGTCGACATCGCCATGAGCATAGTAACCAATTGGATGGAAGCCATCGAGGAAGTGCTTGACATCCGCTTACTCGATTCCCGAACCCATCCTTTCATTTCCCGATGGAAGACTGACTTTGTGGAGTTCGTCCGACATAACTTGCCTCCAAAAGATGGATTGGTATGGTTCTATCGCCGGTACCACCAGTCCAAGATAACTAGCGTTGCACAGTCAAGATTGTAAGAGATCATTTCCTCGATGATCTAGGTACAAGGAAAACATGACTTTCCTATGTATGTTGGAGTTTCTACCTAAAATAATGGTTTTACATAGAATCATGTATTGTTTATAGGATTAATATTCGATGCACTATCGGTGTATAAGTTTCATGCATCATCAGTGAACCACAACAAACTCGTCCTCTAGCCAGAGATCATATCACTCATGCGTTGTATCTATATGTTGTACCAACGACGATACAAATTGAACTAAACTCAATTGGCTATTGCATGCATGGTTTAATGAGTGTCAATAGGGAGCAAAACAAGTCCCGGAAGGCTCTATCTAACATCAATGGATTCCAAAAGATTTCAGGCAGCTATGTTCATGCAGACCTGCAAGTTTCCATGGTAGCTTGTCCGGATAGAGTTGTGAAATAGAGATCCTTAAACCAGCAAGGTGCATGTATGCGACTGAAGAAGCTGGAGCATCACCAACAACTAATTGGTATAGTGAAATGAGACATCAAATCCCTTAAATAATGTCAGATATTCAAATTCTGATATTGTAAATGAAACAAATTGGATTAAGAGGGTCGCCCCACAATGAGTCTTTACAAAACTCGATCTGAATTAGTCGATATGTGAATCAAAAACCAATAGTTAAAAAAAGAAAAGAAAGCTGAAGCATCCGCAAGCATGTTCAATCAAATACCCTTGACAATGCCCAACTTAAGCTTCACTTAGCAATAGTGTACATTTTGAGTACTCAAGATGGCCTATTGATAGATAAAAATACAAGATCTATTGTATCAAAAAATCTATATTGAACAAAATCGATATGATTCCAAAACTGTTGAAAATACGAGGTAGATTGAATTTAGATAAGATTAAAAATTGAACTTGCTCAAAACGTGTATTAGACATTTAGAACGAGTACAATGATTAAGCATTTTGCTTTCTGTTGGCCTATATAAGTTAATTGATTCAAGATAAGATAAAAAAAAATTAGACTTGTTCAAAACGTATACTAGACATTATTTTTAATGACACTTCAAAAATAATGATCGAAAATAAAAAATAAAAAAGTAATTAATACTCAGATCGTGGGGGTGAGATCACATTCTAAGTTTTCTTACAAGTTTAAAAATGGAAAAAACTTTGATACACATTGCGTGTAAACTTTAGTTTATACGTACCTTTTAGTTTTAGGGGTTAGGATTTTAGTTTAGGGTTTAAGGTTTATGGGTTTAGGTTGTATGGTTTATAATTTAATGTTAGTGTTTATAATTTAGTGTATAGAGTTTAATGTTTAGGGTTTAGTTTTTTAGGGTTAGGAATTTAAGATTTGAGTTTTTATAGTTACACAAGTCTGTGTATCAAAATTTTACCCTTTAATAATTATTATTTGTATTAAAATCGAAAATAGAAATATATATCTTTTGAAATATTTAAAAAAAGTTTAATGGTGTAATTGAAACAAAATAAAAGCTGTGTTATAATAGAAGTAGAACCTACTTCTATTAAAAAAAAGTAGAACCTACTTGAGATTAGCCAAAATCCTCGTGTCTTACACTAACATTATTTCGTCGTTTGGATTTTAATAGTGGTATAACTGAAACAAAATAAAAGTTTAATATTATAATTGAAGCAATTAAAAGTTTAATAACATAAATAATAACACGTCTAAAATTTAGTAATATCTAGTATAATTTACTCTTATAAATATTATATATCACCCATAAAATTTCTTTAAAAATCTAAATTATTCTAAAAACAAATTAAGTTATATAATTATTCGTTCTCAAGTTAACTAAAATTTTATCATATTAAACATTAGCAAGTAAATTATCCGATCTAGTTTATCATAGTAAAGTTTCTTGTTTATCTCCTATTTTGCTTTTGAAAGAAATATTTATGCATATACTCTCAAATAGGTGTGCTTTAAATTGAAATTTATTGTTAACAAAGTTTTAATTCGACGCACACATGTTTAATTTAAAGTTGAAAAAATATTCATTTTGAATTTACTCGAATTTTACAAACTTGTTTCGACTTGAACCATTTTCAAATAAAATTTGAACAATAAAATGCGACTCATCAGCTAAGTTAACTCGAATTTTTTTCACTCAATTTAACTTGACTCAGTCTAATATTTACCCTTATATTTTGACCTTCAACCTTTTTACTTAGGAAAGGTTAATAAAAAACAAAGAGTGTTTCAAAATAAATGACATTTTTTATGCATAAAAATAATAAAATTGCCTATTATTTATAGGCTAAATAGTGAGGGCAAAATCATTATTTACGCTATACAATTTAGTTCTATTTATAATAAGATTAAATAGTCATAAAATAAACGTTTCAATTGAGCATTAACAACATTCTTACACTAATGCGAAAGAATATCCTTCGTAAAAATGAGAGAACTTGAAGTTAAAACACGAGAAGAGCAATATTATCAAAGTCCACTCTATTTTTCAGGTGTACAGAATTTGGAAAGCCGTGCTAACTTTAGGGGGTCATTTGCCTATTGTAGCGATTACACACATCGGGGCAAATTTCCTTCTAAGACAGTAGTTAATACCACGACACGATTTGGTTTGATTTTGTTATTTTATTATTTTTCAGTCATCGTTAACACATCATTTTGTAACAGTATATTTTTTCAACAATTTAGAAGAGAATCCAGACTGCTGTTAAACAAGATTGGACTGCCACTCGGATTTACACCGTTTCCAGTGTTGTTGGTATTCAGCCTTTTAAATTTGCTTATAACTATTTATTATGCAAATCCTAGATATTATGTTCGGATTTGTTATTTTAAAATGGCGCACACGAGAATTTGAAAGGAAATTAGAAAAGATTTGTGTTGCTTAAAAGAGGTGCCAAACAGTTTTATTTTTTTAATATGCTTTTATTGATTTTTTTATTAAATTTGATAATAATAATAATAATAATAATAATAGCATTTTCAGTTTTAATGTCTATTATTATTGAAAGGTTTAATAGCTCTTTTAAATGCTATTAAAACTGATGATTTATTGACCGTTTAATTGAGTTGATGATGTGTTTAAAAGCACACTTTTAATGCATATTAATGGTATATTTTTCTTTATAGCTAAGGTTTGATGTGAATGCCATAACTTTTGATAATTCTTTAAGACACCTTAGTTAAAGAAAGAGAAAATTTCATAAATAGCTTATCGAAAAGCATTATAAAAATGCATGTCTAGGATTGGTTCTATAAAAGACTTGGTATTTAAGCGTGCCTAGTGCATCACCTCTCTTTCATAGTAACTTACCTGGTGCATTGTTCTTTAATGTGCTCAATTTTATATAAAAAATACTATGACAAATAAGATCTCTTTAAACTTAGTGCAGAAGTTAAAAGAGTTGAGAGTAATTTGGTTGAGTAAATACCAAATTTAGTCATAGTAAATAAAATGTGATGGTCTCTTTAGGGCTAATATATTGAATAATATAAATGAGAATATGATAGACATTAGTGCTACTAAATGATTGCTTGTAGCGATAAAATCTCTTTGAGTTCTTTACCCAAGTAGAGGAAATGAAAGAGATAGTCTATCTCCGGAGTTGTTTTGAAATCTCTTATAATAAACTTGAGATAATTTTCTGTTGTTAGGAAAAGTTAAAACTCATCATAAACTTTTTATAATTTTCCTAAACACTTCTTATGAAGAATTAGGAAAACTGAAATTCCTTTTGAATGAAAAAAAGTCATGAATGACTACTGATGAGATATAAAGAATTTCATAATCGTTTGAGATTATGCATACTAATCTTAGTGATTAGTAAATTCTCAAAACCTTGAGAATATAATCATGTGTAAACAAGGTTTGAGTTTGTTAAAACATAGTTTTATGAGTATAACTAATAGCAAACTTTACTCTAGTATGATTGAGTATTTGTTTACACATTGTCCAAGACACATAAGGATTTATTTCTATCTTAATAATGTTAGAAATGTGGGGGTGTCTTAAAATGATGATTAAAGTCAAATAGGAACCTAGTTGATCCGCTTACCAAAGGTTAAAGTCGGAAGTTGGTTCTAGATTCGTCGAGGGGGATAGGTCTAAAGCCCATTGGTTGAAGAATTCATGGTGGATACCAACTTAGTTATCTAAGTTCAATGTGGTCAAACGAAACCATGAAGAATACTCATAGGGTACATTTATTGCTACCTATCCCTATGACGAATAATGTACATGCCTAGGTTGAGTTTTATTACTCTTAAAAAATTCATAACCCAGGCTTTGGGTGGTCTTAGTGAGAAAGACTTGATAAATTTACCGATTTTGGATGAATATTTACTCTTAATAAGTTCATAACCCAGTGTTGAGTGGGTGGTCCTAACGCGAAGGACTAGATGAACTTGCCGCTAGAGAGGATGGGTTTTCTTAAACTCTTAATAAATTCAATCCCAAGAATTTGGGTGATCCTAAATGGGAAAGACTTATTGAATTCACCAATTAAAGAGGTTGAGTATTTATTCTTAATGATTTCTTATCCCAGAGTTTGGGTGGTTCATTTGATATGAACTTGAAGAAATTCACCTTATTTATTTGTGAGGATGAGCTGTTGTAAAAGCTCTTAATTATTTCATAACCCAGATTCAGGTGGTTTATGTTGAGATAAACCTGATGAAATAACCTGCGTAAATGATAATGACTAGTCACTTTCTATGAAAAATGTTGAGCCGTTTTTCTAGTACACTTACTTGAATCCTGAGAAAAAAAGGGTTATATATACATTTGTATATACATTTTGTATACACATCGAGGACTTCGGTGGATGAAGGAGTTAGTTGTGTGTTATGAGTTTACCCTAATCTTAGAAAGTTTAAGATTCGTTCACTTATCTAAGAGAATAATTATTCATCATCACTATGTTCTAGTTCTAGATACGTTCACTAGGGCTTAAGCAACTAATCTCGCTATTGTTCTTCTCGTGTTTTAACTTCAAATTCTCTCATTTTTATGAAGTATATTCTTTCGCTTTAGTAGGGGAATGTTGTTAATGCTCAATTGAAACGTTTATTTTATGGCTATTTAATTCTATTATAAATAGAATTAAATTGTATAGTAGAAATGACGATTTTACCCTCACTATTTAGCCTATAAATAGTGGGCAATTTCACTATTTTTGTATATAAAAATGTCATTTGCTTTGAAACACTCTTTGGTTTTTATAAATTTTTCTTAAGTGTTGTTTTGAGTTGAGAGAAGAGCAATACATCAAACTCCACTCTATCTTTCGGGAATACAAAATTTGGAAAGCCATGCTAAACTTAGGGGGCCATTCGCGCATTATAACGATTACATACATCGAGACAAATTCGTTTCTAAAACAGTAATTAATATCACAACACAATTTAATTTAATTTATTAGTTTATTATTTTCCGGTCATTGTTAACGCTTCTATTTTTTTCAACAATCCACAACATTGAAATAAGATAGACAAGACACACTGCTGCTATAAAAGTCAATACTTATACCTCTCTGTCTCTAAAGCTTGCATCTATATCATCTCTAAGCTTAAAACCTCCCAAAAATGGAAACTTGGTTCATCATCCTTCTCACCATCTCCGTTTCTTTTCTCCTCAAAGCTTTCTTCAACCTCTTCTCCTCTCCCAAAACCCTTCTCCCTCCCTCTCCTCCCTCTTTCCCTCTCCTCGGCAACATCTTATGGAGCCTAAAACCCGTTTTCCAAATCGAACAAACCATCCGCCGGTTCCGCCGTACCCTCGGCCCTATCATCGCTCTCCGCATCGGCACACGCCCTTCCATCTTCGTCTTCGACCGTTCCTTGGCTCACCAAGCTTTGATCCAAAACGGTTCTCTGTTTTCCGACCGACCCAAATCCCTCCCGGCTAATAAAATCATGAACAGCAACCAACATAACATCAGCTCCGGTTCATACGGCCCGTTATGGCGGCTTTTGCGGCGGAATTTGACTTCGGAGATCCTCCATCCGTCGCGTGTGAAGTCGTATGCTCACGCACGGAGATGGGTTTTGGATATTCTCTTCGATGGTTTACAGGAAAAGGCTAAAATCGGTGAACCCGTCGAGATTTTGGTTCATTTGCGATACGCTATTCTGTGTTTGCTGGGTTTGATGTGTTTTGGTGATAAAATCAGTGAAGAACAGATTAAAGAGATTGCGGCTATTCAAAGAAGGGTGTTGACTGGTGTCGGAAAATACAATGTACTTAACTTTTGGCCTCGATTTCTGCTTCGAAAGCAATGGAACGAGCTGTTTAAGCTACGGAACGATCTCGAAAGCGTGTTGATTCCATTAATCAGAGCAAGAAAGGAAGCTAAAACTGATGATTCTGATTCTGTATTGGCATATGTTGATACTTTGTTGGATTTGGAATTGCCGGAAGAAAAAAGGAAGCTTGACGAGAAGGAGATTGTAACATTGGCCTCCGAGTTCATCAACGCCGGCACTGACACAACCTCCACGGCTCTACAATGGATCATGGCGAATTTGGTGAAACACCCACATATTCAAGAGAGATTATTAGTCGAAATCAGAGGCGTCGTCGGAGATGGCGGTGTTGAAGAGATCAGACAAGATGATCTGCAAAAGATGCCTTATTTGAAAGCGGTGGTTTTGGAAGGTCTAAGAAGGCACCCTCCGACACACTTCGTGGTGCCTCATCGTGCGACGGAAGACACCGTGTTGGGAGGTTACTTGATCCCCAAGAATGGGGTTGTCAACTTCATGGTGGCGGACATGGGGTGGGATCCGACGGTGTGGGAGGATCCGATGGCGTTTAAGCCGGAGAGGTTCATGGGCGGTGATGGTGGAGAAGTGTTTGATATAACGGGGAGTAGGGAGATCAAGATGATGCCTTTCGGTGTGGGGAGAAGGATTTGCCCTGGACTTGGGTTGGCCTTGCTTCACCTTGAGTATTTTGTGGCTAATTTGGTATGGAGATTTGAATGGAACGCCATGGATGGAGATGAAATCAGCTTGGAGGAGAAGATGGAGTTTACAATTGTGATGAAGACTCCATTGATGGCCCATATCTCACCAAGGAAGAGATAAGTTCCTCGAAAAAAATAAAAAACAGATAATGTTTTACTTGTTTATTTCTACTTGAAATCTTTAATTTTGTAGCGATCATGTGTTGGTCCTTGTGTTTGAATTTATGTCCATGTGGTGGTTGTCTGAATCCTTCCTCTTTTCTTTGACTGCATCAATTCATGTGATTTACTTCTCCCTCAATTAACCTAGTCATTTACTTCTCCCTCAATTAACCTAGTCATCTTATACCATCTTGGTGTGATTTATTTCGTAAGGGAACGAAGCAGAGATTGTTCGAGAAATGTAACTCAGACTAAAACGTTGTTTTATATTAATATCTTACAAATTTTGTTATCTAAATTCGAATACAATTATTCATATGTTGTGAAATAGATGACACTTGTGAATACACAAAAAAATATTTAACATATTAAATTATTAATATTTCAAAACTCGTCCACAGAAGTAATAATTAAGAATGATGTTATCAAGTGATTAAAAAAATTAAATAAATATTACTTGTACTCACAACAATATATTAAAAAATATATTATATTCTAAAAGTATTGTTTTAATATGGATCTCATCATTATTTCAGCTAATTTTATTTACAATAAATAAATTGTTTTAGAAAAAAGTACTAAGAATAAATATCTTATTTCTTAAAGAGTCATTAGTCAATTATCATTGTAGATTTGGACAACAATAATGTATTGAGATTAATATGTAGTTGATTGATAATAAAGTGTTATCATCGACATAAAAATGTAAAAATCAATATATAAGTATGTGTTAGAGAACGATATATTGGACTAACCCCTTACGAGCATGTTTCTTGGATTTATATGACAATCACAACATTGCTCATAATAATAACTACATGTATGATCTTTAGACTTGATATCATTATCATGAGTTACATATTTTGATACAGTCAAATGTGTGTCGTAACTGACTACACTATAAAGACTAGTATTGGATATGTCATAATTTATGTAGTAGGATATGGTTGATCAAGATAGAATTTGTCTCTTTTACATAATATGAGTAATGTAGGTCACTTGATTGAGTGAGACTAGAAATGCATGACCGTGCTCCAATAACTTTGGAGTGCAATTTAGAATAACATTGCATTTTTCCTATTTTGGTCACTAATGTTATTTTTTCCTGTTTTGGTCACCAATCTATTGCTTCTTTCTTACTTTGTTCACTAAACTATTCTCGACTTTCCTATTTTTTGTGAATTATTTAATGATGAGTAACCAAAATAGGGATAAAATGTAACATCAATGACTATTTTATCATAAATAATAGGTTGATGACCAAAATAGAAAACACGAATATTTTAGTGATCAATGGTGATTTTTACCCTTAATTATCAATACTTCAAAAAGTATTATTTTGATGATAATAATAAGGGTAAATTGCACTACATGTCCCCAGACTATGGTTATCATTTTAAATTGGACTTCAAACTTTTGAACATTCTAATTTTATCTTTAAACTATAATCTTTATTTTAAATTAATCCACGCATTTTTATATATTATATTAACGACATATCAATCGAACTATACTCAATCGACTTATCTATATATAAATTTATTTTGAAAAAAGCTAAATTCATTAGTATATATATATTTCAACATTTTAGGTGTAACACCCTCAGATCAATATAGGTAATCCAATCTAATTCGATGTGTCACATTCGGGTCACCGGAGTGACCTGCAATAAAAAATTTAGATAAACAAATTTTCAAACCAATTAAAACTATAAACAAATTTTGGATTAAAATATATAAGTTCAGAAATCCTTCAAGCAATGAAACAGAAATCATGATACAAGTTACAAATACAAGTTTCAGACTATGATATAAAAACAAGACGTGACATATATGCCCCCTAATTATATTGTATTGTACTTCGCAAGCAGTACCGAAGGAACACCTATGCTGATGTCAATAACTGCACCATGATCAATCTTTAAACCTACAATGGTAAGGAACAACATGAGCTTGGAAAAGCTCAGTTATACAGAACTACCACATGATGCAGGCACAAGCAGGTAATGGCAAAGCATGAAAATAATATGTTGGTATCAACATGTTTTAGTTATGATAAAAAAATTCATATTATCGAGATACTTAAAGGTAACGGGGTTATCCTTTATTTGATCACATGAGTACCAGATAATATGCTTATAGTCCGAACAATCGTAAGAGAGATAAATTACAAAAGTTGAACTAGGGATTTTAGTGTGTTCCATTGAGTGCAGATAGAAGCTATACAGAGAGTTTCAGATATTGGTAAGTTAATTTAGTGGGGTATATTTAAAATAAGCAATAAGATTTTATCTATCACCTAATTATCCTCTATCCGAACTTCAATATGCAGTTCCCAGTACTGCATCTATAAAGGCGTTAACTCAGGCCCATTGAGCATAGGTGCCATCCTAAGGAGATGCCTTAGGTCCAAAAGGAATCATCCTAGCCGAAGCCTAGGAACCTAGTACAAGAGGAATTACCTTAGCCAAATCGTAGGAACCTAATATAGGAGGAATCACCAGTCGGATCAGGGTTGAACCTGCAGAGACTTCATATCATATCCCAAGTACCCCAGTAAAATAGTTCAAGAGTAATAACAATAATCAGTAGTAAGCAGTAGTAGCAGATATAAATCAAACAATTATTTTCAGTGAAACAGTAACCAGAGAGCTTGTTTTTCAGACCAGACACAAAGGTATATTTTAGACAGATAAAAGTTATGATTTAGATTAGATAGATAGTCTTGGTTTCAAATCAGAGAGAATATTCATGTGTACATGGAACACAATAAATAGAACAATTTATTTTTCGGGGGCACTTTGCAATCACAAGAAAATGACTGATCTCCTGACAAGTTAAACCGACTTTAGAAGATAGACCCTTAATACAAAGGGGGTTTGGTACTAAAGGCTCCAACCAAGCATTCAGAAATTAATACATCAGGATCATTGAAAATCTAGATATGACAGGATTGTTCCAATCATTTTGGGCAACAAGGGCATTATAGACATTCAGACCTTCAACGGAAAATTGGTAATTTAATTCAACAAGGTTTAAACGGTAATCTGTAGAATTTAAGAATTTTATTTGCTCATCAGGTTTTCAAGTCCCTTTAAACTACTCGAAACCCATCATCACGGTACTTACCAATTAACTAGATATGTACACCTTACAAGAATTCATTTGCTAAAACTGACTGCGATGTATAGCAAAATGGGTCACTTCACCAAATATCACTAACATGTCACGAGAAAGGGAACATGCATTCGTGCAGTATTTCTTCTAGTATTGTAGCATTACCAAGAGTAACCAACATACATGAGTCAGGCTTTCAAGTCCATTCAAACTAAACAAATCCTAATAATTTGATACTTGCCAAGTATTCAAACAGGGACACTTCGCGAGTATTCATTTCTTAGAACAAATTTCATTGTATAGCTGCACAGATCATCTTCACAAATCAACACTGTAAAAACCTAGAGCAAACATGTATTTGTGCAGTATTCTTCAAGTATTGTAACAATATTAAAAATGACTGATTTACATAAATTAGGCTTCAAACCCATATAGGCATTACATTCATTTGCTATCTATCAGAAATTTTAGGATTTTCCCAGCTTCCACTTATCTCAAGCCACGTAGGTATTTCAATCATTTCAGTACTCGATGGTGTTTCAATCATTCAGGTACTTAAGGTACTTTCAAACAATTCATTCACTTTAGAACTTGAGATTATAATCGTCATTTCTATTAACTTAATAAGTTTGGTGTCCGAGAATTTTTCAGTCATTACATTCGTTCCTATCAATTCACTCTTTTTGGCCATTTTGATTAATTCAGACATATGAGAATCTTCCAGTAAATTTATCTTCGGGAAAAATCTGATTAATCTGTTATCTCACAAGCTTGAATCATGTTACCAGAATTTCCACATAGATCAAGAATTTTAGATGCATTAGTCGTATAATCAGATAAAAAGTAGGTTTCAGATTATTTCCTTGCCAATGGTAATTTAGTATTTTTTCACCTCAATGGTATTTTCATAATTTTATATCTAAATATTTTGACGTTGGATCCTTAACACTATTAATCAAGTTTGGAGATTAATTGGCTTATTAGTTATTTATTGAACTCTAGATCCTTCCAATTTATTAACCTTCTCATTCGAGTAATTCAATCTTATCTAGATTATCATACTTGTATTTCGTATCTGATTTGACTTAAGCAGAGTTAACAATACACTTCTTCATAACTATGCATACATTAACTAAATACCGACATGTTCATAAAGTATACAAAATGTAGTAATGTATTACCTTGAATTCTTGCTATATTCGTCGATCCTCAAAACGAAATTCGATCACTCTTGAACTCGAATTCGGCGTCCCTCAAAAATCTCAGATACCAGGAAATGTGATTACCTGAATTACATAAATTTCAAGATCAGTCCTTATTCACATTGCGCTTAACTGAATAATTAATTACATAAGCAACTTCGGTTCAATGTCAGATTTGGAGGTTTTGGGTTAGAATTTTGCAAAACAGACTTCAAAAATAGACTCAGGACGTCAAAAACATAAAACAAGGGTTTTCGAAAAATAATTTCTTTTAGTCAAAGTCAACGTTGACGTCAGCAGTCAACTGGGTTAACTCGGGTAAGTTGACTCACTGAGTTGACTTAGACGGGTTGACTCATTGAGTTGACTGGATGGTTAACTTAGTTGGTTTGACTCATTCAATTGGCTGACTCAGTCGGGTTAACTCGGTTCGGGTTGAGTTGAGAGAAACAAGTCTGGCTTGGGCCGATTACAACCCGGCCCACTTACTTAAAAATTGTCTCACTAGAAATTTCACCAAGGACCCCAAACCACTCGTTTTTGCCGAAAAAAGAACGGGATTTAACTCCATAATTCAACCATTCTCACAAATAACCAAAATTTGTTCAGAAACTTATCAATCTTACCAAAACAGAGGGGAAAATGGTCGGAATCGATGTAGCTCCGATAAGGCATTTAACGGTGACATATCGATAATCAGCCGCCTGGGTTTTGCTCGCGTTGGCACGAGGATTGTAACACCCTTAACTTATTTTCATAGACCAAATATACACTAAAGATGTTATAGAGTTATTAAGAAAAACTTGACTTGAATATTTTTATTATTATTTTAAACTTTATCTTGTAGTTTAACCCTTTTCGGCTTTAAATTAAAAACTACGTCAGTCTATAGCAGCTAGTTTTAACCCTGAATTGTTTTATAAAATTTATAAATGTATTATTGAAATAAAAATATAATTCAGGGAAAAAACTATGTACTCTGCCTAGACCCTTTCTTGATTTTAAAATTATTACGCGATTAGGGTTAAACTATACTTAACTATATCGAAAACTATAACTACTTATAGCTAACCAATTTCTAAATTCATACATTGTAATAGTATATAAACACATTATAAACTTAAGATTACAAAACAGTTTGTCTCTTTAAATCCACTACATATATGTACATGCCCACTAGACATCAAACTTACAACTTAAAATGTACATACCGTGATTACTAATGTAACTTGATTTTCCAATTCAATAGCTCATTCATGCCATTCTAATTGGGAGAACCTACGTGTGAAATAACACACGCTAAGTACGAACTTAGAGAGGCAATAATCTTATTTATCAAAGCATAAAATAAAGCAATACATGTTATACATTAACCTAGCATAGTTTCTGTCTAAGGTAGTATAGTACTAACAAGGTTTTCATAGTCAGTCAATATTCATGTGCAAGTCATATTTTTTTCTAACTTAGTCTAGTTTCCAATACTCCATCATTATCAAGTAAATCATATACATGGCGTTCACATACATGGCATATTTCATACACATGGCATATTTCATACACATGGCATAATTCACATGCATGACATGATTTGTATATATATGGCATAATTTACATACATGACATATTTCATATACATGGCATAATTCATATATATGGCATGAATTATATATATGGCAGAATCCATATACGTGTCATAATTCATGTATGTGGCATGATTCATATACGTGACATCATTCATATATACGACTTAATTCATATACATAACATGATACGTGTACATGGCATAATTCATATGCGTAACATAATTTGTATACATGTCATGATTCTTTTACATGACATGATTCATATACGTGATTTAATTCATATGCATGGCATAGTTCATATTCATGACATGATTCATATACGCAACATGATTCGTTTACATGACATGATTCATTTACGTGACATGATTTTTTTATCATTGCCCAAAGTACGCTATATGAGATCGAGGTACGCGAGTCATTTTGAAATGACACCATAGTGTTTAACGTGAACGTGAAGATGAGTACGTACTCGGGGACGCTCTTTGCTCCCCATAAACATGAAGCACCTCAACAGTGCACTCGGACACAGTGGGTGTGGATCCCAGGGTGCATGTGACACAATCATTTTGTCACAATATCTATTTGATAACATGAACATGAGGGTGCAGCTGCTAAAGACTCTATGGCATGCCAACTATACCATGGACTCTCATACACAATATTTGGGCATTTCTTTCATCATCAACTCAACATCATAATCAATCATACATATAGACATTTCATATTTCATGCTTCATCATAAATATTCATGGTAAACATAGATCATCATCACTTCTCAGATTAGCCATTCATACTTTATATTCTATTTAATTTACCTTTATTGCAACATACATTAACTCAACAAATATAGATAATGCAGTCCCATTTATTTTGTCCATTGTTGACTTTTCACACAGTTTTAGGAATAAAAAGTTTGTGTAAGAATGTGTAAGAAATATGATGTAAAATAATTGAAACGACAATTTTATCCTTGAAAAGTTGAATTTTGTTTTGTTGGGAAACTAAAAAAATGGTATAAAAGGAAATGTGTCTTATAAAAGTTGTTGATTTTTTCAATGAGACATTTTAAGTGGGACAATTTTAAAACACAAAAGGGATATATCGAGTGGGACAGAGGGAGTACTATTTTAAATGAAGGTCGACTATTCGCAAGTCTTCCTAATTGCATTTTAAAACGTATAAATGCACTCACCTGGGCCATGAATAGTATGCCTCACTAAGATTACTCGAGGTTCTTATCTTTATTTTTATCACTTGTTCTCCTTCGATCTCTTGTAGAACTGTATAAAACCAATCGAACATATACATTACCATTCTCGTATTCGGCTTACATCTAACATTGCTAACTTGGTTCTTAAACATAACTATTCAAATATAATTTTTTTAAAAAATTTCCCCAATATTCTTCAAAGTTATCGAATTGGTCCCTAGGTCCTTAGTGACCATTTTGAACATTAAACAATTGTTCAAGCTTAATTTGAACAATTTTCATAATTAATTACTCATTTTGGACTATTACTCTTTTAGTCCTCAAACTTTATAAAAGTGACATTTTAGTCACTACTTTACTTTTGTACATAAATTCATGTACAAATAAACCATTCATTTATTTTCTAACCTTCATGAAATTTTTCCTTCAACTTTCAACTTTATTCAACTTGGTCATTCACTAAATTCTTTATTTTTGAAAAGGTCCTTAAATTTTCCTTTCTTATCATTTCAATCCCTTAACTTTCATAACATGCTTGAATCTTCAATTCTATCAATTTTCCATAAATTCAAGACCAATCTTTAATTTTTCCTAAATTGCCGAATTAGTCCTTTAACTTCCAAAATTTTTCATTTTGGTCCCCAATCATCAATTCAAGCTAATTTAATCATAACTCATCCATTCCAATATAAAAATAAAATTTTCAATAATTTCCCCTAATTTTCTCAATCTTTTCGAAATGGTCCCTATAATTTTCAATTAGGGAAATTATTTAATTTAACATCAAATTCAAGCTCTCAACATCATAATCTATTCAATTTCATCCTCAATTTAACTCCCTGACCAAAATCCCCAAAATTTAGGGTTAGGGTTTATAACCTAAAACATGGAATTAATCTAAATTCAATCTTGATTCCATGTTTACAACATCAATTCTACCAAATACAACTCTAATTTCCATCATAGACTTCAAATTCCATAATCATCTTTGTCCATAAACATGAATTATATTTTACTTTATTGTGCAAAACTACTACCAAAATGTATAGAATAAAGCATAGAACAAATTACCTTAATTTGTTTTGCTTGAAATTAGCCTTGATTCTTCAATTTTGGCTTTGAAATTGAAAATTTTCCTTTCTCCCCCTTTCTTTCTTGTATTCGAACAGCTCAAAATAAGATAAGGAAATTTTTTCTCATCTTTTAATCATTTTATCCATGTGTTGAAAATTAAATGAATTTTTAATTCATTTAATTAGTGAAATTACCAATTTACCATTTTTCATCCAATGGCCAAGACTTAATCTTATCAAAAATCAATGGCCACGATCAATTCCATGTTTAATTCACCTTTCACAATTGCCCTTAACTTCTCAAAATATTTCAAAAATACCATCCATGGCAAATGACCAATTTGCCCTCCAACTAGACTTTATTTACTTACATAACTTAAAATTGTCATTCCATAAAAATTGAACCAAATTGGTTCGATTCTAACCAGCCTCCTTCCCAAAATATCATAATCATAAATGTTAATTTATGATATTTATTCGATCTAATTATTCAAATTTCACTCAATAGGATTTCTAAATTTCCTTTCTTTGAGCTTTATAACTACTCCATCATATTCTAACTAAATCTAGTTAGAATCCCACCAACATTAATAAAATATTCATAAAATAATATTTTATGAATTTCCCATAATCTTTGGAATTATCTTTAAAATTTCAATTCGATCCGATATACCGATAATTACAGGAAATTTTATCGGATACATCATCTTAGAAATCTTATCTCAACAATCCATTACAAATATTACTGACTTAAACTGAATCATTCTTATCAGTCAAAATATCGAATATGGGACCTTCCCAATAAGTCACCCATCCCAGTGCTACTCTGGTTTGAGCACGCTTAACAATTTTTATTCGATCCAAAATTCGAATAATATAAGCCTCGTATGAAAAATTCGGGTAACACGAAAATCCACTCTTGGGGGTGAACTATCCATTTACGGGATTAAATTACATAACTTTTTAAAATTACACTTTGGTCCCTAAACTTTTCCAAACTTTACATTTTAACCTCTAAACTTTTAAAAATTACATTTTAGTCACTAAACAAAAATTGGGATATTACAAGGATGATGATGGTGGCCTTAGATTCACGCCACGACGCCGAATGGCGACAAAAAGTGCAAAAAACAGTGACGCAATTGAGAGCTTCTCGACAATCCTTTGAAAAGATCCCTACAACAAACGGCGGTCGTTCACTGCGAGTGGAGAACGAGACTGAAATGATGTGCGACGACGCTTTAATCGGTGGCGGTGGTGCACGCCACAACCGGGCGGTGACGGATATCAGTGCAGTGGCCGAATATGGGAAGGTGGAGAGTTTGGGAAAAAAAATATCTTGATATTTTCAGATCGGTGCATTAATTATGACACGGGGTTGGTTCAAACTTATTTATTTTGGATCGAATTAATAGGCATGATATGTCAACAAATGGGTGTAATACTCATCTAGAATTCAACCTTTAGCCCAAACGGCTAATGCAGCAATACTCCTTGCCAATGGCATAAGTTCGAACCTCATCATTAGCACTTTCTCTCTTTTTTTTTTAACACTATTACAATATTATGGGTGTTACATTAGGCGCAAAGTCCAATGATTTATATCTTCCTTGGTGTGATGTGGGCCATCAAAGGAGTCTTCATCACAACTGTGAACTCCATCTTCTCCTCCAAGCTGATCTCATCTCCATCCATGGCGTTCCATTCAAATCTCCATATCAAATTAGCCACAAAATACTCAAGGTGAAGCAAGGCCAACCCAATTCCAGGGCAAATCCTTCTCCCAACACCAAAAGGCATCATCCTAATCTCCCTACTCCCTGTTATATCAAACACTTCCCCTCCTCCAGCACCACCACTTGCCATGAACCTCTCAGGCTTAAACGCCATCGGCTCCTCCCACACCGTCGGATCCCACCCCATATCCGCCACCATGAAATTGATAGCTCCACTCTTGGGGACCAAATATCCACCCAAGACAGTGTCTTCTGTCACACAATGAGGCACCATGTGTGCTGGTGGGTGCCTTCTCAGCCCTTCCAAAACAATTGCTTTCAAGTATGATAGCTTCTGCAGATCATCTTGTCTGATTTCTTCAACACCATTATCATCTCCCACAACAACAACACCTTTGATTTCAAGAAACAATCTTTCTTGAATATGGGGGTGTTTCACCAAATTTGCCATGATCCATTGTAAAGCTGTGGAAGTTGAATCATGGCCGGCACTGATGAACTCAGAGGCCAAAGTTACAATCTCTTTTTCATCAAGCTTCCTTTTTTCCTCTGGTAATTCCAAATCCAACAAAGTATCAACATATGCCAACACAGAATCAGAATCAAAACCATCGTTTTTAGCTTCTTTTCTTGCTCTTATAAATGGGATGAACACATCTTCAAGATCCTTGCGAAGCTTAAGCAACTGATCCCATTGCTTTCGAAGCAAAATTTTGGTGATTCGAGGCCAAAAGTTGAGCAAATTGAATCTTCCAAAACCAGTCAGAACCCTTCTTTGAACAGCTCCAATCTCTTTAATCTGTTCTTCACTGAGTTTATCACCAAAACACATCAAACCCAGTAAACACAGATTAGCATATTGAAAATGAGCCAAAACCTGAACCGATTGATCACCACTTTTGGCCTGTTCCTGTAAAGAATGGAAAAGAATATCCAAAACCCATTTTCGTGCATGAGCATACGACTTCACACGCGACGGATGGAGGATCTCCGATGTCAAGTTCCGCCGGAACAGCCGCCATAACGGGCCGTAAGAGCCGGAGCTGATGTTATGTTGGTTGCTGTTCATAATATTGTTGGCAGGGCGGGATTTGGGTCTGTCTGAAAACAGTGAACCGCTTTGGATTAAAGCTTGGTGAGCCAAGGAACGGTCGAAGACAAAGATGGAAGGGTGAGGACCGATGTGGAGAGTGATGATGGGGCCGAGTGTACGGCGGAGGTGGCGGAGGCTTTGTTGGATTTGGAAAGCGGGTTTTCGGATCCATAGGAAGTTGCCGATGAAAGGGAAAGTGGGAGGAGATGGAGGGAGAGTGTAGGGAAGGGTTTTGGAAGTGGAGAAGAGGTTGAAGAAAGCTGGGAGAAGAAGAGAAATGGAGATTGTGAGAAGGATGACGAACCAAGTTTCCATTTTTAGGGGTAAAGTTTTAGAGATGATAAAAAATGTAGACTTTGAAAAGTAAATGTTAGATATTATGACACCATGTATGGTTGAAGAAGATAAACTACATATAGAAATGTATGAATATTAGCGTTACTTTAATAGTGTGTATCAATATATGTCCGTTTTAAAATTTTTCTAAAATTTTATAGCTCAATTATTTCAATATTAGTTCATACTCCATGCTTCTCCACTTTTGAAAAAAAAAACATCTTTTTGAAAAGTATGCAAATTAATTAGGCTGTGATTTTCTTTTCATTTTTTTCCCACAGTCAAACAAATGGATTGACGCTGTGAAAGAGAAATCCGACTTTGACACTTATTTTTTGTATTTAGAATTCGACACTCTTCTAATAAAATTATTTTTAAAGTTCGAATTTAAATTTTTTTAAAAATACAATATGTATTGTCATTATATACTATACTTGTTGATTTAATTAATAATTATTTATATGTTTAACAAATGAATTCTACATACTTGAACGAAAATGACCGTACCATATGTTAATAGATAAATTTAAATATTATAATTTAAAATCATAATAATAGTTATCGGTTTATCTGCATAATATTTGTGCGTGATTAAAATATTAGAATTAATAAACAAATATTATATTATAATTACACTATACAATTTAAAAATATTATAATTTTAAACGATAATCATCATTAATAACATTATAAAATTAAATATAAATGGCTTAATGCACATTTTGTTCTCTAATATTTATCACTTTTTTTCTAAACTTTGTACCTAATTTATTTTTTGAGCTCATGTGCCCTTAACGTTTGAGACGTTACTCAAATTACTCAAAAAATCTAAAGTCGTTTATTAAAAAAATTGTGGCCAATCATATCGTGCCACATCAACATTACTATTTATTTTAAAATTTTTCAAATAAAATAATATATATAAATATTCATTTATTTTATTTTTCCAAAACTACCCCAACCCCATCCCACATCCCAGGCAGCCAACGCCAAAATCTCAGGCCAAAGCAGTCAAATACCCCCCGAAATTTTCCATTTCAGAAGAAACCAAAGCCAAGTTACAAACTACAATGGTATTGACAACAATAATTGCATATACAATAGCTCCGACATTTAGGATGAACAAAACTTGACTCGAAGAGAAAAAAAATGACTTGTTTTAATTTGATTCGTAATTTCATAAATTAGACTAGAAAATATTTTAAATAAAATTTGAGTTATGAAATGGAAATTCGAATGACTTGAATAACTCAAAAATTTTAGTAATTAATTGATTAATTTTCATATTCGAGTCGAGTCTGTTAGTTCTGCATGATATATTATGTATATCATATGTGAAAAATATAAATAAATATATATGTATATTGTATATGCATATAAAAAGACGTTAAAATTGGGTATATGCATATAGAACTATATATGTGCACCGCTACGTATATGTATATAGAAATATATATGAAGAAATATATATATATATAAATAAATTTGTATAGAAACTCGAAAACTCGACTCGATTAAAAAAATTTAAATAAAATTTGAATCATAAATATAACTTGCAACTCAAATAACTAAAATTTTTTATTAGACTCGACTTGACTCGATTGAACGTAGAACCCTGCCGACAGCCTACATAAAAGTGAGTCAATTGGGAGATAATGAGAACCCGAACCCATTTATAAAATGGAACCCAAAAACCAAAATCGAGAAAGTTGTGGAATTTGCTGCCCAAAGTGCATACAAAAGTAAAAATATAGAGAAAATTGAAGAGAACAACAGTGGTGGCGAGGTTGGGTTATTGCGTTTGAGGAGGTGAAAACGGAGGCTTTGGATACCAGAAAGAAAGAAACAAATATCGATGAAGAAATAATCTGAAAAATCTTGAAACCAAGGACGGTGAAGAATTTCGACCATGAAAATAGCTTTGAGGTCGTTATGAATTGCTGGTAACATAGTAGAATAAGGGACGGAGTGTAAACATAAATCGAGTAAAATGCAGCGGAAGGATCGAAATTCATAAATACCTCTAGCTATTGTCAAAGACCGTATGCAAAATTGAGATGTGGTTGCACCACTGTCGAGCACGTTGAACCACCGTCGGATGCTTAAAACCACCGTGGAAACACCTCGAACCACCGTCGAATATAGCGAACACGACAACACGAAAACTAAAAAGCTAATGATCTTCTAAGAACTCGACGCTTTAGATCATACACTTAATGAATAAACCCGATGTTTATTCTAGGTCCAAACTTTACTGACATTTCTCGAAATAATTAACTTAATGTGTACACAACATATATGAGAAATATCAAACTTTATTAAAGTTTCAACAGAATCGTTCTTACAACGAAAATTTACAAAGTGGGAACAAGTCCCATAGTGACAACATGATCCTTAAATTTATGTGGTGGCATGCCCTTAGTCAAAGGATCAGCTAACATCTGCTTAGTGTTAATATGCTCAATGACCACTTTTTTTTCTTTAACACGTTCCCTTATGGCTAGATACTTAATGTCGATGTGTTTACTTCGACTTTCATTTTTGTTGTTCTTAGCCATACAGACAGCAGCTAAATTGCCACAATATATTCTTAATGGCCTAGAGATTGAATCCACAAGTCTCAGCCCAGAAATGAAACTCCTTAACCATACTTTATGTGAGGTAGCCTCAAAACACGAAACGAACTCGGCCTCCATAGTGGAAGTGGCAGTCAATGTCTGCTTAACACTCTTCCAAGATATAGCTCCGCCGGCAAACATAAATATGTAACCTGATGTTGATTTACGTGAATCAACATAGCCAGCAAAGTCAGAATCGAAGTAGCCAATCACCTCTAAATGGTCAGATCGTTTGTACGCAAGCATGTATTCCTTTGTCCCTTTGAGGTATCTCAAATTTTTTTTTGCAGCTCTCCAGTGGTCTATACCCGGATTACTCTGATATCTTCCCAACATCCCAACGGCAAATGCAATTTCAGGCCTTGTACAGACTTGAGCATACATCAGGCTTCCAACAGCAGAAGCATATGGAATGTTTTTCATTTGCTCCCTCTCAAATTCGTTCGTCGGGCATTGGTTCAAATTGAACTTATCACTCTTTACGATAGGAGCAACACTAGGTGAACAATCTCTCATCCGAAATCTTTCCAAAACTTTGTTGATATAGGTTTCTTGAGATAGACCTAAGACATCTTTATGTCTATCACGATGAATCTTAATGCTAATGACATAAGATGCATCACCCATATCTTTCATATCAAAATTTTTATAAAAGAATTGTTTCACCTCGTGTAGCATATCCATGTCATTTGCTGCAAATAAAATATCATCCACATATAGAATAAGGAAACAAATTTTACTCCCAGTGACCTTCTGGTATATATATTGGTCCATGATATTCTCAACAAAATTTACTTCCATTAATGTCTTTTGCTATTCATAATTTAACACGTTTGGAAGTGAAGAGATGCCATAAGTTGAAGTATATATTTACTTCATCCATGGTTAAAAGCTTCGTTCAACTGAAAACACTTGTGGTTTTTAATTGTGATGAAATGCAAGAGATAATAGAAGGAATATTAGCTGCAGAAGAAGAAGGGATTAGCAGCAGCATAAGGGTGTTTCCTAAACTTGACTCTCTGAAGCTGAAATTCCTTCCCAAACTCAATAGATTTTGCAGTGGATTAAATTCGATTTTCCCTCGCTAAAGAGTCTAACAATATCGCACTGTTCAGAACATTTCAATATTGTCAATGAAAAGAGCATAGTAGCGCTGCCACATTATCTGTTCAATGAAAAGGTATGCTTTAATTATTTATGAATATATAGATATTTTGGTGTAATATTTTCTATGATATATAGTTACTGACACATTCAAATGAATTATGTATGTAGGTGATACTTCCTGTACTAGAGGAATTGGAAATTGAAACTTGGAGAGGATATGTCCTGACCTACTTGTTGAACATTCCTTTTCTAGACTAACTTCCATCTCTTTGAAGAGTTGTCCTAAACTATTGAATGTTTTTCCGTTGAGTATGTTAACAAGACTTCAAAAGCTTAAGCGGCTGAGCATAAAGACTTGCGAATCAATAGAAGAAATAATATCTGAATCTGAATTCCAAGGAGGTAGCGGTAGTGCTATGCCATCACTTTCTTCGCCGTTCATTCAATCGGATGTTATTGCATTTCAATTTCCATATTTGACATCCTTGGTTCTCTATTCCTTGCCAAATCTGAAGAGTATCCATCACTATAAAATGCATGCTATAAATTGGCCTTCATTGAAGGAGATGACAATGCATGGATGTCAAACAGTGGAGATACTATTTGCTTCTCAAGGAACAAGTAGTGAACATCCCCTCTTTTGGGTGAATGAGGTATCTTTCTAATCCCCAAACTATTTTATTTATTTATTTATTAGACTACAATGCATTCTCTGTTTGTGCTGTTAACATACAACGGTAATTGTGTAGTCTACGTTCCCAAATCTACATCAACTCACTTTGGGATATAATGCCGAAATCAAAGAGATCATGTGGCATTGCGAAGGCCAACAACAACAGCAACTCCTATCTCATTACTTTCCCAACCTAAAAGTTGTCAAACTTGAGTGGTCTTGGTCTCAAGTGACCGTATTATTGCCATCGTACTTGTTTCAGTTATTATCCTTACCCAATCTTCAAACACTTGAAATAATGAAGTTTTTTTTTAAAGAGATGATATTCCAAAGTGAAGAAGGTGGTGAGGAAAAACCTGCAGCACTGCTACTTTCTCAGATAACTGAATTAAGGCTGAATCATCTTCCTGAATTGATGCATCTATGGAAGGAAAAAGAAGGATTCCCAAATCTAAGGATTGTGCATGTTTGCTTGTGCCACGAATTAAAAGCTAATCTAGTTCCATCCTCAGTATCTTTCCTAAGTCTAGTGCAGCTCAAACAAATGAGTATATGGTATTGTCGAAATATAGAAGAAATAGTACAAGGGGGAGATGATGATGATGTAATCAGTTTCCCCAAACTCAGCCGTTTGGAGCTTGAAGATCTACCAAAGCTAAAAAGCTTCTGCTCATCAGGGAATTATACCTTTGCATTCCCATCCTTGGAAATTCTACTTGTATATTATTGCACAAAGATGAAGATGTTCTCTCAAGGAGACTCAAACACTCCAATGTTGCACAAAATACAAATAAACACGTGGGGAGGTGAAGGCAGCCTTAACAATACCATACGAAAGCTATTCAGACAAAAGGTATGTTT
Organism: Hibiscus mutabilis; assembly: GCA_019671005.1. Taxonomy (NCBI): domain Eukaryota; kingdom Viridiplantae; phylum Streptophyta; class Magnoliopsida; order Malvales; family Malvaceae; genus Hibiscus; species Hibiscus mutabilis. The sequence continues at coordinate 38,558,624 of CM033750.1, read as the reverse complement.
CTGAAATTTCCTTATTATTCACTATTTTGCAAAATTTTAGCACTTGGCTTTACATTTCACCCTCCACAAAACGCATATGAACTTATACACGTTCATTGCATCAAAATATAAATCCGAACTTAGACAAGTACTCATTATTATATTCTTCTTTTAACTTAATGATCATAACAATATTTTCGGATCGAAAAATTTAAGAATTATGTAGAAGATCAAAGCAATTATTCATTTTGTTTTACTATTCTTCTTTTCTCTTTCATAAATAATATTGATTTTTCTTGAGGATTATTATTGTAAAATATTATAGAGGGAGTACAAAATTTCATGAAAGATCAAGGCGATTCTTCAACTTTTAACATCGAATGACCTGAATCAAGTAAGCCAGCATAAACATATAGTGCATATGGTTATTTTTACCTTCATTATTCAAAAGTGCAGGGCTACTTCTAATTCTAATCTTCCTTCAATCACCATTCTTTCATCTGGAATTCCTTTCAAAAAAATTGTATTTCTTACTTGGTGGCTTACCGAGAATCGAAGGAGTTTATTTTTCTTCCTTTCGTTCTTCTTAACTCTCCTTTCTATCTACAATTTTTCATCCGAAATTCCTTTCGAAATTTTTTCTTCCTTCATCTTCACTGTCTTCCTTCCCACTTATTTGAACCTTCTTTTTGTTGGAAGCAGGGCTGTTAAGCATTGAGTTTTCGAGTACAATCTGAAGCCCTCTTTCGAGCAAGAAGACACCCTATTTTGTCTGGTTAACGGAATGTAAGATTATTAAAATCTATACAGTCCCCAGAGATTTTCCTCCCTTGTAAACTTATTGTTAAACCAAAGTTTCAAGTACCCCTTTGTGAACAAAGCAAATGACAATGAAGCTGAGTAGCAAATGTGACCAGCATTCAACAACAATATTAAGATTGCCCAGCAACAATTTAATCAAACCAGAGAGCAACTCAAGATCACAATCCAGATCGCAACTCAATGAAGTCCAACAAATAACACCAAGAAGAGCATTACGCCAAATGACTACCTCAAGTACTAAACCTTTGTAGTGTTTCCAGCAAACTAAACATACTAATCAGGAACCTTATTGTTACCAAACAATAGAGCCAAACAACAACTAATCTGGATATACCACGGTGAACCATATTAATTCAATACACTGAACTTTAGACTTCATCAATATTCCACAATTGAAAAATTTACTAATCATCTCACTTGACAATCAATCGGCAAATCACCAAATCAACACCATTTCCGGTGAAACAAGCTAACAAATAAGAAAAACACATGACATAACCAGGTAAAACAGGAAATGTAGTATCAATCGAGGTATCTCACCACTGTGTTCACACCATTAGTAACCAGAGAAGACAAAAAATGAAGCAATGACGAGGGACTCTCGCCAAAACAAATCACCAGTATTGATTTAGGCTCTATGTCTCAACCATACAACCCATGAGGAGATAGATTGGAAATCGACTGAAACAACCTCAGACGATCAGCCTTAACAATACCATACGAAAGCTATTCAGATCAATGGTATGTTTTCTGAAATTTCCTTATTATTCAGTATTTTACAAAATATTAGTAATTGGCTTTACATTTAGTGTAAACACTATATACCGATGGATTTCCAAGCCGTTACTAAATATTGTTTTCCAACAACTTCAAACTCGGTTAGTATATGTTCGGATTACTGACGGAAGAAGTGATTTCATTAGTACATATACAGATCAGAAGATGTGCACCTTGTAGCAGGTAACTGGCTGTAATGTTTTCGTCAGAAAATCATTTTTATTGGCATAAGGTAACGGGCAGTATACTGACAGTTTTTTGGTGTAATATATTGATGGACTTCCGCCGTCAAGGTTACTGTCTTAATAAACTATGTTAAGACATCATAATAAATTGATAAACAGTTTTAAAATTATTAAACATAAATATACCAGCATGACATGATCGAAGAATATAAGGATTCTGAAAAAGATCAAAGCCATCCTTCAATTTTTGTGGATTCTAAAGAATGCGAGAATCATGAAGAGGAATGTCATAATTCTGACAAAGATCGAAGCAATTCTTCAACTTATACAGATTCTAAAGAAGATCAAAACAAACCTTCAACTTTTAACTCCCAAGTAATTGTAAATTCAATTTAATTTAATATTTATCTTTTCTCCTTTATAAATAATATTAACTTCACTTGAGTATTATCAAATGCAGGGTCAACTGATAGGGGAGCACTATGAGCGATCGCTCAAGGCCCCTAATCAAAGGCCCCTAAAAATAATTATCTTTATTTTTAAAATTTATTTTTAATTTATTGTGTCGAGAGGGTCGTTCCATAATGGGTCATTCCAATATTCAATCTGAATTAATTAGTCAATGAGTTGGATACCAGTGGTTGAACAAAAAATAATAAATTTATCTTTCTCTTTATTCTTCTCCAATCTAACGATAAAAAAACTAAATGATACAATATTCTTCAAAAAAATGCGTTTATGGTTCAAAATAAGCTCCATATTATACTCAGTTACCCACAGTTCAATTCCTTCAAATTATGTTAACAAAACAATAAAAATAATGTATTTCACAAAGTTTAATCATGTTTTTATGATTTATTAATGAAATATTAAATTAATTGTTCAAAGTAATCATGTATGATTTCGTTCTATAAGAGTCTATTTTTAAGTTTCGCACAAAGCCCCGAGAAAATCCAAGACGACCCTGATCAAATGTAGAATCTCGTAGAAGAAGTACAAACTTAAACTTTAAATGCATAACTCTAAAATTTCAAATCCTATTCATTCATATTAAACTTTAAACTCTAAATTCCAAACTCTAAAACTTAAACTCCTAAACCCTAAATTTGACGTAACTTGTGTATTAAATATTTGTTGTTAGTACTAGCGAACCACGACCATGCGAACACCCAATTATAACCCTCTGTGAACGTACTAGCAGACCACGACCATGCGAACGACCAATCACATCCCATCATGAACACGACATGCGAATTCTACCTAGATCACATGATGATGCACGTGATCTATATCGACACCCGATCCACGACAACTCACCAAGACACTTGTCTTCCTCGATTGACACGTGCCCTCACCTCATTCAGACCTTTATAAGGAGCCATGCACCCCAAATAGAGCTAAGCTCCCAAGAACCCCTACCTAAGAAAAAGACCTTGACCGAGAACCCAGACCCGAGCTCTCAAAATTTCACCGAAACTCCATCATCTCTACCGTCAAGAAATGTTGCACACTTATGTTGTCAACATTTTTCCTTTTAAGTTTATAGGACTGAGTTGTACTGTTAATTAGTTTTAGGATTAAATTGAATTTTTGCTAAAGATATAAATCGGTTAAAATGAAAGCCAAGGGTTCAATCAGGACCAAATGTGAATTAGTGGGTTCAATAAGCTTCTTATCCTCTGTATTTTTTAACAATTTCTACTAAGGGGAGGAGAAGAAAAATTGTGTTCCTACTGAGTCTTGAACACACAACCTAAGGAAGGGAGAGCGTCAACTAAGACTTTAACCACCATATGCTCTAGAAATTGTTGACTATCTTCTGTTTTTAATATATATTAAATAAACATTTAAATAAGTGAGCTTTTTATGATATTTTAATTATTTAAACGTTAAATTTCATGTTCTATTCGCGTAGATTATGCACATCAATTTTGAATAAATTGAAAATATTTAATCATTTATTTTATGTAAAAAAAGCAACTGTTTTTTTTTAATATTCAAACCGTTAAATATATATTAATGAACTTAGATAATTGAAGTCTTCCCAGGGGCGGAAGCTCGGGTCACGGCCCCACTAAAGTTTTTAAAAACTCAAATTTTGCCTCTAAAATTTTTAAAAAATTTAATTTGGTTCCCTCAAAATTTTTAAAAATTCATATTAAAATTTAAATGTTTAAATATTTTTAATTAAATTCCCTCTCAAATTTTTAATTTTTTTGTTAAATCTCTCAAATTTATTAAAAATTTTAATTAAACCCTCATTTTTAATTTTTTTTGTTTTATCCTCCAAATTTTTAAAAATTTAAGTTGACCCCCAAAATTTTTAAATATTAAAATCTTTGTGTCAAAGTCACAATGTTACTGTTATGAATTTTTGTGAATTTGTTTTAATTTCAAGTAAATCTTCTCAAGAAAGAATTAGCTGTACGAAGTTCAAACTCGAACCATAAAATCCCATATCAAGAGATTAGAAGCAGATGCGGCGGTACAGCCGGTACCGGCACCAAGCTACCAATAGCAAGTTGTTTTAGAGATTTAGAGGGGTGGGTGCTTCCACTTGAAAATCTTAAATGGAGTGCCAGGATTTCCTTCAATTACAAGGCACACTACCTTGGACCATTTCAAATACAAGAAAAAGAAAAGCATGCATTACTTATCTCTACATAATTTAAAATTAAAATTTTAATATATATTAAAAATATCAAGTCGGTTGGGTACCCGGTTATAAAAGAAATTTAGCCTAGACCCTACCTGACTACTCCAAATAAATCACGGGTCGTGTATCCAGTCTGATCAGTTAATTTTTTAGACAAATATTCTATACTATCAAAATGTATAGAATCAAGCATAGAACAAATTACCTTAATTTGTTTTGCTTGAAATTAGCCTTGATTCTTCAATTTTGGCTTTGAAATTGAAAATTTTCCTTTCTCCCCCTTTCTTTCTTGTATTCGAACACCTCAAAAATAAGATAAGGAAAAATTTTCTCATCTTTTAATCATTTTATCCATGTGTTGAAAATTAAATGAATTTTTAATTCATTTAATTAGTGAAATTACCAATTTACCCTTTTCACAATTGCCCTTAACTTCTCAAAATATTTCAAAAATACCATCCATGGCAAATGACCAATTTGCCCTCCATCTAGACTTTATTTACTTACATGACTTAAAATTGTCATTCCATAAAAATTGAACCAAATTGGTTCCATTCTAACCAGCCTCCTTCCCAAAATATCATAAATGTTAATTTATGATATTTATTCTATCTAATTATCCGAATTTCATAAATATGTGCATGTAGCTAAAATAATGATATCATGGCAATATAACAATATTGGCGCTACCTGTAGCCGCCTAAACACATATCAAACAACAAGGGATGCATAAGTCTCACACAACACACATGCACCATACCAAACAAACCTAGAGTGAGGCTCGATGTCACACAGCCTCAGGAACATACACGAGTACTCGGACTCTCTCATCGAGTATCATCGGATGAGGCCTAGTGTCACATAGCCTCGAGAACGTACATCTGGGAGCTCATCTCTTGGTGCTGTAATACGCTCATTGTGTATTTGAATCGCATCAACCAAAGGTGACTCACCAAACACAAGTGCCCTTACTTGGCACATAACAACATACGATTCACCAAGGATCCCTATGGTTGTTGTTACAATAAGTGACCCAATATTTATCAAGTTATTACTCATTATGCTCGTATATAAGGTTTAAATCTGGGTTTCTCAGTTTTACTATTTATTTTATCACATTAGAAACACATTGGACCATAGTCATCGAATTATAAGCCTCTTAAACTCAAACTTAACTTTTCGGGCAAATTGCCCAGTTGGTATCGGTACTGACCTTGCGTACTGATACGTACTCCATTGGGTACTAGTACACCATGCGTACCAATACGAAACGAGCTCGCTGGAATTTTATTTGCCTATGCGTATCGATACGGTTCGACCCATATCGATACCTCTTTATCAAGCGTACTAGTACCCCTTCATAGTTCATCCAATGGAACAATGTTCTTAAACCCTTAACACTGAGGTATCGGTACTGCCTCCCCCGTACCAATACTGAAGCCTAGAAATGGCTTCCTAGGCTCAAGATATCACTTTTCAAGCCCTCGATTCACCACCATTAACCCCCAAACTCGATCCTATATATTATAGAAGTGTTTAAGGTGATTTACTATCATTTTTACACATTATTAACATGAAATCCAAGTTATGCCATTAAAAGGGGGTTTTAACCTCTAAACACCCAAATCAACCACAACATCAAATTTAAGCACACAAGGCATCATCCTTAGGGTGTGCGTGTATGAAACCAAGGAATTAGTAGTTTACTAACCTTGACCTGATGCTAAAAACAAAGCTCTAAGCCAACACCTCTAGCCTTCCTCTTCTCTTGAACCTTAGAAGCTTCTCCAACCTCTTTCACTACACAAGAAAGTTGTAAAACAAGTTACAACTTGTAGGAGATAAGAAACCTAACTAGACCTACTCTTAGGGCTGAAAAAATGAGATTAACTCCACCTATAACCCAACTCTCACAACCCCCCCCCCACTAAACCCAAGAACACCTTCCTCCATTTCTAATGATCGTTACCTTATTTTGTAGATCTTTGGGAGATGATCAACTTCTCTCAAACTCAAATTATGAGATTCCACACAAAAATGACAAAGTTTCCAACTTTATCTTTGGGTTAAGGTGGATGTTGAAGGAGAATGAAATTAGGAAAAAGAGACGGGAAATAAGGGTAATCTCACCATCTCCAATCTGCAAAAATAATAAAGAGAAAACAACCTTTCTTTTTCTCGAGGGGTAATTTACCCAATTACCCTTCCTTTTCCCCTAACCAACCTCAAACCCAATAACCAAGCCCAACAATACATGAAAGCCAACTAAAAACCTCATGGAGCCTTTTACGGCCCTAACACTTAAGGCCCACAATTCGAGTTAAACCGATCATTGGACTCTAAAATTCTAATCGTTACAGATCTATTATTTTTGTCAATCGGGCCACTTAAATATTTATAAGATATCAATTAAGTCACATGTTATTAATAGTTAATGGAGAAGCTGATGTGATAGAAAATGTTTGGCTTTCATTACTTGCACATTCTATCAATTTACTCCTTACTTTAAATTAATTCAATAAAAGTAATCATCCAATCAAATTAAATTCCCACGAACCCATGCTCGAATCTCCTCAAAACCATTTTATTTTCTTTAATTTCCATCATTAAAAATGGTTTTTAAATGTCACGGTAGTCAAATTAAAGCCTCCATAATTACTTGACTATTCAAGTGGTTTACCCTTAAATTTATTGTTTAATATAAAAAATTTAAAAATCTATTTAAAAGTGTAAAATATGTAGATAATAATTTCAAATGTAAAAACATGGAATAACTATATCGTTTTCATATACTAATTTTAAATCAACAAAATTATAAATATGTAGATAATATTTTTCAATTTTATTAACCAAACGTTAATTTTTAACATACACTTTAGAATTAGATATCTTAAAATTTTAAGTTAAGTAATAGTTAATGTCATTGTCATTTAGATTCTTTTAAAATCTTAATGAGTTTTTTTTAAGTTTTCTCTTTTTTATAATTCTAAAATTCTTTTATAATTTCAAAAACAAAACCTATGAACTTTACATCTTTGTGAAATTATCATATTTCAAAAGTGTTAAATTAATATTTTAACTATAGTTCACGGGCTAAATTAGGTGATAATCCTTGACTCAACATATCACATCAAAATTTCATTAAGGGTTAACAACAATTAACAAATTAGTGGACAAAACATTATAAATCAATGACGATTATCATTTTGTAACTTTTCATAATGCAATGAATTTTTTTAAAAAAATATTAATAGTTGGATGACCTCTAATATAATTTACTCTGAATTCTAAGCCATACATTTAGACCCTAAAAAATATACCTTACTCTAAATTCTCTAAACTATAATTTTAAACTCTAACATTATACTCTAAACCTGAATTTTTAGAGTGTAATTAGTACACCAAAAAGGGTAGAAGATTTCTATTCATTGCTATAATCGATTATAAGTGATTACAAAATAACTTTTGTTAATGTCAATTCCTAATTCCATTAATGAATGGATTTATATTCAATATATTGACGGTGAAAACTTTTAATTTTCACAAGTATCTTAGTTTTAGATTTTGGGACACAATTTATGGCGTAGGGTTTAGGTGTAGGGGTTTAGAATTTAGGGGTAATGGTTAAGATTTATAGTTTAGAAGTTAGGGTTTAGGTTGTAGAGTAATATGTTGAGGATTTATGTTTTAACTTATAAACCATAAATTTTAACCCTAAAATCTATTCACAATCAGTAAATTCTAAACTACTAACCTAAACCCCCAAACCCTACATTTTAAACTGAGTCTCTAAACCCTAAAACTAAGGCAAAAACTTTTAGTTTCTACCCCAGTGTATCCTAAATAATTTAGTAAAGATATAAATTTGAACAACTTACATTTTTATTCCTAATATTTGAAAAAAAAATATAATTCAAAGAGTATGCATGACATACTTGTAACTGAAAGCAGATTACAATTTTATGCATTCTCCATGTAACAGTTACTTTCCAACTTTGAGTTATAATTGTTGAGCCCTTTCATTCATTGATTAAAATTTTCCAGGCCGTAAAGTTGAAGGAGGAATGGAAGAGCTAGGCAAAATGATGGTTGAACATTGTGCAGGGTGCCGTTAGCCATTGTTGTGCTGGGAGGAATCTTGGCCACTAAAGATTCAGTAAATGAATGGCAAATGGTGTCCGACAATGTGATGGTCTACTTGAAGAGAAGCAAAGGCCGTGGAGTGGAAGAAGTGCTGGCATTAAGCTATGATGATTTGCCACGCTACTTGAGGCCATGTTTTTTATACTTGGTCAATTTCCCTGAAGATTTTGAGATACAAGTGGACAGATTGATTCAACTCTGGTTTGCAGAAGGTATCATTTTATCAGAGGAAGAAGATGGGAGCATGACAGAGGATCAGAACGTTACTTAATGGAGCTGGTAAAGAGGTGCATGGTCCAAGTACGAGAAAGAGACGTCGCAAACTTGAAGATCAAAGCAGTTCAAATGCATGATCTGATGAGAGATCTTTGCTTGTCAAAGGCTAAACAAGAAAACTTTCTCTGCTTTGTTGATCAGTCAAATGCATCTTCGATATCCACAGTACGAAGGATACATAGAGTTTCTGCACGCAATTTTTTGTGGATACAACGCATTAAAAGTCCAAATCTTCGCTCATTGTTGTTCTTCGGTAAGAACTTGCACGAGGAAAGTAAACAGATGGAGGTATTTAGAAATCCGGTGCCACGGAAGATGCTTTATTACTTGGCTAATCAAACAGGTGAAGCTGAAAATAGATGTCTCTATCTATCAGTTGCAGCATTCTTTTTATTCTTTGTGATGATTCCTGAATTTCAACGACTTTACACATACATGTTCAACAATTTCAAATTGCTGAGAGTCTTTAGCTATGAAGGAAAAGGTTCTGAGCAAGTGGGATGGAAGTTATCAAGTGATATAGGTAATCTCATCCATTTAAGATTCTTGAGTCTAAGCGGTCTTGAAGTAGTAATTCCAATATTGCCATCATCTCTGGGCAACTTGAGGTGCTTGCAGACCTTGGATTTAAGAGTCCACGGATCGTGTACTGATTCTGTTCATGTACCTAATGTGATATGGAGGATGGAGCAACTAAGACATCTCTATCTTCCTCATAAATGTAAAAGAACAAAGTTGAAGTTGGGCACTTTGAGAAACCTCCAAACACTTGTCAACTTCAACACCAAGAATTGCTATCTAAAGGATCTTATCAACATCACAAATCTTAGGGAGTTGGTGATTCAGGGGCCGTTCGAGATCAAAGATTTTAATGCGGACGACTCGGACAAGAATCCACCCATCATCCAGAGTAAGTACCTACATTCCTTGTCTATTATCAATGACGAAGGAAGAATTGAACCAAGACATTTGAATCATCTCCTTTCAAGCTGCGTTAGTATTTGTAAGCTGAGTTTGGATGTGGAGATAAGTGAGTTACCAGAGTACGAGTACTTGTCTTTGAATCTCGCTTACATGAAGTTGAGATTGTGCATGCTTGAGGAAGATCCAATGCCGACACTGGAGAAGCTGCCTAGCTTAAGGGTTCTTGAATTGCATTCTTTTGCTTTCAAGGGAAAGGAAATGGTTTGCTCTACACAAGGTTTTCCTAAACTCGAGTCTCTAATCCTTGCTTCGCTCTACAAATTGGAGGAGTGGAAGGTGGATGAAGGAGCCATGCCTTCTCTTCTGTGATTGCAGATCGAAAACTGCCGTAATTTGAAGATGCTTCCACATGGATTGAGGTTCATTACAAACACTCCAAGAACTGAAGATTGTAAGAATGAGAAAGGCATTCAAAGAGAAAGTGGAGGAAGGAGGAGAGGATTTCTACAAAGTCCAACATGTTCCTTCTATCATATTCAAATAACGTGACTTCTAACCATGATTGGCAGGTAATTTCATAATCTTTGTTATATATAGGAAATGCTTAATCTTTTTATATTAATTCACAACTATATCTACATTTGAAGCTCATAATTACTTATCATGGAACTAGCTTAGGTTCTTATCCTCTTGTTTTTTACTCTTTTTAAGTTGTTAAACTATGGCACTCTCTTAGTCTCATGCAATTAACAACAGATAATTATGTTATTTGAACTCAAAAGATTATAAGATTACACACATTTTCATTCTAAATAAATGAAGTTCACATAAATCTTGTTTTCGCCATGTGGTTTGCTGCAATGCTTGATCCCAGGACCTGTAGAAGTTGAACAAAGGAATAAGCACGTAGACAATGGAAAAGGGTGACTTTCCAGTTGCATTGTGAACGGTGCTGCTGTAGGCAAAACTCAGCTTGGTTGGAACAAAGCAAATTCCGACCTTTTAGGTTTATCTCCACATAGGCTACGGATGAGGCATTGTTTTATATTTATCTGTTGTGTATTAAAAGTAAAATAATTAGATCTAGGGTTGATTTGACGTTACTTTTGAAATATTGTGAGAAAGTGTTTTTAAAATGTGTTTGGTTTGATTTTTAAATATTTAGCATTGCTGTCAAAATGTATGTTTGAGATGATAAATTATCATTTTGCATACGGTATTATACGGTAAAAATATGCATTTAAATTATTTAATATTATGATATATGAATATCCGTTTAAATTTCAATATAAACAATTTATTATAATTCATTATTAATATTTGATTATATTAACTAGTGTCCAACATTTGAAGTTTTGATGAAACTGATCAGTTGAACTATTAATTAGTTTTAGGATTAAATTGAAATTTTGTTGAAGATTGAAATCGGTCAAAATGAAAGTTAAGCGTCCAATAAAGACCAAATGTGAATTAGGGTGTATTCAACAATGCTTCTTTAATAGGTGTTGGAGCGTCAACCGGATAAGCAATGTCGAACAGGTATGAACAACGTACTGAACGGGAGTTTTCCGCCTGATTTAGCGCCGAAACATACATTTCACCACATCTGTAAAATTCAACTTTTCTAAAAACGGGCGTTGAAAGACGACCTGCATTTCAAAATCCTTGCTGAATGGAGCCTTAATGGGTCAGGTTTGTTCACGCCTCGTTAGGATCCGTGCGTTTCATTGTATGGGATAATTGCATGTAAACCCTCATAGCGCTTTTAATCCTTTAACCTCATTTTTAATTTGATTAAGGGTAAACTACATAAATGACCATTATATTATGGGTTTGGCCTCGATCTGACTATTATACTTTTAATTGAAGCAATTAGACTACTCAACTATTAAAATGGACTTAATGTGACTACCTGCCGTTAAAACTTAACGGAGAAAGTGACGTGTGATGTGACAGCTAGTAAAAATTTGTATAATTATACAATTGGTCCTCGTTACTTATACACTCTATCAATTTGGTCCTAATTTTAACCCTTTGATTAATCCAACAAAATGTTCTCACCGTTTCCATTTTCTTTTTAAAAAATTCTTTGATTAAATTGATGTAATCTATGTTGGTTATCTAATCAATTACAACTGGATTTAGCTTATTATTTAATTACAACTGTATTTAATCCATTGTAGTTAATCGATGTTATTAATGTACAACTAGATTTAATTCCTTGCTTCTTCCATGGGAATCACCTACACCTATGTCCAGTGTCCACAAGCAAGAATTCTACACTTTAAATAAGCTTTGAACATACAGTCTATGGTACTGGAAATAAAAAAATAAAAAAAAAATCTGAGAAAAGAGAAACATAAGAAAAAAAATGAGTGCCGTAGCTTGGTCTGCTGTGTCCTCTGCAGTGCACACAATTGGCAATCTACTAGCTCAAGAAGCTATCTACCTATGGGGCTTGGAGGAGCAAGTTGATTGTCTGCAAACCGAGCTCAAACGGCTGCAAATCTTCTTAATGAAGATAGATGCTAACCAAGCCTTAGCCAAGGATGAGATTATTCGGCTTTGGGTGGCTGAAATCAGAGAGCTTGCTTATGATGCCGAGGATGTCATCGAGGTCTTTGCTCTCAGGATCGGCTCAACGAGGAACGGCGGTCATTCGAGTTGCATCGAAACATCAGCCTGCATCTTGAAAGACGGGAGGATGCTTCACGAAACGAGATCAAAGATAGAGAAGATCCCTCTCAAGAATCAGACTTGGTCCGACGATTGCAGGCATATGGCACAAAGGAATTAAGAGAGGAAGAAGGAGCGAGTAGTTCAGCTGAAAGACGGGAATGTAAGCGGTCTTATCCTCATTATCGAAGATAACCTCGTTGAATTGGACACCGATGTAAAGAAATTGGTCTCGATTATTGTGAACGAATCGAGGGTTGTTTCGATATGTGGAATGGGTGGTCTGGGGAAGACCACTCTTGCCAAAAGAACATATAATCACAGCCAAGTTATAGATCATTTTGATCACTTGGTTTGGGTGTATGTTTCTGAGCAATGCCAGAAAAGAAAAGTGTGGGCAGACATTTTGTCCAGTCTCAACATTCCCCTTAAAATTGACTGGCAAACTAGGGACGAAGAAATAACAGACAAGTTGTTTAACTTCCTGAGGGAGAAGAAGTGTTTACTGATACTGGATGATATATGGAGCAATGAAGCCTGGGATAGCATAAAGCCTGCATTTCCAGACACGGAGACAAAGAGCAAGATCCTGCTCACCTCAATGAACACAGAGGTAGTTTCACATGCAGATAGCAGAGGTCACTTGTACCCGTTGCAATGCCTAAACCAAGACCAAAGTTGGGATTTGCTTCAGAAGATTGCTTTTTCTCAAGCTTCGACCGGTAATTCATTTATTCAACTTATTTTCATGTTTTTTTCTTTTATATTTCCAAATTCATTATTCGCTTTACTTTTTAATTTGAGATAAATATCAAAACAACAAGTGAACTTTATTCAAATGTGCATTGCTATGCATGAACTTTGATTTTATACAATTCTATACATGAAATTTCAATTTACTAGGAGAAAGGATGAAGATTCGAGTAGCAAGAAGATAGAATAGTTTGAGCGGATAGAATTTGGAGATTTTTCATTAATTTTTTGAAATAAGGTTGTGACAAATGCATATTTATTCCATCGAAATCCTTAACTCCTTTTCTTCCATCGAAATCCTTAGCTCTTCAGCCATTTTCATGACAAATGCATATTTATTCCTAACTTTGAGTTATAATTGTTGTTCCCTTTCATTCATTTATTAAAATTTTACAGGCCATAAAGTTGAAGGAAGAATGGAAGAGCTAGGCAAAAACATGGTTGAACATTGTGCAGGGTTGTCATTAGCCATTGTTGTACTGGGAGGAATCTTGGCCACTAAAGATTCAGTAAATGAATGGCAGACGGTGTCTGAAAATGTTATATCCTACTTGGAGAGAGGCAAAGGCCATGGAGTGGAACAAGTGCTGGCATTAAGCTGCGACTATTTGCCACAGTACTTGAGGCCATGCTTTTTATACTTGTCCAATTTTCCGGAAGATTTTGAGATACAAATGGATAGATTGATTCAACTCTGGCTTGCTGAAGGTATCGTTTTATCAGAGGAAGAAGATGGGAATGAAGGGAGCACGACAGAGGATTTGGCAGAGCATTACTTAATAGAGCTCGGAGAGAGGTGCATGGTCCAAGTACGAGAAAGAGACGTCGCAAACTTAAAGATCAAAACAATTCAAATGCATGATCTGATGAGAGATCTTTGCTTGTCAAAGGCTAAACAAGAAAACATTCTTTGCTTTGTTGACGAGTCAAATGCATGTTCAATATCCACAATACGAAAGATACGTAGAGTTTCTGTACCCAGTATTTTCTAGGCACAACGCATTAAAGCGTCAGTATTGGAAGTAAATTAATCAGGGTGGGTTAGGCAAGAAAACCGTCACCTCATTTCGTTGCCATCTCTAAGTTGGGATATAGCTTCTTGCTTGCTTTACCGTCAGGGACAAAGCCATTCATACAATGAGACGAGTTGCGCTCCTAAACTTTTTGGTATAATAGTAATTTAGTTTTTTTAGTTTAAATATTAATTAAATAAGGCCTTTGTTCTTCTTAATTTTAAGTTTAAATACTTAATAGACTCATATTCCTCTAAATATTTGATTCTAATTTCGTCATTGTTTTCCGTTTAATTGATTTAATAACAAAAAATTTCAATACATAACAAATAACTACCTTGATAAGAACTACTCTCTGAGTATAAATTCGATAAAGAAAACAAAAATGGAATATTTAGGGTTCATTCTTGTAGGTTTATTAGGTGATTTTTTCTAAGAGACCAGAGAATTAAATTGAAATATTTTCTTTTACCGATGATTACTAAAGATATTGTTGTTATGAAATGGAGATCGGTTATTTCTATAATTTCGTTGTTGTTTTTTTTTTTGACAAATTTTAATTCTAATCTTACCTAGAGGAAAGGAGAGACTCTAGGAAAAGGAATGGGTGTTCTTAGTGGGTTTAGAACCCATGACCTAAGAGAAATGAGAGAACAAAGATGAACAGCTTGGCCAACCGACCAAATGTGTTTGCTCCTATAATTTTGTTGTTAAATTTTGTTTGATTTGTGATTTTTGATTACAAATTTTAAATGTAGACAGTAAAACAAACTTGAGAACACAAAAATAAAATAATAACACCAAACGTCTTTAAATTATGATCCAGATTTGAAATTGGTCTCTGTACTTCAAATGATTCTAATTGTGTTCTTAAAGTATTAACATGATATCAATATGGCAATAACCAAGCCCTTCCATCAACTTATTGTGTCTTAAAGGCCACCTCAAATATGATGTGGAGCATATTTTAAATAGTAGATTAAACTTTAAACCTTGTATAATTATTATATGGATAAATTGAATCTTACGTGTTAAAGAAAATAGACATTATAATCATGGTTTATTTATGTTTTTAATACATTATATCCAAATTGTCCGTGTAAGTACATAATGCTTAAATTTTGATCCACGCATTTTGCATACATTTCACGTCAGATCCATGCTTATATTTGACTTCTAAACTAAACACTAGAATAATACAATGACTCAATTGATTCAATATCGATAATTTAGAACATTAAAACGTCTATAATCAATTTAAAACACTGATCATTATTTGAGGATGTCTGATACAATTAACTCTATCTAAAATTATCATTCATGTTATCTTTCATGCATGCAACGAAACAAGGGTCGACCCCGGACTCATCAATGGAAAAAAAGGGAAGAAAACAATGGGGGATGTGGGAAGCTAGCTAGACAAAAGAATCAATAGTGGGGCACAAAAACTATGCTTTATGTCATTTTCTTTCTCGTTAATCTGTTTGTTATTTTATTTTCATTTTGTTTTTTTTAAAGAAACCCTAGAATTCATAAGTTCTTATGACAAAGCTTTTATTGTCATTTGGCTTCATTAACTAAGACAATAGTTGTTAGTTATGTTATAACTAAAAGTTAATGACATTATCAATGGAATTAATTGTTTGTGTTCTTGGACAAGAGAAAGTAAGTAAATATTATGATAATCTTAGTTTTCTAAGCTCTTGTTTCAACATAGACTGCGGTTCATGTCCTTTTGTGTTGTGCTTCAAAGTTCATTGTTTTTAAAACAAAACATAGACCTAACTCAAATTCTTATTGTCGTCTCATTAATTTTTTTGTTGGATTTTTACACCGCCCCAAACCATCAAAAAATTAAGGCTTAACGGCATCATAAGCCTTTAAATTTTTGAAAAAAAAATAATTAAACCTTTAAAAAAAATTCACCCAATTAAACTCTTATACTCCAAAATTTTATCATTTAACCCATTTAGCAAACGTTGACAGTTAAATCTAACAAATTTTTGGATCAGTCGGTAAACTTATCGTGTTATAGTGTTATCACTTGACTCTTTTTAGAAATTTTTTATTTTATTTAAAAAATTATTTATAAAAATTCTAAAAAACTTATAAAAAATAGTTTTTTAAAAAGATTTTATAATGTCACACGAAAAAATTATAGTGGGTCACGTGATATTAAAATCTCAAAAAAATTGTTAAAATCTAATGTAAAAAATCGATCAAGAAGCTTAATTAATTAAATTTATTGGTTTAAAAATTTAATTAAATGTAAAAAATATTTAAAAACTTAATTAATTATTTTTTTAAAAAAATTAAAGTCTTAAAATAGTCTTAAGCCAATAATTAAAACAAAACAAAACCCACATTTTTTTATTGTAAAAGGTGACAATTAATCAATCAATCTACTGTTTAATTGATGTATCATGCATCGGCATTGTCCCCTACTTGCGTTTGTTTTTTTTATTAATTGACAAACTGGTATTTTTTGTGAACATAAACAAATTGGTATTTAAACTATATTGTTTATTTCGTCTTGATACATAATTTTTTTTGGGTAAGAAATGGTATCTAGTTTTTTTTCCCAAACGGCTCCAAGAGTGATTTTTCATTAATCTTATCAAACTATTATAAAACAGTCATTATACATTATAAAATAATAATAATTTTTAATAAGTATAAAAATATTTTTAACAGCTCGATAAATTTAATGATCATTTTATAATTTTTAAAATTTTATTAATAAAATAATAATTTCTACTTGATTTAGCGATCAATTGTATACTTTACCTGCTTTTTTTTCATTGTCCAATCCCACTAGCGGTATTCAATATTCATTAGTTTTAAAAATATATTTTTATTAATTTTTATACATTAATTAAATTTAAATAAAACTATTTTTAATGGATGATGGTAATTTGAATCGAACCGAATCGAATTGAGATCAATTTTTCTAACTCCAACTAGTTCACTATCAATAGTCAGGTTCTAACTATATCTTAAGTCAAATTAAATCATTAAATATAAGCAAATCCCTGTCAACATTTACTCTCATCTCATGAATTTAAATTTGAAATCTTATTTACAAAGTATCAAACTCATTATCACTCGTTCAAACATGCATGAAGACATTTTTAAAAATCTTTAATTAGGGTTGAGTGTTCGATCGAGTCGAGTCTAGTAAATTTTTTTTAAGTTATTCAAGTTTACAAGTTCTATCTCACGATTCAAATTTTATTTGATTTTTTTTCAAATCGAGTTGAGTTTTCGAGTTTCTGTAGAAATTTAATTTTAAATATTTATAATGTAATACATATTGATTCTAATTTAAATCACTTTCTATATCCATATACAATATACATATATATTTTTTCATATTTTTCACGTGATATACATAATTTTTATTTTTATTTTATAACTCAAATTCTAATTAACAGACTCGACTCGAACTTATAAATTAATCAACTAATTACTAAAAAATTTGATCAAATTTTTATTTTATAACTCATATTTTATTTAAATTTTTTTGAGTCGAGTCGAGTCGAGTTTTATCTACCCTACAACTTATCACTCTTTTAACCGTAAGGATATTATAGACTTTTTCAATTCAAGCAACAGAAAGAGATGGGCCCACAGAGATCCAAATGTCGTTACTACGGTTTTCCTTTTCCACTTCCGTTACAAAATACACGAGTCCCTGCACAAACACATACGTTGCACACGTGTTCGGACACTATCCACCCGCACGTGTAACGGAAAGGTTCCCTTTTCTCTCCCTCGAAAAACTCCAAATTTCTAAAACTGTTTCCACAAAGGGACAAAATCCATGCACGTGGCAAAACCCACTTAAAAACAATTCATATATTCTTTAATTGTTCCTTTTCAATTTGTTCAAAAAATATTCTTTTCCAAAAAGATTACATTCACTTTTTTCCTTGTTATAAATTAAAAAAAATTACTAACGTTACTTGTGGCGGATCTTAGCAAGCTAGTTTAGGGTGGCCTCTTTAAAAAATTTAAAAATCTCAAGAATTTATATTAAAATTTTTAAAATTTGTGAGGGGTTTAATATAAAATATTTATAAAAATTAAAAAAACAACTAAATTTTTTAAGAAGATGACACTTAATAAAAACTTTTAAAAATTTTATACTCAATTCCCCTTTAGTTCTAATGTAGGAATAATGTCCTCCCACACACTCTAGAGTGCGCCATCGAATTTTTTATTAAAATACATGGTGTGCGTTGTTAAATGACTAAAAAAATTAAACAGATACTATCTTGTAATCACACCAGCATATTAAAAAATTAAGTTTAAAGGTTTAATATTTAGTGATTTAAATTTTATATTTTAAAGTTAATATAGACATGTTCATGTAAATTTTCTTACAATAATAATGTATCAAATAATAACCCTTTTAAAACTATAAATATTTTTTAATTTAAGTTTTTATTAAAATAAATATTTAAATTAATTTTGAATTAAGTTGTAACGTCTAATTCAATCAGGCACCAATTAACATTAATATAAAGCAAAAAAATCATGTCCTTATCAGTTATTTAGACTTTGTTTAATTGATATTATTATTGTTGTAATATTGAGAGAACGTGAATTTAAACGCACTTAAGTACATAATATTCTATGCTTTAAAGGTTTGATAAGGATTTAGATAACTAAAACTATATATCATATAAAATGTATACTCACCGAGGACAAAATGCAACACTGAACATAATCAAACATAGCATCCAATGCTTTAAATAAACCATTTAATATGACCAATTTGGTATATTTTGAATAAAAAATAGATTTAAAGTTTTGGATCAAATTATTTTGAACAATCTAAATCTCTTTCTAGTTTCCACTCATAAATTGAAAGATAATAAATTCTTAAACATATTTGATTTCATGTTTTTTTGGTATATTGTACCAACGACATTATTAATCAAACTAAAATACTCAGTCTATCTGTTAAAATATTAGAACTACTTAGTGAGACGGAGCGGAGAGCCCGTTGTGCGTTGTTTTTGTTTGACTGGCCTATCTTTTTTCTATTTCCTACTGGACGGCTCTCGGTTCTTAAGCATGTTGGGAGATTAGGCGGCAGTTGAAAAAGCTGCTCGAAAGCTTGACGAACAAGCGAAAAAAAGCCCTAACATATTAGTAAGGGGCTTTTCCCTTATTAGTAAAGTGGTAAGGTAGAGCGCTATTCGACGAAGAAAACAAACTTTAGAAAAGTGGTTCAGGTAGATCAGCTGGTGAGTTCGAAATTATTAGTATTTATTAGTTTTGCTGACTACCCTAAACTAAAACCCTCGAATGAATTAAATGACTTATCAGTCAAACAAGTAAAAAAAACGAAACAAAAACCGAACACAAAGTCTCCCTAAATACGTTACAACCTAACCTGCATAGGCATTTTTATTGTGACACAGGTTTTCTCATGCATGCATTATATGTGTGAATGTTATAGTTTTCTCCATTTTTAGTTATATTACATAACTCCTCTCTTTTAGTTATATTAATAATACATGTATATAATTTGATGGTCGAAATTAGTTTCGACTATATTAATACACATCCGCAGGATTACAATCAATTTTTTTGAATAGTCTAAAGCTGATTACAATGTAATATTTGTGTATACATATTCTTAACTCTTTGATTATGAATACACACCTTGTAGACAGAGCGATTAAACTTGGGTCTCCTAGTGTGTACATCATCTATTTTTTCACTAGGACCACTTGTTGGTTTCGATTACAATTAGAATTAATCTATAGAAGGTAAACTAAATGTCTAAAATCAACAAATAACATTGTCCAAAGAAAATTGTAATTTTTAGGTTTAGAAGCATGCATTTCAATCTTCGGCTCTGCCTGTTGATTTATATTTGATTTGTTGATAATGTATAAATCGATAATATTTTTAATCACATGATACCGTCTCATTAAATTTTTTTAAATATATATAATTTTATTTTTAGTAAAATTACAACACGAACTCAAGTAGTTCAAGTGAAAAAAAAATGATGTTCATTGTAAGAGATTTGTGTTACAAGTCTTATCGGCAAAGTGTTGTCTTATTAAAATATTAAGAAAAAATAAAAACACATATTACCATAAGAGTATTTAAAAAAAGTTTTTTTTTTGTACAACACAATCCTTAAAATTAACATTAAACACACTCAAATCCTCAACTTTCATTATATTACAATAGCAACAATATCAATAGTTAAAACTCCATCAATAAAAATTACATAATTGAAGGTTACTTTTTATAACAAGATCAAAGCCAATATATGGGCAACTAAATAATGAAAATATAAAATACTCTACTTTCAAATGGGAAATATTGAGTATCATGTGAAAGCATGTAAAGTGGGGCAATGATTTCAGTAGTCAAAAAGATTCAAAAAGGAGAAGAATATATATATATATATATATATATATATATATAATAACTGTTAATATTTAATAAGTTAGCCAACGGAATCTTGCCTTGGTAAAGTGTACAAAAATAATTAGTCACCTAAAAATCAATCAAAAAGCAAAGAAGGAAAAGGGAAGTTGATTGTGGAAAAACGAGTTAAGCACTTTATAATTAATTGTCACAACCAATCTCTTAATTAATTAATTAATTAATTAATTAATTATCTTCAAACCTATTGTGTAACACTCTTAACGTATACTCGTAGACCGAATATACACTAAAAATGTTACTAGATTATCAAGAAAACTTGACTTGAATTTTTTTTACCAAACTTTATCCTCTTGTTTACCTTTTTTAGTTTAATTTGAAAACTACATCGATCTATAGCAACTAGTTTCAACCTTGAAATATTTTATAAAATTTATAAATATGTTTTTAAAATAAAAATATTATTCAGAGTGAAAATTAGGTACCCTGCCTAGACCCTTTCTCGATTTTAAAATTTATTACGCGATTAGGGTTAAACAATATTTAATTGTGTTATAATTTATAACCATTTATAATAAACCATAAACTAAGTCCGTACATTCGTAATAATACATAAACATATGATAAGCTTAAGTTTACAAAACAATTATATTTCCAAACTTACACACATACGTGTACATGCCCACTAGACATCAAAATTATAACTTAAAATGTACATACCGTGAGCTACTATTATAACTTGATTTATCAAAACTCTGCTCCTTCTTGCTACTCTACTTTGGAGAACCAACGTGTGAAATAAACACACGCTAAGTACGAACTTAGTGAGGCATAATTTCATTCAACATACATAAAGTGAATTAATATTTATCACATGATGTCATAATCAAGTTCTCTACCTAAGATAGAACAATACTATCAAAGCTTCCATAATCACTAAAGTTTTCCTATGCATGTCATAAGTTCTTGAATAAGTCATGATTCCAATATTCTATGATTATATAGTAAGTCATATACTTGGTATATTTCGTATGCATAATGTAATTCACATAAATAACATGATTCATATTCATGGCATATTTCATTTATATAACACAATTCTTATATATGGCATGTTTCATCTGCATGACATGGTCCTCATACGTGGCATATATCACTTGCGTGACATGATTCTCATACGTAGCATGATTCACATACGTGATATCATTTGTATACATGAATGATTCAATTACATAACATATTACATATACGTGTCGTGATTCATTTATCATTGCCCAAAGTAAACTATATGAGACCGAGGTACGCGAGTCATCTTGATATGACACCGTAGTGTCTAACGTGAACGTGAAGATGAGTACGTACTCGGGGACGCTCTTTGCTCCCCATAACATGAAGCACCTCGACAGTGCACTCGGGCACAATGGGCGTGGATCCCTATGGTGCATGTGACACAAACATTTTGTCACAATATCCTTTTGATAACTTGAACATGAGGGTGCAGCTGCTAAGGACTCTATGGTATGCCAACTATACCATGGACTCTCATACATAATACTTGGACATCTCTTTTATTCTCAATCAATTATCACAATTAATCATATAAATAAACAATTTGTGCTTCATGCTTTATCATAAATGTTCATGATTATCATAGATCATCATATTAATAAACATTTCTTATCACATGCTTCGTCATATATAAGCATATTCATGGCATCATAGATTAGCAAACATACACACATATCATGTAATATTATTTATAGTTAAGGTTGACTATTCGCTAGTCTTCCTATTTATAATTAAACATGTAAATGCATTCACCTGTTTTAGTGCAGTACAACCTCACTAAGCTTTACTCACGAATCTTATCCTTCTTTTTATCGCTTGGGTCTCCTATGTTTTCTTTTAAAACTATATAACCATTTAACAATACATTACCATAGTTGTGTTTAATTTAAATCTAATACTGCTAATTTAATTCTTAAGCATAACTATTCGAATATAGAAATTTTCTGAAAATTTTCTCAATACTTGGCAGGATTGCCGAATTAGTCCCTAGGTCTTTAGTGACTAATTTGGACATTAGACAATTGTTCAAACCCATTTTTGAACAATTCCCATAATTAATTTCCTATTTGGACTATTTCCTTTTTAGTCCCCAAATCTTATAAAAGTGACATTTTGATCACCATATTGTCTTTGTACATTAAATTAATGTACAAATTTAACCTTTCACATAATTCTAACATTCTTATACATTTTCCTTCAACTTTCAAACGTTTTCACTTTAGTCCCTCACCAATTCTTTATTTCGAATTTGGTCCTTCTTGACTACTTTCTTAACATTTCAATCCTTCAACTTTCATAACATGCTTAAAACTTCAATTCTATCAATTTTTCAATAATTCAAAACCAACCCCTAATTATTCTCAAATTGTCGAATTGGTCCTTAAAGTACCAAAAATTTTCATTTTGGTCCCTAACCAAAATTTCAAGGTTCTTTCATCATAATTCAATGTTTCCAAGGCTAAAATAAATTTTACAATAATTTCCCCTAATTTTTCCAAAATTTTGAAATGGTCCCTAAAATCACAACTTGGGAAATTATTCAACATATCATCAAAATAAATCTCCTAACATCATAATTCAATCAATCCCATCCTCAAATTAACTTCCTAACCAAAACCCTCAAATTCTAGGGTTAGGGTTTATAATCTTTAACATGAAATTTATCTAAAATCAACCTTAATTCCATATCAAAATCATCATTTCTACTATCTACCATTCTAATTTCATCATAAACTTCAACTTTCATCATCAATCTTCATTCAAGACATAACATATATTAAACTTTTCCATGCAAAAATACTATCAAAATGAAGAGCTTGAAGTGTAGAACAATTTACCTTAAACAAGTTTGCTTGAAACTAGCCTTGATTTCTTCAAATTTGAGCTTGAAAGTTTGAAACTTTCTTTTTTCTTTCTTCTTGCTGAATTCGAACAGCCTTGGAGGTGTCTAGATGATTTTTTTTATCATCTTTTAACATATTTAATCCAAGTGTAAGATTAAATGAATTTAAAATTCATTTAAATAGTGAAATTACCTTTTTGCCCTTTTATTATAATGGTCATGCTTTAAATCTCATAGAATCAATGGCTATGATTAATCCATGTATAAATCTTCATCCAAAATTTCCCTCAAAGTTTCAAAATATTTCAAAAATGCCATCCATGGCAAATGTCCAATTTGCCCTCCAACTAGACTTTATTTACAACTAGTCTTGAAAATTGCCATTCCATCACCATCTAACTAAATATAGTTAGAATCCAACCAAATGTAATAAAATACTCATAAAATAATATTTTATGAGTTTCCCATAATTTTTTGGAACTGTCTTTAAAATTTCAGTTCGATCCGATATACCGATAATTATCGAGAAATTTTACCGGATGCCTTTCCTCTTAGAAATCTTATCTCCACAATCCATCTCGAACATTATTGACTTAAAATAAATCCTTTTTATTAATCAAAATATTAAATATAGGACATTCCCATAAGGTCACCCATCCTTGTACTACTCTGGTTTAAGCACGCTTAACAATTTTCATTTGATCCAAAAATGCTAATAATACAAGCCTCGTACAAAAAATCCGAGTAACACGAAAATGCCACTCTTGGGGGTAAACTATTCATTTACGGTGTTAACTTACATAACTTTTGAGAATTATAATTTGGTCCCTGAACTTTTCCAATTTCACACTTTTACCCCTAAACTTTCAAAAATTTCAATTTGGTCACTAGTCCAAAAATTTGGGATATTACATATTGCATTTGAGAATAATTATTTTATATTGTATATTTTCAAGTTTGTTGAAAGAAAGGCCTAAGTGGTGAGAATCATTTAATAAAAAATCTTCATGCATGTTGGTAGTAAATAAGAAAATTCATATACTACCTCCGTCCCATAAAATATGTCCATTGTTGACTTTTTTAAGTCAATTTTTTAAACTTTGACTATTTATTACTTTAAATGTATTATTGGTTAAAATATGAAAAATATGTTTTAAAAACCTTATATCAAGTAGTTTAAAAATATATATTTTGTAAATTTAATTAATTCAAATATTTAAAATAATTGCTGTCAAAGTTAATTTTTTTTGACTTTTTAGAAGTTAAAACTGGACAAAATTCGTGGGACAGAGGGAGTACATCTTTATATGCATCAAACCAAAAGGTATTGTACCTTCATAATTCAATTGATACATATGTGTGTTAGATCTTAATTCGGTTGATAATATTGTTGTAACATTATAGAGGTTGTGAAAAATTCACAAATCACCAATAAAACAAAGTTATATTCTCACATTACATTATTTTATTAACAAATAAACATAAAATTCTAGGAAAAAAAAAGATAGAGGTAACAATGTTTAGCACCAAGCGGCATTGCATTTTCTTTAATACAAAATACCTAAACTATTCATAAATCGAAGATTATCACACATTTAAATATGTCTAAAACCCCGTTCTCTGTATCTACATCAACAACGATATCAATTGAGCTGAAATTCAGTTGTATACACGACATTGTATTCTACATCGATACATTTGAAACATTGTTGTATAAGTATAGATTCGATAAACCACATAGTATACCAATTTTGTTATTTACAAGGAGGGGCCTAACATCAAGGAAGGACACATTGTTGAAATGGACAAAATCTATGTCTGTGTTGGGAAGCTCTCCCCTCATGTCTTATAGGACAAATCGTCATTTTCTTAAAGCTTTGACGGGTTAACAATCTCCAATGTCCGAATTATTGTTACCAAGGAATCCTAGATGTTACTATCATATTTTTGTTTATTTTTTATCTTATAATTTAAAGTAAATTTTAGCGCCTTAATACAAGGGTAACATGAGGGGTTGGTAGGGTTCTTGTCTCCCTTGATTCGACAAAAATATTCTTTTAATCCAAAAATTGTAGATTTTTTCGTTAATAAAATGGTAAAACCTTTCTTTTCCCCTCCAATTTGGTAAAAAATTATTTTTATTCCGAAATTATACTAATGTTTTCGGTTAATAAAATGATTTTTTTTTTTGCTTCAATCCCCGATGTGAAACACGCACACCCTTCATCATTTACACCAATTTCTCAAAATTAGTGTTTTTTTATAGCCTATTCCCCATTGCACTTTTATTAATTTTTATATAATATTTTACGTTTTTTATTTTTTATATCTATCGGTATTTAATCTATTGGTTAACTAATTATGATCGAGTACTGTAGAGACCCATTATGAAAGTGACTCTCCCAATTCAATTTATTTTATTTACAATGTCAAGAATTCGAACAATCGACTTTGTTTAATGAATCTAACGTCTCATCTCGCAAAGTTAACTGGTTGTTGATACAAACTTTTTTTACCTTTTTAGACTTCAATTTATATAAAAATGTTCATAAATATTAAAAATATTTGAATTTTTGATTTTTTTTTTATCATTTAAGGTTCAGATTATTTTTCATTTGGATTTGTTTCATTTATGATTCACGTCATTTTTAATTCTAGGTTAAACAAATTCAAAGACATTTTATTATATCATCGAATTGAGTTAAATTTGAATTTAAACTATTTATCATAAAATGTACTTTATTCTCGTGAGTGAAAATCAAATCTTCAATTTCATACTTAAGAAATAAGGTAAACAAAATCACAACTCATATTTAATTTTTTTGGGTATAACTACCGTATTCAACTTATTAGTTGTTTAATCTAAATCGAGTACTGCAAAGACATATTATGAGCGATATTCTCAACCTATTTTATTTTATTTACAAGGTTAAGATTCGATCTTATGACATTTCTTAAAAGATTTAATTCCTCATGCTTCTTGATCAATTTATTGTTGGTCGTATTTAATTGATTAATTAAAAAAACCAACTAGACTTGAAAAGCTTAACCCGAGACCTGAGAACCAAACCGGTTTATCCGAACAGAGACCTAAAATTGACCCGAACACACTGGCCCGAATTTGACCCGAAACCCGAAATAAGCTGAATCGAACCCGAACCGAATTTCATTTGAACCGAAAATGGACCTGAACTGATTTTCAACCGAACCGAATGGACCTGAACCGATTTTCAACTGAACTGAATGGACCCGAATAGAATTCACCATAACCGAAAGCAACCCGAAATTAAGAAAATATATTAAAATAAATAAATAAAAATGAAATGTGAACTGTCACACAACTCAACAAAAAAGCCAAATATACAAACTATATAAAGTCATATATACGGTGAAAAAACCTAACTCGGCCTGAAACCCGACTAAAATTGATCGATTTTTTATTAATCTGATATTTACCCGACTCGAAATCAATCGACCCAAAATCAACCGACCTGACCCAAAATCACCATAAAACTAAACTAAAATCGAACCAGACCCGAACCATGTCAAACTAAACTTAAACTAAATACAATTAAACCTAAAACCAAAATCGAACCGAATGACCCATTTGCCATATCCCAACACCAAAACAAAGGAGAGAGATACTCCCAACACCAACACGAGCGGTTCTCCGGTTGCATGCAAAGCCCCAGGCTTTATTTATTCATTTATTAATTTCATTTCTTTTCCCCGTTTCTTTAATTAATTAATAATTAAATCTGTCCCTTCACCCCCTTGCCCCTGACCTCATCTTCCATTGCCTTTTTAAACTCAAAGAACTAACAGAGTTTGCAAACAAATGGCAGATTAAAAAAAAAAAAACAAGAACCGTGTGCCTTCTTCTCTTCTTTAAATCCTCTGTTTCCCCCCCCCCTTTGATTTCTTCACACATTTGCTTTTTACAAAGACACCAACTCTCTCAACAACTTTCCCACCCCATACTTTTCCATTTTCTCTCTTCCCAAACACACTCATCTTTTAATGGTTTAGACTTGAAAGAGATAGCTTAGCTTCTTGTTCCCTTGATCATCTGTTTTTTTCTTTTCTTTTCTGGGTTTATCCTGGTTTTTCAGAACAATGAGTCTACAAGAGAGGAACTTTTTGGCTTTTCCTGCTATTAACTCTCAAATGGGATTTCAGATTCCATCCTCCTTAATGGAACAAAGCAACACATGTTTGAGCTTTGAGCCATTACAAAACAGGGTAATTACTCAGGCTGTTGAAAAAGGGGGACTTTCTTTGAATTTAGATGTTGAAAATGGAAGTAACAATAAAAACTCTGGTGGTACCAAAAATGGACACACCAAAGTTTGTTGTAGGGGTCATTGGAGGCCAGCTGAAGATGCTAAGCTTAAAGAGCTTGTAGCTCAATATGGTCCTCAAAACTGGAACTTGATAGCTGAAAATCTTGAAGGAAGATCAGGTTTACTACAAAAAGTTCCCATCTTGGTAATCTGTCATTCATTAGTTCTGCAATGGTTGAATCTTTTTGCTAATGGGTGTCTGTCCTTTTGATTTTCTTGCAGGGAAAAGTTGCAGATTGAGGTGGTTTAACCAGCTAGATCCAAGGATCAACAGGAGAGCATTCAGTGATGTAGAAGAAGAGAGGCTGCTAGCTGCACATAAGATGTATGGCAACAGATGGGCAATGATTGCTAGGGTGTTCCCTGGTAGAACTGATAATGCAGTCAAGAACCATTGGCATGTGATCATGGCTAGGAAACATAGGGAGCAATCAAGCATTTATAGGGAGAGGAGGCCTTCTTCTTTAGCCACCACTTCTCAGGCCACCATCCCCAAGGGATTGGATTTGACTGTTCAGAACAATGCCAGCAGTGACCAATCAACCATTTCATCTGCCTCTACTTGCACTGAACTAGCACTAACTCCTTCATCATCAGCGAAAGCAACCCACCAATTTGCCACTCCACTTCACCAGATGGGTATGTTTATTTTTTCCCCATTTTGTTTTCATCAATGATCATTTGCTTTTTCAAGTTTTTAATGAGGAAATGGTGTTTGCAGGTCCATCAGGTGAAAAGGTAGATGTGTGTTACCAACAAGGAGGATCAGCGGGAGTTGGTATGGGTGTGGACCAATGTGCTAACTCATCAGCTTCTAACTCAGAAGTTTCAGCAACCGAGTCAGTGGGCACAAACAGGACCAACCACTCCCAAACTGCAAATAGAGAATTGAAAATCAACAGCATGACCTTCATTGATTTCCTTGGAGTAGGAGCTTCTTAAAAGACCAACTCTGAAGTTCTTTTTTCAATACTACTACTATTTTTTTGGTTAAAACTAAAAAATCCAGGTTAAAGACAGAGATAGGGGGTAAAATTGGGCATAACGGGGGAAAATGTTGGGTTTCTGCAGTTGGTCTCATCATCCTTTTAGTTTTGTGTAGGCTTAATTATAAAATAAGTGTCTAAATTATATATTTTTTTAGGTGCTTAAAATATTTTTTAGCTGAAATAGATGCCTAAAGTTTCATTTTTTGCTGAAATAAGTGCCTAAACTTTTATTTTTAGTTGGAATAGGTGCCATAAAAAGTGCCAAATTGACTTTAAAACAAGTCAAAAATGAAAATTTAAGCACATATTTTAGTTAAAAAATAGTTTAGGCACCTATTTCAGCCAAAATAAAAGTTTAAAAAATTATTTCAAAAAAATACTTTATTACAAAAAAGATATATAGTTTGGGTACTTATTTTATAGTTTAACCTTTTGTATATACAGTTTAGTTCCATATGTATAAGTATAACTATAGTTTTTGAGAAATATATAGAACTATAGTTTTGGAAAATAAAAATAGAGGAGAGAGATTGATTCTATATTTTTTTATTAAATTGAATAGGGAAGATGGATTTAAGTACATGTGTATAAGGTGTGTTGTCAAAAGATTAAAAAAAATATAAACATATACTATCATATAATTACATCATATTATTAGAAAAATATCTATAACTTTCAAACTTCAAAAAAATCAAATTAGAGAATATTATGTGTTGAAGGTTGTTCAAACTTGCAACTTCCAAATCACTATAATTATCTCTGGGGTGAAATTGGTTTAATTTGATTTGATTTTTATTTTTCTGAACTATCATGATAATTTGATTTAATATTCGATTTTTCATTTTAATATCAGATTTTGTCTTTTTAAACTTTATTTATACAAAGTGATTGTGTTTTACGGTATTTTTTATATCATTCGGTGAAACTTCATTCTCTCTGTATTTTGTAAAAATAATGTTTTTAAAATAAATAATTTTTTATATACTACTTTAAAGTTATTTTTACTATTTAAAATATAAAATATTTATTTTTATACTAAAAAATAAAAAATAGAATTCGGTCCGGTTTAGATAAACATAATTTTTTATTAAGTATGGAGATAATTATATTCTCAAGACTTATGGCAAGATTCGAACTCATATGAGCATCATTGAACACTCATTCAATTAATGGATCTTATCGACATAATTTTTAAGCTTTAAACTATAAAATGTCCGAACACTACAATTCAATTTTCATTTTTTTCTTCAATTTCCTCACTCAACCCTAACAACAACAATAATAACCAAATTAAGACTCAATCAACATCAATAAATAGGGGTGTTCATTTCGGGTACCCGATTCTCCTGGGTACTCCATATGTCGGCCCGTGTCCCGAACTCCTTTAGTCAGATGTCTGCTATTCGAATACCCGTGAAATTTGGGTACCCGAAAAATCGGGTAACTGATACTCGGTTCATATTTTTATTTTTTAATTTAAAAAATTTAAAATATCGCATTGTAAACACATAAAATTTAAAAGTTCATAATACATAATCCAAACACAAAAATTAGTGATTTGAATTTAGTTTTAAGATGAAATATTTGGACATATATATATATATATATTAAAGTTTATCACCAAAAAAACATTAATCTCGTTTTTTTTTTCTTTCGAATCCCGGTATGAGAATATAATACCTCTCTATTTAATCAAAAAAATATATTTGAAAATTTTAAAATTTAAAAGTACATAATACAAACATAGAAATAATTTAGAGATTCAAATTTAATTTCAGAAAAAATATTAAGAAACCTAAAATAAAAATATAATTTAAAACTATATATATATATTAAAATTACCGGGTCAGGTCGGGTACCTGGTTACCAAAAATCTCAGGTCCGGTACTCGGCCCGGTCGGGTAAATTTTTTTTAAAAAAATTACATGATTTTTAGATTCGAGTCGTCGGATCACCGGGTCAAGTTAATCGGATTGAATATTTTTGAACACACCTATCAATAAATGTTTAATCTAATGATAAAATATAGGCTTAACTACAAAATAAGTGCCCAAACTATGCCTCTTTTTTGCAATAGGTGCCTAAAGTATTTTTTGCTGAAATAGGTGCCTAAAGTTTCATTTTTGGCAGAAATAGGTGCCTAAAGTATTTTTTGGCTGAAATAGGTGCCTAAACTTTTATTTTTGGTTGAAATAGGTGCCCAAGTAGGTGCCAAAATTGACTTTAAAACAAGCTAAAAATGAAAGTTTAGACACCTATTTCGGCAAAAAATAGTTTAGACACCTATTTCGGCAAAAAATAGTTTAGGCACCTATTTTAGCCAAAATGAAAGTTTAAGCATCTATTTCAAACAAAAAAAATACTTTAGACACCTATTACAAAAAAGAGACATATTTTAGGCACTTATTTTATAGTTTAGCCTAAAATATATTGTATTTTCAAAAAAAAATTAAATTTGAACTCAAAAAACGATATTACTAAGAGGAGCAGTCGGAGACTTCAAACATGATCCATAAAACTATACATAATAGATACAAGGGTTAACTACACCACATACCACTTAACTATGGCCCCTGAGTCAAAAATGCCACCGAACTTTAAAATTGTTCAAAACTATCACTGAACTTTAATATGTGAGTCAAAAATACTACTCCGCAGTTAACTCCTAACGCCACCGTTAGGTCAAAACGACATCGTTTTGGTGTGGCTGTTTTGAAGCCTAATTTAGACCAACAGGATGTCATTTTGCTAGAGAAAAAACATGCATTTAGGGGGTTTTGAACTCATGACCTTTAGGAGAAAGAGCTAAGCCTTAACTACTGAACCAACATAACATTATGTAATATTTTACCACAAATATTATATATCTCAAACTAGATAAGATTAATTCAAATTATTTTATGAAATAAATAATATTATAATATAAATTATATAATATATTATTTGTATGAATAAAATATATAAATAAAAGTGTATTGTTTTTATTTTTATATAATATTTATAATATAAATATATTATTTTTTAAAAAGCCCAAAATATTTATAAAAATAATATATTTATATTATTAATAATATATAAAAAACCTAAATCCTAAATCATTAACCCACAAACCCCAACCCTCGAACTCAAATTCTAAATCTTAGAGTTTATGATTTAGGGTTTAAGGGTTTTTTATATATGAATTTTATGTTTTTTTAAAATAATATATTTATATTATAAATAATATATAAAAATAAAATATTTTTATTTAAATTATATAAACTTATCAATTTGGTTCCACCAAATTATTTTATAAAAAAATAATTCTATAAATAATATAAAATATATTGTTTTTACATATATCAATAAAAATATATTATTTTTAAAAAACAAAAAATATTCACAAAAACAATATATTTATATTATAAATAATATATAAAAAACTATAAACCCCAAACCTCAAATAATAAGATTTAGGGTTTGGGGTTTTAGCTTTGTAGTTTAAGGTGTAGGATTTAGAGTTTAGAGTTTTTATATAATATTTATAATATAAATATATTATTTTCATGAATATTTTAAATTTTTTTAAAATAATATATTTATATTATAAATATTATATAAAAAATAAAAACAATACACTTTTATTTATACAAATAATATATTATATTATTTATATATTAATATTATTTATAATATTATTTATTTCATAAAATAATTTGAATTAATCTTATCTAGTTTGAGATATATAATATTTGTGGTAAAATATTACATAATGTTATGTTGATTCAGTAGTTAAGGCTTAGCTCTTTCTCTTAAAGGTCCTGAGTTCAAAACCCCTAAATGCAAGTTTTTTCTTCAGCGAAACGACTTCGTTTTGACCTAACGGTGGAATGGTACTTTCGACTCACATATTAAAGTTCAGTGATAGTTTTGATCAATTTAAAGTTCGGTGGCATTTTCAACTTAGGGGCCATAATTGAATGGTATGTGGTGTAGTTAACCTTAAATACAAAAACAAAATCTCTCAATTGCCAACTCTTGTGTATTTTATTTATGACCGAAAGACGGTAAGAAAAAAAAATTCAAAGTTCCATATCTACCAAAATTGAATGAATTGACCCTGGCCGTGTAAAAATTCAATTCATTCCACCACGTCCTCTAAAGACTCCACGATTAGTATACGCTGGAGTAGAGGATCGAAACCCTAGATTTTGAGGGACCCTTTGAGAAGAACCCGAATTAGCAGAATACCTATAAGACTGACCCATATTAGAATTACTCCGAAATGAACCATTGTTTAATGGGCCTTGTTGATAGTAGACCAATTCTTCACCCGTCGGGCCATTCGCCATGTTAACCAAAGAACTACGATTCAAGAACTCAAGTTGTCGAGACTCAGTGTCAAGAAGAACACTGGCAACTCTATCGAGAGTTTAAGGCTGTTGACTGGAGGTAATGACGGCCACCACCGGTTCATACTCCGGTTGAAGACCGAAAGAATAACAGATGTGCATTATGTCTGTAAGAGGATTACCACATGCCGCAAGACTGTCGCAAATACCTTGAATCTGAGCAAGATACTCATGCATGGTCTGATCTCGTTTCCTTATGTTCTTTAAAAAGCAATGAAGATGCATAATACGAGTAGTAGAAGTTACAGAGAAAATATGCTGCAGTTTACCCTAAATATCAAGTGCAGATTTGCAATTGACCAACAAAGGCAAGATCAAGGGACCGATCGAAGAGAGTAGCCAAAAACAAAGCGCAATATCTTCTTGCTTGTGTCGAACAAACTCCGGATTAGGAACCCTGATGCCTTCTTCTCCGGCAACAGTCCGTGACGGAACCACCAAGGAACCATATATATGAGCATTGAGTGCCAATCTTTCGACTACGAACATAACCTGTTGCTTCCAAAGGAGGTAGTTGGACTCATCTAATCGAATTGAAATCCTCTTGTTGGTAAACGGTTTTGCAGAAGAGCGTTCTGCCATAGAAACCTCTGATACTATGATGGAATATAGCTTGTAAAGGTAATAGAACAAAGAGAATTCTGTTATTAAACTCCAAAATCAACGTGCCTTACAAATGGAGTTCAACCTCCTATTTATACAGGAAACTAGATCTTAAACAGTTTCTTAATCTTGAACTATACCCTTCTTAACAGATATAACGGATAACTAATTTAATAACAGCCTCTTAACAATAGACTCGCCTCCTAACAATGGACTCTAACATGGAATCATAACTATAAAAAAGAACGAAATATTGAAAAAGATTTGAAGCTTGCTCTACCGCGAAAACATGTTGAATTTTCCACAAAAGACGTCTAGAAAATCCCAGAAAAAAACAATAAAAAACAAGATTAATGATGAAACAAAGTTGAATCCACGTAGTCTTCAACAGAAGCTGTCACCATTTGCAAACACCCCAGTGGATTCCCCAGATTAAGTTGACTAATTGTTTCCCTGTCAGCAAAATACAATATAAAGAATCTGATTAAACAAGAGATGCAAAATCTTGACAATTCACATGGCAGCCAATGAAATTTGTTTGTTAACTGGGGAATGTTCACATGGGAGCATTTCTAGTAAACGTGCCCTATTTTCTCGAGAAACTGAGAAGGGAAAATATGAAATTAGTAAAAGAGAAGGATCAAACATTCGTCTGCTTCAGATTGGTTATATTGGTCGGTGTTGAAGGCCAAGTTGCTTTGGGTTTTGAGATCACTTCCCTTTGATGGGGGAATCAACGTACTGCCCTGCCCATGCAATT
Organism: Hibiscus mutabilis; assembly: GCA_019671005.1. Lineage (NCBI taxonomy): Eukaryota > Viridiplantae > Streptophyta > Magnoliopsida > Malvales > Malvaceae > Hibiscus > Hibiscus mutabilis. The sequence continues at coordinate 38,524,006 of CM033750.1, read as the reverse complement.
ATATTTCTTTTTCATCAACTTCAAAGTATATATATGTAATTGTACTTTCCTGGAAAATGTTATGAAAATAACGGATCTTTTTTTGTTGATCTTGGAATGTTGCAGCTGGTTTTTCTTATTTTATTATTGGCACGCTATCAATTTGGTGTTAGGATCTAATTTTTTTAGTTATAAATTTAACAAGGACGAATTCAAACAAAAATCAAGTTTAACTTGTCTAATTTCAAATTAACATAGATTTTAAAAAGAATAATTAGTCTATACACCATGCTTTAGTTTTAGGGTTTAAAGATTTAATTTAGGGTGTAGGTTTAAGGATTGGGTTGGAATTTAGGGTGTATAGATTTACACCTAAATCCCTCACTATATTACCTTAAAACCTAAACTTTAAAATCTGGCCACTATCCATAAATCCTTAAACTAAGCAAATTATAGAAATTTTTAGTTTTCACCGTTGGTGTATTGGATATAAATTATTTAAAAAAATGATAGGATTCAAGATTTTTTCTCGCTCAACAATGTAAATATTTTAACGAGGTCCAATTTCTATTAAAAACAATGTAAATATTTTATTAATAAGAGGTAAAGCCACTAAATAGTGGATTACAAGGACGAGAAACATAAGAAATGGGAGGATATGAAGTTTAATTTGCTTAGCTTCAAAATTTAGAGGGGCCTAAAAAGTAACTAGACTCATAAACTTGAAGGAGGCCGAGACCCTTTCCACTATACTCTCTGCATTTACTTATAGCTCTAATCACAACCATCTGATCAGGTGTATGCATACACTCGACTCTCAAATAGATTGTATACAAGTCAGGTTAAGTTCGGTCACAATCGGATTCTAAAAATTCGACTCGAGACTAAAATTGGTTCTATTTGACTTGATTTGAAACAGATTTATCGTATCAAAATTATTTTATTCAAATTCAATCTAAACTGAACCTATCAGATCGAACAGTCTACTCGATAAGTCTAATATTATAAGTACAATCAATATTTTTTTTTTAGTTTTATGTATACAATGTACAATTAAATCAAAATTAAAGTTTACGATGTACAATTGTATATAATCAAAGGTTTCAACCACATTACCAATTAAATCAAATTTAACCATATAGATTTATACTTTATCCAAAGAAATTATAACTAATATATTTTATTTGGTGTAGTATAATCAGATATAAGAACTTTGATTTAGTACGATTAAACATATGCAAATTTAATTGTGTGAAAAAATTATTGTAATTCAATTCTAAACTAGAGAAGCTAATTAACACTTGATTTCCATTTAGTAAAAAACAATTGGGAAATATGCAAACATCCAGTTTTGCATACATACATACATACATACATAGAAGCATTGTTTATGCATTTATGCTTAATTATGATATATCCCCATGATTTTCACTAATCTCTGTTGGTTTAGAAAAGATTTTCTACAGATTTATGTAATATTCAGGTTGAATAAGTTCCTATAAAACAAGAAAAATGAACAAAAAAAAAACAAATAATTATGAGGAGATAAAAAAAAAGATAGGGACATTAAGAGTCTTATTATAACTCTTGTTGCATATCAAGCCACATTATCACCATAAAACACTATAGCATCCCCCCACTAGCTTGCAGCTTCCATTCCTCTTCAAGTTGTTCTGGAAACCTGTAATCAAACACTTTTCTATATAAAAAAAATGAGAAAATGTGATGTAATTGTTAATTAACGAATGATTGAATGGTATCTATATTAACAGAATTACAAAACTTCAGGCCTGCAAAATTAGATCATCAATAAAACATATAAAGAAAATACTTAAATTATATGGAAATTTAAAACTTGCAGGGTGCGACCGCACTCTAGCATCCTCTCGGTCCATCCTGAATATATATATATATAACTTACAAGGAAATAGCTTTCACCAGGAACCAAGCTCTCAAGCAAAAACCCAAACTCATTCATGGGGAGAGGCACACCAGAGGAGTGGACCAACACTGCATCTTGTTCGAACATGGCCTTAACATCCAGTGGACCCCTTAGAACTTTAGTTGGGACTCCATTGATGAACACTGTGATGAACCCTGAAAAAAATCCCAGTACATTTACAATGGAATTTAATTTGCCAGCTTTAGGAAAGTGAAGAGAATCTTTAAGAATACCTGATAAGAACAGTAAACTTTAGGGTTTACTTCAATCATTAGTTTCCCCTCATGTTATAAAAATTGATTTCCCCTCTTTACAAACTCAAAAGAGTTTCTTCCATATAATAATAATTATAACAACATGCAGCATATTTTTGGGGTGTAGTGCAACTCTATTTTCAAACCACTAAATACCATTGTTACATCACAAGAAAGTTACTGTTGCAGATATTTTTCAAAATCCATAGATTATTCTAAGTCGGACATAAAACTTTTATGGTAAAAAAGCTTTATAAATGGCCATGCAATTACCAGATTGATACTGCAAATTGGAAGTTTCCGAGGGGCACAAAACTGATGTAATGTTACTCGAGCTTTGCTCTTGAAACCCCATTTGAGGTGACATTGAGAGAAGATTTTCCATGCCATCATCACTCATAACACCATAGGAAGAAGATGAACCAACCAGGAAAGAAGGTGGAAAAGAAGCAAAGTTAGAGGCAGCACTATGTTCATACTGAATTGCACCACCGCTGCCGACACCAAACAGTTGTGATTGATTGCTTCTTTGTTCTCCAGAGAGGCTAGTTCCGGCGGCTTGCAGCTGTCGTTGGCGGCGGCGAGACCTCGAACGTCGGTTTTGAAACCAGTAGAAGACATTAGCGTCCCCAACAGCACCGAATTTCTCAAGCAGCTTTCTTATTCTCACGGTCTCGTCCTTGGGAGGGTTCACCATGCCACTATTGAAGATGGACTCTAGAATGAGGATTTGTTCCGGCTTCGGTGTCCACCTCGACCGGACTGGTTCGCTTCTTTCCGAACCATGGCTCGGACTATTACGGTCTGGAGCTTGATCTTCCATTGATGAAGATACCTAGGTTTAAAACTATAGGACAAAAAAAACCAAAGCACATGAATATACAGTCTAGAATACATGAGAGAGGGTGGAATTTATATATATAAGACACTGATGGAATGTCACTTTGCTAAAGTTACCAAATCACCCTTTTGTTGGTTTCACCTCCTAGAGTTGAAATTACTTCTTTGCCTCTCAAAGCTTTATCAAAATAATCTATCTTTAACTCGACTTTATCAAAATTGACTTATCAACTCAGTTATCATCGACATTGTTATAATCTCTTAAAAGTTATAAATTTAAGTAAACTCAAACACGTGACGTCCTCATTTTAAACCTACAGGGTTCAGTATGCCCAAAAACGATGTTTATCTAAGTGATCTTACTATTAGTTCCCATGAAATACCAATTCAATTCTAGCTAGCTAGCCTTCCTTGGTTTAAGGATTTTGTATCCAATTATCCAGACTTTATCATATGCGTTTTCATACTTGACAAAAGGTGAAAAGCCTACTTTCTGGTGGATTTAGACTTTAGTTCATAATATTATTCTAAATCGACATTGAGACACGATTAACTTGCAGACAAAGGGAATGCCATTGTTACACATTTCTCCCCTTTTTGAATAGTAATTATGTCACCCATTAGTCCAATAAAAAAATTAAGTTAAACATTAGAAGTATTGATTTATATTATACAACGATACGATATGTTGTACTTTTTAAAAAATACATATTTGAACTTTGAAAACGATAGTGTTACGAGAGACCGCCGTGAGTTTCAAATATGAACCATATAATGAAACTATATCGACATATATCATAGAAAGAAATGGTGAAAACCTAGAAAAGAGAGGTCAAAATGGTAAAAGAAGCAAGCAAGAAAAGGGGGATGTGAAAGGGTTGAAAGAGGAATACCAGGGTTTCGGCTATATGGCAAAGTGCATGTGAAGGAATGCATGGAAAGCTGGGTCTCTGTAAAGGAAGAGACAACTTCTTAATAATAATAATAATAATAACAACATCAAGTAATGGTCAAAAAATGGTGGCATAATTTATTAACTTGCCTTTTTTCCCCGGAAGCCAAGGTAAAAACTACATATTAACATGATTATAAGTAAATAAAGTGGGATTAAATATTAGGTTTATTATTTTTTTCGGCTCGAAAAAACTTTTGCATACCTCCATATTTTTTGGGAGGCTTACGTCTTCATATTAAATAAAGTCATGAGCTTAATTTTAATGTTGTGAATAAAATAAATTAGATTAAATATTATTCTCATAATAAACTTTTATAATATTTGATTTAGATTAATCGAAAATACCAATAATTATAAAAAAACTTTAGATTAATAAGAATAAATCAGGAAAAAATATATAAAGGCCCTCGTAACAATGATGACTTCAGGATACATATTTGGTTCAAACATCAAGAAAAAAAGTTTAATGTCACTTCGTCCAATCACTTGTTGATTATAAGTCGGAGTTATAATTTTTTTTTGGCTTAATTGAAAAATAGGTGTCTAAAGTATGTATTTTTTAAATTTTAGGTGCATAAAGTATTTTTTTTTATAAAAATAGGTTTCTAAAGTTTCAAAAATTATAATTTTAGGTGCCTAAAGTATTTTTTTTGAAAAATAGGTGCCCAAAGTTTCAAAAGTTAAAATTTTAAGTACCCCAAATATGCCACATGTCAAACATTGATTGGTTAAATTTTTTTAAGACCCATTAACGGCCAGACAGATAAAATTATAACTTTTGAAACTTTGGGCACCTATTTTTACAAAAAAAATACTTTAGGCACCTAAAGTTAAAAAAATACATACTTTGGACACCTATTTTTCATTTAAGCCTAATTTTTTTATGTGCATATATGCTTAAATTTAAATATCTATATTGTATTTAAAATGATTGATTAATTTTTTTAATAGTCTAACGATGATTATAAGGTAATATCTGTTCATGAATATTTTCGAATAAATTCATATAAAATACTCATACCGCTCCCACTCAAATTTTCGAATTCTCATTAATTTAGGCATTGAGATTTATCTCAGAATTCAAACCCGGACATATTTTTTCATTTTATTTTTATGTATTCAACAAACACAACTCACCTCAATTTATAACTAGCTACTTTAAAGTCATCAGTGACACGCGTCATTATCGCGTCAAAATAATTCTTTCTTCTCAAATAATAAATTAAGAAATTCAAACGTAGTAAAAGAGAAGTAAGAGTCGATCCCAAATGGACTAAGAGAACTTCCTGATTTATGTTTATTCAATCGGTGAGCCAAGAAGAGAGTTGAATAATATTTAAGTATGGTGGAGATTTGTGAATTAAGTAAAAATAATAAGAGATTGTAGACAAAATTTAGGAAGTGGATTAAATATGGTAAAGATTAGCCTCGGGCTTTTGCTTTGACTCAGCTTCCTCGGATCATTGGAATAAGATTTTTCACTTTGGGGTTCACGTCGGTTACTCGCCTACAAGGATCAATCATTGTGACTGTGCCTTGTATACCGAATACCCAAGTGCCATATTTGATATCGATTTTGGAAATTGATCTAATCAACAACAATGTTGTAGATCAAAAATGTATAAGTAAGCCGACTCGGACTACGTTGTTTCAATAATAACTGATTCCAATCTCAGTTTCCTCTTAGCAAACAATTTTGCTAAGTGTGTTCCCAGGAAGTCGAGTGTGCTTCAATAGCCGATCCTTCCTCCCTCACATTTAACTAAAACAACATCCTGACCAACATCAATCTTTGGTTTTGAAATCATTTTGATTTTGAAATTAAGTTTAGAAAACTAAGAGAGATACCCGAAATTGTTTAAGTGCTTTTCAATCCTCACGTTGGAATTGAGCCATTGCTTTAACCCTTGGCTATGGAGAATTTAGCTAAGTATGATTGTGGTAAAAATCATACTTAGCATTATAAAAGAAAAATAAATAAAAAACTTAAAGCAAGAACTAAAGAAAAGAAAGAATTTTATAAAACCTTAAAAGCAAAAACAAAGCTAAGAATGAGAATATGAGATATGATTTTTGAGTTTGCCCCAAATGGGGTATTTATAGCAGCCTAAAAATAACCCTAAAGAGATAAGAGATAAATCCCAAATTATTTAAATTAATTACAAAAGATAAGTCTAAAGTTTGAATTTAAAATCCGGCTGATAAGTTATCTGATATGCGGCTGATAAGCTATCATTGTTGCTGACGTGGCATCTTCTAGAAGCTGCTGATGTGGCGTCCAGTCAGACTTTCATGCCCAGATTCATGCCCACTAATCCATCCATAAATCCAGAAAATCAAAAATTGCACAATTTCAACAGTTTAAGCAATATTCCTGAAATCTACTATCATGCATGGAAAATGAACAAAAATGCCCACATTAACAACTTAAAACAATCAATCAAGGAATAATTAGAGATATAATAATGCATAATTTAAGCACTAATCAATCAGCTTCAATCCAAAAAGACTTCAACACTTATCTTTGAACTTTTAAATTTAAAACTAATGTAAATATGTTCTCGTATTTTTTTTTTGGATTTTGTAATTTAATTAAATCCGGATCTGAATACTTTTTCTTCCATTTAAGATTAGAAAAGTTTTTAATGGAGTTCGCACTCGGGTTTCGACTCTTATGATTAATAAAAATACTATACCGAGAAAAAAAGGTTTATAAATAGTTGGGTTACCTTGCTTTCTATGCCATTGTATTGTGTGTAAAATGATTGATGCAAATGTTTCGATAGAATGGAAAATTGTACGTTCGTTTTTTATATACAGATGGTGAAGTATTTTTAGCTTTATTAAGTCATTTAGTTCATAAATACTCCACTCTACAAGTCCCTCTAACAAATATATAGACCTTTGACATGTGAAGAAAAGTCGCATTGCAATGAAACTGCGCCACAAAAGGACATTTGTGTGTAATATATATATAGGTTTAGAATTAACTTATATTGTGTAAAACTCAATTATTTTTACACTTTTTTGGACCATTGGATGATGGTAATAAATGACTAAGATTATTTTCTTATATATATTTAGTAATTATTCATATATTATATTATTAAATACACTAGGATGAAAAAAGTTTTTATAAACGGGTTAAATTCAGGGGTTGGAGATTTAATTTAAGGTAGTAAGATTAAGACTTAAATTCTAACCCTAAACTAACTCCCTAACCACTAAATTTAACCCGCTTGTGAATTTTTTTCTACACACAATGTATTAAATAATATATATATTTCATTTTTATTTTACAGTTTATATTCAAAGTTTATGTTTCTCTTTTTATATAGTCATCTTCAATATTCAAACTTATATTTTCTTATTTGTACATAATTATACGTCTAGTTAGTTGGTTCTATGTGGAGTTTTTTTTTTCTTTCAATTTTCCTAACTTTTAAATTTATGGAGGAAATGATTCGTTTGGTATCAAAAAAAATATTTTTACTTTTAATTTTTATTTTAAGAAAACAAAAAAATATGTTTTCTAAATAGAAATCTAAATAAAAAATATTTTTCAATTATGAAAATATAAAAACATGTTTGATATCTATTTTCTCATAACAGAAGGCTGAGATATACAATAAAAAATTCTTACTATTATATCAAATCTTAGATCAGTTGGTATCGTTGTTATTGCAACATATATAATGACTTGACTTGAATTCAAACATGCTTAAACGCTGATTTATGAATAAGAAGAGAAATTATAAATTAATTGTTGAAATGTGTATATACATTTAAACCATAAATCTTAAAACCGAAAAAAAATATAAATTGATGGTTGAAATGCACATTCACATTACCCAAACCATGCTTTAACATGTGACTGATCAGGAAAGAAAATTTTAACCAGACATTTCTTTGCCTTTAAACAATGCACATTCACACTCATACAAGGGCTAAGTTTTAATAAGCAAATTAAAGTAGAAAAGCAAAATACATGTACCCCAAAAGCAGAACCAAATGTTGGTTGGTGTCCGCTAAAAGTTATTTTCAATTAGAAAATTACTAAAAAAAATTAAAATCGGAAAATTCTGATAAAAAGAATATAAAACACAATATAGATATATAAATTAATAATAAAAAAGGGGGAAAATAAAATAGGAGTGTTGCATGGGAGTGATAATGGCATGGGGTCTTGGTAGGTTGCCCAACTTAGTGTGGGTTTTACAAGGGGTTTTGTAGGCTTTTGGACTTTCACTACAAATGGAAAAATGCCTACTAATTTCACTGTGCCAAGGAATCTTCTCTATGTTGCGATAGACTGCCTGCCTCCTTTATAAATTTATAATACTATATTGTCAATTGTCTATAAAGCTGAAAAAGTCGATCGAGTCTTATTTCGGTTAGTATGATTGATGTTGTAAAATTTAGAAGGATATAGGTTTAAATACACTTAAATATATATTATCTTATGATCTAGGAGTTTAAAAAATTCGAATAATGTGAGCATTGTAAAAAAATGATATAATACGTCCACTAACTTACAATATTACCACTTGAGAAATTATTGAAGTTGTAAGAGTAGAAGGTGAGGCATGAACGGTCGCTCATATTATTCTCCGTCTGTGACAGTCATGCATTTCGATTTAGAGATTAATTTTAGAGTCAAGCCACTTCAAGTTTGGTTGTTTTAGATTCAAATTTATTTATATTCAAATTATTATCTTCTATGTTAAATCAAGTAAAATTGAGTTTGGACTATCAAATTAGATTTTCAAGTTTAGGGTCATGAGTGATGGGTTTAATACCATGTATCTTTGTAATATATTTTATAAAAAAAAGCTAACAAAAATCTACGCAATAATTTCGTATTTAAATTTTTTTAATATGTTGTATAATTATATAGTAGTATATATTTATATTTTTTTAATAAAGGGAATAACAATGCACATACTTTACACACACGTGTTTATCCCGGTATAAAATTTTCTACGTAAAGTTTTTAAATCCGTTAACAATGAACATGGCAATTAATAAGTGGTAGAATAACTTTTTTGGCCTTCTAACTTTATTAATCTAGTGATTTTAGTCCTTCAACTTTTATTGCGTCCCTTTTGGCTCTCGAATTCTTATTGTTTTGTTAAATTGATCCAAACTTGACAGAACAGTAATGGTCCGTTAAGCATACACCAATTATTTTGGTCTTTATTGAAATGCCAACGTAAATTATTTTATAATTTTCTGTCATGTTATCGAAAAGTTCAAAAAATGTATTAAAAATTGTACAAATGTATACTGAATTCAATGACATCGCAAAAAGACAAAAAATAAGCCTAATGAGTCATTATTGTTTTGTCACATTTAGGTGAATTTAACGAAAATAAGGACTAAACGAGACGCAATAAAAACTTGAGTTAAAATGATTAAACTAATAAAGTTGGGACAAAAAATCATTTCTCATTAATAATTATGCATATATTTAGGGGTTTAAATTTGATATACAGGCTTAAGTAAAATTACGCAAGCCTACCTATTTTTACTATAAATTAAAATTAAATTTAAACCCTAAAAAACTAAACCCCAAATCTTATACCTTAAACCTTAAATTCTAAACACTAACCTTAAATTCTAAACCCTACAACCCAAACCCCTAAGCTCTAAACTTAATCCCTAACCCCTAAAACTAAAAGATCTGTATAAACTAAAATTTACACAGGCTGTGTATCGAAGTTTTTCTCTATATTTATATATTGAATTTCCTTCACGTGATTTATTTACTTATTATAATTTTCATTATTTTAAAATCGAACACAATACTCATGGATTTGTATTGAAATGTATTACTACAAAATTTTCACTATTGCTTCACTTGTTGGTTTAACAGGTACAACATACTATTTATTGAAAAATAATCTTTTGCCCTTTGTTAGTGTCTTTTTTTTATTCTCCAACATAAAAAAAATAAAATCTTAAGCTTTAATACTAAATTTTAAATCATAAATAGGGATAGCCGTGGATAGGGTTAGTTTTGTTTTTGGTCGATCTGCACCCGACCCGAAAATATTGCACCTCCACCCGAATCCGACTCGACATTTTATGATGTTCCACCCAACCTCAACTTGACCCAAATTTTAGAGTAAAAATTCGAACCCGACCCGACATAAATAAAAATGTTTTATTTTTATTCGATAAAATAGGAAGTTAATTGAAAAAACACAAATAGAGAGTGGGCATTAAAATAATTATTCTATTTTTATGAGAAAATATTTAGAATTAAACTATTATTTAGAATACAAATATATAAAGAGAGGGGCATTATAGCAATTATACCTAAATATTTAGAATAAAATTAAACTATTATTTTAGGTCGGGCCAGGTCGAATATTTTCACTTTAAATCCAAACTTGACCCGATCTTAAAAAACTCAACTCGAACCCGAAATCTTCTTTAAAATATCCGATCCTATAGGGTTGGATCAGAACCCACTGTGTCTGGATCAAATGGCCATCCTGAATCATAAACCATAAATCTCAAAACCTCAAATATACCTCCTACACCCAATACTCTAAACTTTAAACCTAAATTTTTAGTATTGAGAAATGAACTAGAACACTTAAGAGTATTATATTTATATTTACAAAACAGTACACAACATAACCTGAAAAGGTTAAAACTAGAATCTGATCTCTATTTTTGGGAGGAAGACAGGACCACTAAATGTTTTTAACAAGTTTTGTCTCTTCAAACTACTTGCTTCGTCTTTCTTTGTCAATCCTAAGTAATTGGAATTGGACCCCTAATGAAATGATTCAATTATCGAGATTTGACACTGGTTTTACAACACATTGGATGATTCTTTTCGAAATTGCTCTAATATGGATTCAAATAGGTTCAAACTACTTAGATTTTTTTTAATATAATTAAAAATCCAAACTACTTAAGTTCGTTTTTCTCTTTCCATTTCTAGTAATATCCGACACATCTACCATATATTATATTTTAAAGTTTAAACACATAAACCACCTAATTTTGTACTACAAACTAAACCCATCGAGTAGTCCTACCAAAAAAGAAAATGTTATCTCTAGATGATTCGGGTTCGAACAATTTATCTGTACAATATATATTATCAAAGGGTTAAGATTAATAAACATATACTATTCAAAAGGTTTAAACATTGTTTAAGCGTATTAAAAAATGTTTAGTCTTGATTTGAACATTTGGCCAATAATAAAAATTTAAATAATCATTTTTAGTAATTATAAATTGGGGGATGGGATGTCTAGGAATGACAAGGGGTCAAATATTTGTAATTTTGAATTATTTGAATCTATAAATCTACCTAAAAAATGTGAATATGTTTTTGTATAACTATCTAAAATTAGATTAAATACAATTAACCATCAAATATATGAGTCCGTAAAAAGTCTAGATTTAAAATTTTAAATTATATGTTGAATATCAAATCCACACACCTTCGAATCTATTAAAAGTTTGATGACAAAGGTTCAAATCCCATTAAAAGCAAGTATATTATATCATGTTAAATATGAAATTATATCTAAATATTTGAATATGTATCCACATAAATAATACAGATTCATATAATAAGTTCGAGGATGTCTATATGTATTTGCTCTAAATCTACAACATATTTTAATCTTAACATTTAAACTCTTAGAAAAAAAAGATCAAATATTTATAAAAATCCAAATCGATAATTCGAATTGGCACATCTAGATATGTCATTTGTAGGAAAATCAACCACTCCTTTAAGTTGCTGGCATCTATATAACTATTTTTAACCAAAATAAAAAGAAATGAAGACAAAGGAGATATAGATTTTCTAGCTAGCACTTTAATTGAATAAAAATATAGAAGTTATGCTTATTTGAAGTCTACATTCCCTATAACTATATTGCCAATGAATTTCTTACCGGAAGTTAGTTTTTGATTTGAAGTTATCGGTAGTTATAGATAACGATATAGCGGAGTAGCTTGCTAGATTGCTTGTTATGCTCACAACTCATACATCACTTTTTATGTGTCTCGTTGGATAGAGACAAAGAAATTTTATAACGATTTTTGGGTTTCTATGGTCTCAAAGAAAATTTTCGATATTCTTTGCGTCTTTGAGCTTTATGTTTTTTTATATGTATGAGTTTTTTTGTTGACATAATCCTCAAATCTCTCATTATGTTTAGGTGCATTCTATTTGCTGAACCTTTTACCGTTTCTAATAAAACTCAATTACCTCTGTTCAAAAAAATTCTGGAATAATTTTTTTCTTCAAAAATACGATTTACTATAATCACGCAACATAAATACATTATATACTTTTCCATAATAAATATATTTAATACTTAATTTTTACTAAGATGCCAAATAAGTTTATAATACAAATTTGTAGTATTTTTCGACAAATTTTAATTTTAATCTTAATCTTAGAGGGAAGAGAAAGGGAGGGACTTTAGGGGAAGGAAGGGGATGCTCCAAGTAAGTCTAGAACTCATGACCAACAAGCCAAATGCGCTTGCTCGTACTACTTGATTTTTTTACTTACCGAACAACACATAGATCTAATAATTTATTAAAATATGATTGATATAAAAAACCCTAAACATGCTAGAACCAATAATTATTGGTGCAATATTTTTCATTGTATGAAATTTTTTAGTGTTGTGGGGGCACTTTGGAATGTCCAAGATGCATGAATGTGAGCAAACCATGATATTGTAGACCTATTATTAGTGTCAATCTAGTTTTGAAGAGCACTAATCAATGAAGATAATAATACTCAATTTGGTTATTTTCTTCATTTAATATATATAGCTATTGGTGTATAGGTTGAAGCTAAGGCATTTCATATTACAAGGGGGCAGATGTTGCATTCAACTTGCACAGTTGCAAAAGGCATTGATGTGTGCCTAAAAAGAGTGTACAAACAACATGGTTTGTGGCTTTTCATTTGTCCCTCCAAGTTGTATTGTCTTTGGAGTATTATTATGTTTCTTTTCTTTTTGGGTCTTAGGTTCCTTATCAATGCCCTCACCCTAGGTATAGGCTGTTTTTTCATTTCATTTTATGTTTGGTCATAATGGTTTATATTCAAAATAGCAATAATTTTAAAAAGAGAGTACATCTAGATGTATATATTGATATATCTGATACATCATCTGATATATCGATGGTGGGATTTTCTGTTGCAAGCGATTTTCATCTATTGTCATGTGTCCTTAATTCATTTAAATAAATAAATAAGATTCATGACGGTGGATTAAAGTCACTTTTGAAAAATAATTCACCACTAATATATCATATATTTATCCTATGAATTATACATGACGGTGGATTAAAATCATTTGTGAAAAAAATTCACCACTAATATATTAAATAATTATCCGACAAATAAATATATAAATATATAAAGTTATCTAAAAAGTTGATGCATGTGCTTCATATAAGGTCCAAATATGATTAGAACTGCCCAAGAATCAAATTATTTTGATATAATCACACTTAATTAATCTGGACCAGTTACTGAAGAAGTTCATTATGAAATGATTCTTTTAAATTAATTTACTTTATTCGTAACTCTTAACAATGCTTAAGAGATCTAATACATTATCTTACTAGACCAACTGATTGTCGGTCTTTATATCAAATTATTATTACAATTTGGGACACTTGTTCTATATTTGCAAGGCTTTAAATAAAATATTAGGATCAAAGATGTAATTGTGAAAAAAAAAATTAAATTCGTTTAAACGGTCGGTTGGACTTAAGTTTTTACATTCAAGATTTGAATATGCTCGAAAGTTTTTTCAATTTTAAATAGTTTTTTTTACATTTAAAAATTTAATTCTGTTAGATATTTAATAAAAGCATCAAAAATCAAAATCAATCGATTTAATCTAGAATTGACTGGTCAAACAGTTCAATACCTATAATATAACAATACTTACAAAGAATCGGTTCTAATGGAAAAAAACTATTTGAATGGATTTTTTTTGCCTTTCTGTTTTTTTTTGGCATTTGTCCTAATTAATTTGGACTAACCAGCGTCAGTAGATAAGTCTCTCAATAAAAATTTTACACAACGAGATCTGCTTAAACAATATCAAACTGCTTACTACTTAAACTAATCTCGATATACTATTTTAATGGATTTTAATATATGTTTTTAGTTTTTTTCCTTTGTTTATTTATATTTTGGCCCATCAGTTTATTTACTCGACTTGATCCACACATTAAACCGAAAGTTTGTGGGCCTTTTCTTATATTTATAATTTTTATTCAAAAAGAGTTCTTTGGCTTTAATGTCAATTTAGGTTTTTAACTTTGATGTTATACAATGAATTTTTACATTAACTATTTGTGATTTATTATTAACTTTTTAGAATTTTATTTTATTTTCTAAAAAATAGTTATTTTAAGATATCTTCTAATTAGCTGAATGACCAAAGGTGTTTATATTGTTTCATCTTGTATGAGTTCGAATCTTAACTACTTAATCAAAAAATAATTGTTTTGGATTGGCGTAATCGTTAGAAAAAGCTCAACATTTGTCAATTTTTGAATTGCACTCATAAAATTTTTTGGCTTAAACCTTAAAGTTTTATTATTTTCTTCAAATAAATACTTTTCGGATGATCATTTAATAATTAACTAATAGTCAATATTTTTAATGACATAACAATTAAAAATATAAATGTTGAGGATTTTTTTGTTTTTCATCATTGATTTATAATTTTTTATAAAAAAACTCATCACTTAATAATCAAATAAAATGTTATTTTCTTATTTATAATCCTATACTTCTTTTAATTTAATTCGTATTTTAATTACATTTTTCATATTTTAGAGTCTTTCAAATAATAATGATTTATAAATATCAACGTTGAGGCTTTTTTCTTTCATTTCGCCTTTTGAATTTTATTAATTTTCTTTTATTTTTTAATTTGTAACTTGTTTAACATTTGATTAAACCCATTGAACTAGGATTGATTTTGCAAACATTTTATCCTTGTAATTAAATTGGATCATAATATTATTGGAACCTATGCTGATTTCTTTTAAAAAAAATTGTTCGGGAGTCACGTGGATCTTGACTACATCTAGAATCGAATTATATCGGACCTTAAATGAAAGCTAAAGCTCCTTATGTTTTTTTTTTCTCCCACAAGACTCTAACTCAAAACTTTATTAAAGGACATGAAACTTCATAATTCATTTACACACTGTAATAGTCTTTAAGTTTTACACGTTTTTTATTGTTAATGGGTGAAATAAATAACTGAGATGAACGATAGGATATGTGAAGATTATCATATGAAAAAAAGAGTAAAAAGTTAATTTCAGTCATCTATTTCACCCATACAATGATCCAAACGTGTAAAACTCATAGTTTTACATTGTGCGTAAGTGAATGCTAACCCCCTCTCTATATAAATGTATAATAATTAAATAAATGATAACAAAAAAGGAATAGAAGCTCAAACTTCCACTCATGGCAATAGGCATCCATGCCAATTTGGCCGCTTGCTACTACTCCCACACGCCACGGACAGCACAAATCTTGTGCCTTTCTCATCAAGACAACCCCTCCTCAACTCTTACACGCACACTTAACATAATCAATGTTAAAAAAAAAATCCGTGTTATTTGTATAAAAATAAACACAAAAAACTATTAAACATATCAAAATTTTAAACATGAATAAATTTAAAAAAGTCCAAAAGTTACATAAACTAGGAGATAATTAGACCTCATAAACCCAAAGACCTTAGTGTGAAACAAAGGCACTCCCTTTGAAGCTGCCCCTCACACCAACCAGCCTCTTCCACCAACCATAAAGCCCAAGCAAGCTCTCTTTTTGTATTTAATTTTTATATTATAAACTTTATTTATTTATTTATTTATTTTTTCATTTGTTGGACCCAAAAGATAAAAAAGAAAGCTTTCCACATTCCTCTTGGCAACCCCACTCACGAGACCGACGTGCCCTCCCATTCCATTTCATTCACATATAAACCCAACCAAGACTCACCACCTTTCCTCATTTGCTCTCTTGAGAACCCAACCCTAAATAGCCCTCGAAATGGCCGAGCTACACTGCCATGGCATGTCCGAAGCTACTTGTAGGAAGGGCTCCGGCAAGCGAGCCACCATTCCCGTTGGCGCCGAGTCAGTGGTGGTACCCGAAGTTGCCTCGGCCCCGACAGCACCGTGCGGTGCATGCAAATTCTTGAGGAGGAAGTGTGTTAGTGGGTGCATTTTCGCACCCCACTTCGGTTCGGACCAGGGCGCGGCCAAGTTTGCCGCGGTTCACAAGGTTTTTGGTGCTAGCAATGTTTCCAAGCTCTTGCTTCACATCCCAGTGAACCGACGGCATGATGCGGTGATAACGATATCGTATGAAGCTCAGGCCAGATTATCAGACCCGATTTACGGTTGCGTCTCGACCATACTTTCTTTGCAACAACAGGTTAATCTACACATGAACTACCATATTTTAGTTTCTTCCATATTTGTTGTTTTCTAAATGGAAAATAATTAAATATTGTTGAGCTAAGTTGTTTTTTCATGTTAGCACCATCTTTCATACTTGTTCCAAAGGAAACCATATACAAACACGGAAGATTCACGTTTTTCTCGATGTTAAAGTTTGTCATAAAATGTTATTCAAATTCGGACGAGCGCTAAATACAAATATATTATTTTTTTATATTTAAAATATCATACTATATACTAATGTTTGAATATGCATTTGAGACGTTTCAACTATTTGTCAAAAAATAAATCTAAATTACATTTTCAAAATTAATTTAGAAAAATATTTTTTAAAGTTTAATATTTATAATAACATATCATTATCTGATTTACTGAAAATACATAGAATTATATACGGTATCAGATATCAATCCATATGTTTTAGGTATGTTTTACCGTATAATAAACATCAAAAGATTGTTGCAATAATTTCCTACGAAAATATTGCTAAGTTGAGCTAAATTATTCTTTATGATTTGATATTTAAAATCATTATTATTATTTTTTTTTAAGAAAAGAAAGAGTGTTATCACTTCAACCTTCTATCCTTATATTCCTAGATTTTATTCCATTTATGGGTTGTACTTGATGCTTATAAAAAATATCAAGCATTTTATGTTCTAAATTCTATTAAATTAATTTCGAATTTCAACATCTGTAATACTTTTTCGCAGGTAGCATCGTTGCAAGCCGAGCTAGCGATGGTGCAAAACCAGCTTATCAACAGTCAACTCGCAATGGTGAACACCCTTCAAAGCTCGCAGCAGCAACAACAACAACACCATCCCCATCGGCAACAACATGAACATCATCTAGCATTGCTTCGACCGGCATACTCGAACAATTCCTCGGCATCTAATAACCTCATAAACATCAGCAACTTCGCCTCCAATTTTGAACTTGTGGCTGAAACTGCTGCACCTAATTCTTCTCAAAGCATGGACCATCTTCAGCTCTCCATGCCATGCCATTACGACGAGGACGACGAACAAGATAGCCGGATTCCGCTCATTTTCGCCAAACAAATCATTCATCGTTCATGATCTTTATGATATCTAATCTTCTTACATATATGTTTTCTTTGAAATATATAAACTTATGAATTTATTAATTTATAGACATATGCCGTGGAGTTTCTTTTCTATACAATGAGAGATATTTCTATTTTTATATTAGTCTTATTATACCATATATTCCTCAACCAATATAAAATAAACATAAATGATATATATATATATATATATTATATGCCAATTAGCTTATTATATGCCATATTGTAAACCTTAATTATATGATTCCTTTATTTATTTATCTATTTTTGTTTATTATTATTTTTGTTTGAGTAAACATATATTTTGGTATTGAATTTGGTTTCAAGGTGTACTTTCGTGTTAAAACTTTTTTTGGTCCCAATTCAAATAAAAAAGCTTTTTTTTCAATTAGGTATATGAAATTGACTTTAAGGTTCAATTTGGTGTCTAATTTTTTTTGTCTAATTAAGTACCTGAACTTAGCTTTTATGTTCAAATTAGTACATGAATTTTGCTTTATGGTTCACATTGGTTCAAATAAGTCATTTATTATAAGTACTAATTTGGACCAAAAGGTGAAATTCAGATATCAATTTGAACCAATAAATCAAGTTTAGATACCTAATTGGACAAAAAAATTTAAATACCAAATTACATCATAAAATTAAGTTCAAGTACCAAAGTCCAAAAAGTATATATTTACCCTTTGCGTTTAATGTTTGGCAACAATTTCAAAGGGTTAAACTCAATCCTGGGCCGGCCAATGCCTGCAATAACGTGCTTGGGTAAGTTCATTCTTGATTAAATCTTATTAGTCATCATTTTAAGAGCACTTGTGAATTTATTTTTCGGTAATGATATATTAAATGATAATTTTTTATGTATAAATTTAGATACATCGTTGTGTTCTAATTGTATTATTATATATATATATATATAACACCATATTGGATGCCATTATATGTACTTTTAATTAAAATTTAAAACATAAATCTTAAATCTTAGCACCCTAAAATTTAAACCTTAAACTCTAAAATTAAAAGATTTGTGTAAACTTGTGTATCGAAATATTTTTCAAAAAACAAACCAAAAACCTCAAACTCATATTAGTTCAAGAGCCACTTTCATGGCAGCTAACTTTTATTTAAGTCGAATTATGTTCCAACAACAAACCTTTGCAAGAAAGCGTAATTACTGGGATGGTTATTACATACTCTTGTAATTACAAAAAGTTCTATGTAGGTTTGATTGGCAAACTGTAATCATACACAATGAAAACAATTAATTAAAAAAATGGATAAAAAGTTTAAAAGTTATTAGGACTAATTATGCGTATAATTCTCTTGATCGCGGTCACTAATAAAAATTAAAAAAATACAATTGAAAGGGATATGATCCGATTACACAGTGTAAAATTTGTTAAGATTTATATGTTTTTTGTATATTGGATGGGTGAAATAGATGACTGAGATTAACAGTAGAATATGTGAAGATTATCGCTTAGAAAAAAAGTAAGTAGTTAATCTCAGCCACCTATTTTTCTCATCCAATGATAAAAAAACGTATAAAACTTAAAAACTTTTATACTGTGTAAGTGGATCCAAACCCCAATTGGAATACTCCAATTATATTCAATTCATATAGTATCTATTAATTATAATAATTATCCATATATATATATAATTACTAACAACTACATTTCATGTCCAGCTATTCACCTCTTAATGATAATACCCGTGGTAAGAGAATTAGTCTTTGCTATCGACAGTAAAAATCTTGACTCAAACAAAACAAATACTAACAATTATACTTAATTATAATTATCAAATAAATTTTTAAACACATCCTATGTCTTATGTTACATAAAAGAATAGCATAGCTTTCACTCACTCACCCTCTACTACGTTGCTTCTCTAAAAAAAATCGTTCTCCAAACCAATAAATAATGTTCAGTTCATACACTCACCAACCCATCTACCCAGGTACGGAGTCAGAAATTTATTTAAGGGATGTCATTTTTTTAACAGTATTTAAGGAAAGTTAATTATTTAAGGAGTGCCATTTTTTCAACGATATTTAAGGGGTAGATTCATGGTCCTCTGCTCATGCATCACCCACCTACCCTTAAACCTCATTAATTCATTAAAGATATTTAAATAAAAGGAAAAAATAGAAAAAAATAAAATT
The DNA here is from genome assembly GCA_019671005.1 of Hibiscus mutabilis. Taxonomy (NCBI): domain Eukaryota; kingdom Viridiplantae; phylum Streptophyta; class Magnoliopsida; order Malvales; family Malvaceae; genus Hibiscus; species Hibiscus mutabilis. The sequence continues at coordinate 38,504,275 of CM033750.1, read as the reverse complement.
TGAGAAGTTAGCCCCTCTAGTTTGATTTGTTAAAATTTGAACCTTCTACTTAATAAAATAGAGAAAATAGTCTAATTATAAAAACTTGAATGGTTGATATTTGTTAATTTATTGCATATAAATTCATGAGTTTGTTATTTTTGTTAAAATTCCTTACATTTAAATTATTACACTTATGTTTTCCAAGTTAATATTTTAATGGCAAGGTTTAGTAACTATGTGTAAGTTGTGAACTTAGTCATTTGTGTTATGATTTGGTTATTTTTAGTCTTTTTGTTTTTTAAAATTTTAAATTTTACTCATAACACATAATAACGGTTAAATTTGTTAAAATAAAATTATGCTAGTAGTCCTTAAATTACACGTAAGTTATAGATTTTATTTCTGTTCTACAATTAAATCATTTTATGTCATTGTAATTTTGTCATGTTATCCACCTATATTTTGATTCAAGATTGAATTTCAAAATTCGAAAAAATAAAAAATGACAATATGACTAAATTAGAATATAAATGTTAAATTCGTAACGCACTGTACATTGACATGAAAGAATTTGACCGAAAAATCAGATATGGTCTTTAAGCCTTAATTTGGAGAAATTATTTTATAGACCTGATTGATCACGTTATTCATGGTACTCATCCACTAAAAATCAGCTAATGTAATCACAACTCTTTATTTACGCGGCATAAAAAAAGGTGAAGATTTATCTTTGAAAAATCACTATACATATAGCAAATCACTATTTACATATGGGGATAAACAAGAATTTGTCATCTAGGATGACACTTGTATCTTCAAATTTTTAAACCTTTCATGGAATTCAGAAGGACATCTCAATATGGACTTTAAAGCGATTAGGTATACATTTAATAAAAAATTATTTAATAATTAATAAAAGAGATTAATTTAATTCAAATTATAAAATTTGTGACACCAGAATTATTCTAACATTTAATGCTAACATATATGAATACTTTTACGATTACAATAAAAAATAAAACTTCTAGTATCATATAAATTAACATACATTACTAAAAAGCCCAATTACAATAATTATTAAGTAAAAAAAGAAAATTCACAATAGATACTTAAGAATATATCGTCACGCCTAGGAAGAGACGAAGACAATAATTCCACATCAGAATAAAAAAATGAGGTCTTAGGATATATAAGTGGTGGTTCCGCACATCGTATTAGATATGTTTTTTAGGAAGTGGGTAATGATCCAGTGACAAATGGTATCAGAGCGACCCTTTGATTCATGATTTCACGCCGAACACTCATAAGTGGGGTAGGTAGGGTGGACAACGGCGATAATTGACCTATCCCGAGTGCGGTTAACTCCTGACGAGAGCGTCACAAGGTTGAGTAGAGGAGAATGTCACACTTGGAAAGAGGCGGGATAATAATCCCATATCGAAAAAGAAAAAAGGAGGTCTTGAGATATATAAATGGTGGCGTTGCATATCTTATTAGACATGTTTTTTGGGAGGTGAGTAATAACCACATGGCAAATGGTATTAGAACGACTATTTAACTGCCTAATTTCACGCGAGTAGGCATGATGGACAACTGTGACAATTGACCCATCAGAAATGCAATTAACTCGTGACAAGGGTGTTACAAGGTTGAGTGAGAGAGAATATCACGCTTGGAAAGAGACGGGGGCAATAATCCCACAGCAAAAAAGAAAAAATGAGGTCTTAAGATACATAAGTGGTGGGACAATAATTCCACATCTTCGTTACTAAACAAAGAATGCCTAAGTGCCACACGGACATGATAAAGAACAAGTCCTTAATAATTTGTTTAAAACTTGAGTTACTCGAATGAACTGCTTATAAATATAGAAGTTTTTAATATAATACTACTAAAATACAAAAGGATTAGATGGTTATAAATATCACCTTTATTTCTATTTTGCTAAGATGGAGTGAAATTTAATTAGATAGAGCTGTTTCTTAGTTTCAGAGGTACGTATAAAAGTATCCTCGGATAAATTTCATTTTACTTCTAAAAAATAAAAAATAATAATAATTACAATAACCACTTAAGAGTTAATAAATATCCCTTTTCAACCATGTGTCCTGGTAAAATCACTTGACTATATATTTTTTTGGTATTGTTTCTCCACACCAGCTAGCCTAGCAAATTTGATATTAAAATACAAATTTTATTTTTTAAAAATAAATACAAATAAATTTATAATAATATTTATAAACATTAATAAAATAAACTTACAAAAACAAAATATTTTGTCAGACGCAGAATTGTATTTGGAGATACAACCTTTTTCTCCATTTATCTTTCCTCTTCTTAAGGCCTTTACCAAGAACTTGTATTTTCCCCCTAAACTCTCCATCTTAATTGTTTGAAATTTAGTAAAATATGAAAATATATTAATAAACACAGAAACAATTATTTTTTGCATTTTGGTAATTGATTATAATTTGTAGTTTAAATTATTAAGGTAGATCTACCTTATCACTGAGCTACTCAAGTAAGTTTGATTTAATTTAATTGTGTCATGACGGATAATACTTTTAACTTTAAATATGTAATTGTAAAATAACTTTCTGACAGAGAAAAAAAGCGAAAACAACCAGTATTTAGGGTTGGGGGCAAAACATAAATGTTTGAAAGTATAGAGAATTAAAAAATAAATCAATTTTTAAATAAATTTATATAGGAGGACAAAAGTATCACTACATTCATCCCGACATAATCATTATCCTCGAACTTATATTGTCTAACTTTGTAAACAAAATTAGAAACTTCAACATAGTTGTATCTGGTTCTAAGAAAATTAATTTTTGCAGGGGTTGAAAAGTCTAATATTAATTTAGCAGCATATAATTTTTTTATCGCACGACCATCAAATTTGACGACATTGATACACAGTTTAGACATTAAGACGAAATGTGAGGTAGAACCTTGGTTTTTTAATGAGGAATCGAGCACGAAATTTGACGACATTGACACACAGTTTAGACATTAAGACGAAATGTGAGGTAGAACCTTGGTTTTTTAATGAGGAATCGAGCACGGATTACCCTTCTACGGTTGAGGGTAAGGGACAATTGGCGGTCAACTAAAAAGCTATAGTGTGTTGAAGAGTGGCAAAGACACTGACGCAATTCACCGAGGGCGGCTGGTGATGCAAAGGTGAGAGGCGGCTGATTCTTTAGGGTTTTAAGGTGGCTGCGGTGTGGAGAATAAAGACACGAGGTTGGTGAACGGACGATGCAGAACGTGAATTCAAAGTGCGGAATAATGAAAGGCTTGGTCTCATCCAAATCATTACCTCGGCCATCAACAGTATTGATTCCCACTACTTTGTTGATTTCTTTCAGTGCTGAAATTGTTTGTATTCCATTAAGCATGTGATCAAACAGCTTGGTCTCATGATTGCTTTTGTTGAGTTTTTTATCCATTGTCATCGACAATTCATCGAACACCTTCGCTGCAGTGGAATATGTTACCAATTGTTCTTGTTGGTCAAAACCATCCGACTCCAACAGACCCTTGGGCAAGTAATCACAATACTCCAAAATTGGGGTTTTGTCCTATAGGATTTCGAATAAACCATGATTTTGGTCATTCGAATCCGCAGGATTCATCTCAGTAAGCATAACTTCACCACGCTCTGAATTAATCCTTTCACCATCAATTACTTCAGCTATTGGCACCAACATTTCATCAAACTGTTGGATTTCATCCGAACCCATCTCCATAGCATCAATAGATGAATCCAAAACTTGTGTCAGCTCAGCAAAATCTGTCAACTCTGCATCGTCATGCAATTGAATATCGACAGGAAAGTCGATTGATTTTCCGAAGGCCTTCTCTAGCAACTGCTTCGCATCTGCCAAAAATTTGGCTTGAAACTCCTGAAACATTCTATCAATGGAATTTTCCAGACGAGTGAATGTTGCTTGTGCATCTTGACTCCGAGTTAATACTCCGTCCGCCATTCGTGAGGATCACTGTGGTCTCTGATACCTTTGTAAAGAACTAAATCGAACTTAGAATTTTTCAAGAGAGCAAAGGAAAGAAGAGAATCAGATTAGAGAAAAGAGATAAGAAAGTTCAGGGGAAAAGACTGAGTTTTTTTCATTCATTCAATTGATAAGGAAGAAAATGACAGGCTTCAGACCATATAGACCTATCCTGCTAAACGCAGCGTTTTACAAGTCTAAATGCCTAACCAAAACTCATTGTTTCACTAAACTAAAATAAGATGAAAAGGAAATTAACTAAAACGGCAACGTTTTCTGTCTCTTCATTTTGGCACGTTACAATAATCTTGGTTTGTTTGCCTGAAATACTGAAGTATTGTTATGGGATTTATTTTTCATTGCATGGTAATGTTTTATGGCTCATTTGCTGTTAAATGATGAAGAAGCAAATAGAAATGAAATTGTGAAATTTATTAGCCATTCATTCTTTAGTATTAGTCTTGATTAAGGGCTGTGATTATTTGTTTTCTTGCTGAAGATTTAGAATTGAGATACTATTCTGCATTTGAAAAACAAGAGAACCTAGCATTGCCATTTAGGACTACCATGATTCATGAGGCATGGGCCAAATGGCTATGTCCAAGGAATAGAGATGCGCCTCCAGTCTTATGTTTTGGGATTTAAGCTTTATGCAATTCAGCTCGAATACGGCGCATTAGTGGAGATCGCAACTGTTTCTTGAAGCTTTGATTGAAGATATGAAACATTGAATTTGTTTGCTCATGTGGCATCCTTGTAGGCTGTAGCCCTTTGGAGGCTTGATTAGATTGTGGCTAGAAAAGAATCTATTTGGCTCGATTACTATGAATGTAATTTTTCTTTTAGTTTTTTTGTTTAGATCTTCGGCTTTCTTTATAAACGAACGGAAATGTTGTAGCTCAGTACATGCCCCAATCTTTCATACGAAAATGTTATCTTCATTCTTTAGGCTAAGGCAGAGGTCTGTAATAGCGACAGAGTTAAGAATCCTAAGAATCCATAGGTTAGGCTTCGTTTTTATTCGAATGCCAGTTTTAGAAAACATATGCATTGATGTCCATGGTTCAAAGTCAAATCAGAGCATATCCATCTTCTTGTTTCCACTTTCATACAGAATAGTAGGAACTAGGAAAGAAAGCGAATAATGTTTCTTTCACGATAACTTTTTGGGATATATTTTGAAAATGAGCGCCCGTTCGAGCATGTATCTTCCTAGATTCCTAAGTTAAACCTCTGCAAGCAGTGTTCATTCATATGTGTAATGGATGCACCCATCAAAAGCATTATGTTTCCCAACTTGAAGTGCTTGGTTTTATGTTCGTGTTAACTATATTCTCTGTGCAACTAAAAGTATTTGAAAAAAAGTTTCAAGTTAACTATTAGTAAAGATGGTATTGTTTAAAACAAAATTTATTTTTAAAAAGGTGTGTGTTTGCTTAGATCATTTTGCCATCTGATTGTAAGCTATTTTCGAGGATTTATAGTTTACATTTCTTTCTGTATTTTAACGGAAAACATTCTGATATTATATGTATAATGTATATGTGACTATATGAATATATGTATTCATTTTGTTTGCAGGTGGGCGGAAACTTCCTGGCCGGAGCATTGACTTCCAAACAGAGAAATGGTTACGTTTCCGTGCTCTTTTATGCTTCATGGTGCCCATTTTCACGCAGCTTGCGTCCAAAATTCTACGTTCTCAGTTGGAACATCTGGCAGTTGAAGAGCCTTCAGCTTTACCAAGGTGCGTAGCTACTCAGATTGCTTTCCATTCTAGTGTTTGTGCATGTAGAATTCTTTTTATCGTCTTTCTTATATGTTATTGACTAAAAAGGTTGTCAAACCTTAATATGGACATATTCTCGGATAATGCTATACGGAGAGAATTTTAGCTGTTAGAACTGAGCTGCATGTAGAGTTTACTATGTTCAACACATATCCGGTGACCTTGCTTCATTATTAGTGCATGATAGAGGATTAACGACCAAACAAACTGTTCTTTTGCGGCCCCTTTGAATCTAATTAAAAAAGTTCAAAACTAAAACTTTTGACTTTTGTTGTATCACAGTATATTTTCAAGGTACGGAATTCATAGCTTGCCGTCAATTTTAATTGTGAACCAGACATCAAGGATACAATATCGAGGTCCAAAAGATCTCCCCTCGATTGTACAATTTTACGAGAAAACAACAGGTATTTACTCTCCTATGCTAGTTCCTTGTATTGAAGCCTAGCTAGTAAGTTGAAAGTAATTACACGCTTCTTAACATGAGTGTTTGCTTTTCAGGATTTGAACCTGTTCAATATGTCGCCGAGAACAAACTGGTTGCATCAGGAGACGACAATAAATATGTGATACAGCTGTGGAACGAGGCATTCTCAACGGAGATAGTAAAAAGGGAACCCTACTTAGCCTTTTCCATGCTTTATGTTTAAGACTACTGTTAATATTCCCTGAAGTACTATCTCGTCTCAAAGCATTCTGTGTCTCCTATGCTCCGCACTTGAACTCGGAAATTTTCGGCACGAGCCCTTCACATGGTCGACGTGAGGAGAGTTTGGACCAAACTGAGGCTATGCAAAGCCAGGAATTTTCACCAAGGTGCACAGAGCGCCCGTATTTGGGCCTCTTCGCTGGCTTCGGTCTCTTCGGGAAAATCTTCTTCAGGTCCCGTCCTAGGTTGTAGGAAGAACTCGTCGATAAGTAGCGTATTTTCACCAACTAGAACTAGAATGTAAATCTGGGAATCAATTTTCTTTGTGTGTATATATATACTTTGCAGATCAGTGGAATGTAAGCTTTTACTTGAAGCATTTTTTTTCTCTCGATTGCCCCCATTTGTTTCAGTAAGTCTTGGTCTTCCATGTAAATGCTTTTGCTTTTACTTTTTTTTTTTTGATAAAAATTCAAAATTATCATTCTTCTTTTGCTAAAAAAATGACTTTAATAAAGCAATGGAAACTTTTCCAAAAGCAACCCACTATTATTTCCATGTCTCTCAATCTTGATTGATAATCCATAATGAATCTCAAGATACAATGAACTCAAATGATTGTCTACATTTTTTACATCTAAAAGCTTGTTATTAAGGAACATTGTATAACATGAATATCAATTTTTAAAAGAATTGATGTAATAATTCTTGTTAAAACAATCTATGAATATTAGAAAATGGGAGAGAACAAAATGAAATTTTGTTTGAGTTTTCGGTATCATGATATGTCATTCCAACTAAAATCATATTCTTATTTTTAGAAAATTTAATGTCTTGCAACTATTCAAATTCATGTACATTTAGATCATCACCGTTACCAGAGACGGAGTCAGAATTTAACATTGGAAGGGGTCAAAATATTAAATTTCAAAAATATAATGGATTATTAAGTATATATACTCAAAATTCATAAGACAATACGTAATTTGTGTGATATTTAAACTTATAGGGATCTAAATTGTTATTAGACAAAATTTGAAAGCGCGAGCCTATCATTCTTTAGTTTAGCCCCTACAAATTAAATATTTAATAAGTCATTGTATTTTTAATTTAAGGGTAAACTACATAAATGGTGCCCTGACTATAATCCAATTTTTTGTTGAGCCCCTCAACTATTAAGAGTTACATACTAATCCCTGACTTAAAAAATAATAAACTAGTTTAGTGCCGTTAAAAAACAAACGGAAGCTGACATGGCAGTTAATATAAATCGGTATAATTATATAGTTAAACCTCAAGTTCACTTATTTTAATGTGCTGTATCCAGAAAATATTGGTTGCAGATACATTATGTAGGGCTGAGCGTTCGATCTAGTCGAGTCGAGTGAGTAAAAAAAATTTGAGTTATTCAAGTTTGCAAGTTCTATTTTATGATTCAAATTTATTTGAATTTTTTTTAATCGATTCGAGTTTATGAAATTCGAGTCGAATCGAGTCGTGTTTTCGAGTTTCTGTACAAATTTAATTGTACATATATATTTCTTCATATATATTTCTATATGCATATACTTAGGGCTGGGCGGTGCCCATATTGATTATAATTTTAACTGCTTTCTATATGCATATATAGTACACATATATATATCTTCATATTTTCACATGTAATATACATAACATATTAGACATAATTGATAGACTCGACTCGAACTTGAAAATTGATCAACTAATTACTAAAAATTTTGAGTTATTCGAATTTCTATTTCATAACTCAAACTTTATTTGAAATTTTTTCAAGTCGAGTAAAGTTTATGAAATTACGAGTCGAGTCGAATAATTCGGTTTTTTCGAGTCGAGTTTTGCCCACCTAACTCTATGTATCCTTCGTACTGTGGAGTGTGGATATCTAAGATGCATTTGACGTCTCATCAACAAAGCAGAGAAAGTTTTCTTGTTTTGCCTTTGACAAGCAAAGATTTCTCATCAGATCATGCATTTGAACTGTTTTGATCTTCAAGTTTGTGACGTCTCTTTCTCGTACATGGACCATGCACCTCTCTACCAGCTCCATTAAGTAACGCTCTGCCAAATCCTCTGTCATGCTCCCATCTTCTTCCTCGGATAAAATGATACCTTCTGCAACCCAGAGTTGAATCAATCAGTCCACTTGTATCTCAAAATCTTCAGGGAAATTGGCCATGTATAAAAAACATGGCCTCAAGTAGTGTGGCAAATCATCATAGCTTAAAGCCAGCACTTCTTCCACTCTACGGCCTTTGCCTCTCTTCAAGTAGGCCATCACATTGTTAGACACCATTTGCCATTCATTTACTGAATCTTTAGTGGCCAAGATTCCTCCCAGCACAACAATGGCTAATGGCAGCCCTGCACAATGTTCAACCATATTTTTGCCTAGCTCTTCCATTCCTCCTTCAACTTTACGGCCTGGAAATTTTTAATAAATGAATGAAAGGGCGCAACAATTATAACTCAAAGTTGGGAAGTAACTGTTACATGGAGAATGAATAAAATTGTAATCTGCTCTTAGTTACAAGCTTGTCATGCATACTCTTTGAAATATATTTTGTTCAAAATTAGGAATAAAAATTTAAATTGTTCAAATTTATATCTTTACTAATTTATTAATGGAGTTAGGATTTGACATTAACAAAAGTTATTCCGTAAATCGGATGGAAATTTTAAAAGGTGGGTTTAGGGTTTAAGGTTAGAATTTATGGTTAAGGTATAGGGAATTGGGGGCATGGTGTATTTGAGTTGTTCTAGTTTTCATTTTATAACTCAAACTTTATTTGAAATTTTTTCGAGCCGAGTTTATTTGAAATTTAATTTTAATTCTTTATATTGTTATAATACATATTGTTTCCAATGTAAACGACTTTCTCTATCTATCTATGTTTCTTCAGATTTTCACATGTGATATACATAATACATCAGAAAGAATTGAGGGACTGTTAAGAACTATAGAAATATCTGGAATTGTGAAAGAGAGAAGCAAAGAGAGAATGAGGAAAGTCGACTCGAATTTGAAAGCTGATCAACTAATTATTAAAAATTTTGAGTTATTCGAATTTTTATTTTATGAATCAGACTTTATTTAAAAAAAAATTCAAGTCAAGTAAAACGATTCAGCTTTTTTCTAGTCGAATCGAATAATTCAACTTTTTCGAGTCGATTCGAATTCTATTCCCCGCCACCATTGCAGTTTGCAGAGTCAAATTTTACACAAAACAATAAAAAAATCAATCAAGCAATATAAAATCTTTGATCTGAAACGGCCCCCGAATCTCCAACTCCCTAAGATTTGTGATGTTGATAAGATCCTTTAGATAGCAATTCTTGGTGCTGAAGTTGACAAGTGTTTGGAGGTTTGTCAGAGTGCCCAACTTCAACTTTGTTCTTTTACATTTACGAGGAAGATACAGATGTCTTAGTTGCTCCATCCTCCATATCACATTAGGTACATGAACAGAATCAGTACGCAATCCTTCAACTCTTAAATCCAAGGTCTGCAAGCGCCTCAAGTTGCCCAGAGATGATGGCAATATTGGCCATATGAATTCAAGACCCCTTAGACTCAAGAATCTTAAATGGATGAGATTACCTATATCACTTGATAACTTCCATCCCAACCCCACAGAATCTTTTCCTTCGTAGCTAAAGACTCTCAGCAATTTGAAATTGTTGAACATGTATGTGTAATGTCCATGAAATTCAGGAATCAGCACAAACAATAACAAGAATGCTGCAACTGAATATAAGAGACATATATTTTCAGCTCGATCTTTACCTTTTCCCAAGTAATTAAGCATTTTCCGAGGCACCGGTTTTCTAAATACCTTCATCTGTTTACATAACTCGTCCGAGATCTCACCGAAGAACAAAAATGACCGAAGATTTGGACTTTTAATGCTTTGTATCCACAAAATATTGGGTGCAGAAACTCTATGCATCCTTCGTACTGTGGATATGGAAGATACATTTGACGTGTCATCAACAAAGCAGAGAAAGTTTTCTTGTTTAGCCTTGGACAAGCAAAGATTTCTCATGAGATCATGCATTTGAACTGTTTTGATCTTCAAGTTTGCGACGTCTCTTTCTCGTACTTGGACCATGCACCTCTCTACCAGCTCCATTAAGTAACGCTCTGCCAAATCCTCTGTCATGCTCCCATCTTCTTCCTCAGATAAAACGATACCTTCAGTAACCCATAGTTGAATCAATCTATCCACTTGTATCTCAAAATCTTCCGGAAAATTGGCCAAGTATAAAAAGCATGGCCTCAAGTAGTGTGGCAAATCATCGTAGCTTAAAGCCAGCACTTCTTCCACTCCACGGCCTTTGCCTCTCTTCAAGTAGGCCATCACATTGTCAGACACCATTTGCCATTCCTTTACTGAATCTTTAGTGGCCAAGATTCCTCCCAGCACAACAATGGCTAATGGCAGCCCTGCACAATGCTCAACCATCTTTTTGCCTAGCTCTTCTATTTCTCCTTCAACTTGACCGCCTGGAAAATTTTAATAAATGAATGAAAGGGCTCAACAATTACAACTCAAAATTACGAATAAAGTGCACTTCATGAAAATAAAAGGGTATATTCTTAGTGTCATTTTTAAAAAATATATTGAACTATCAAAGTTATAAAATTGCTATTAAGGTTATTAATTTGTAATGTTTTGAGCACTCGTTTGTTAATTGATGTTAAACCCTTAATGAAATATTAAACTCAAGGTCCCATGAATTATAACACTTTTAGAATATGATAATATTAACAAAAAGTGAAACTCATAATTAATTTTTTGAAATTATAAAAGAATTTAAAATTATAAAAATTAGAAACTTTTAAAAATTGATAAAATTTTGAAAGAATCTAATTTATCTAAATGAATAGCATCAACTTTTCCTTAACATAATTATTTTGGGTAATTATTCAATACACAAACGAAGAAAACAAAAAATTTTCACAAATACTTAATTTTATGGCTAGATTTTAGGGTTTTAAAGTTAGATGTTTAGGTTTAATGGTTTAGAATTGATGGGTTGTGCTTAGAATTTAAGATTTAGATGTTAAAATCTAAATCTCTAACCATATTACATTAAACCCTAAATTCTAACCTTAAATCCTAAATTCTGACTACAACACCTAAATTCTAAAACCCTAAAATCTAACCCTAAACACTAAAGTCAAAGCGCTTATGAAAACTTTTTATTTTGCCGTCATATAAATCTAATTATTTTTTGTATTACATTTTAGCTTTGTCGATTTAAACAAGAACGTTATGTTTTAATCTGGAACTTGTATCTTTTAAAGATATATAAAGTTTAATCAAATTATGTGCAATTTTTCAAAAACAAATTTAATTGATAAAATATTTTTTTTATAAAACTAACAATATATATAAGATCCACTTATACTATGTAAAACTTAACTAGTTTTATACTAATTTATGGCCATTAGATAAGTAAAATGGATGGATAAGATTAACTCTTTACTTTTTTTTATCCAAGTGATAATCTTCATATATATATATATATATGACTTGGTACCTTACATCATTTATATTATATAAAATAACAAATGCCCAACAAATAGAAAAGATATTGATTAAGGTCTATTAAAAATTCTTGTACTACATCTAAAAGTTTATTTTAGCCTTTCTATTATAGTAAGGAACAATTTAATCCTCTTACTATATCTAAAAGTTTATTTTAGCCTTTATACTATAGAAAGGAATATTTTAGTCCATTTACATTTGAAAACTTTATATTTGTCCCTCTAAATTTTAAACTCGAACAAATTATCTCTCTTAAAATATTTTTTGTGATATTTTACATGAAATTTTTAAGTATTTATGAAATATAAAAGCAAATTAATTCTTATTCTAACTCCAAACTTTATTATTTTCACTTATAATAATATTAAAATTATAAGTCCAATCATAAAAAAATCTTTAAAATGTTTAATTGAAAAATGCATGTTGATTTTTTTACAATGTTTAGATTTAGCGCGTGAACAAGGGTTTAATCGAAAATATGATACATAAATCATGAAAAATATAAATTATTTAAATTAATTAATAATTAAAATATGTAAGACTACTACTTAAAATTAAATAATTAATTAATTTAAAATTTTATATTTAAAATTAGTTTATAAAAAATTCAAATCTTAATTACAAACAGATCTCACATTTGAAAATCCTATCTACATATTTTATATTTAGATTATTAAATATAAATTTAAATTAAAAACAATGTTTATATTAGATTATAAATTTAAAATAATTTTCATTATTTTAATTATAAATTAAAAATATTTAATGTGTTTAAATTTATATTTCAAATTAATATTTTGATTTAATACAAATTCAAACATTTAAATAAGAATAAATGTATATTATTTTAAATTTAAAATATTTTCATATTAAAATCGTAATCATTTGAATTATTTTTACTTTTTCCCAATCCTTGATTTAGAACCAATTAGTTGATCTGTTTTCAATTTTAAAATCATATTTTAAAATTTTCAATAAATTTTTTATAAGAAAAATAATTTTTAAATTTTATTATTATACTTATCCTATAAATATGATATATGTAAATTAGTTTTCATGCAACTATTGAAAGAAAAAGTTTATATGAGCCATAATAACTTTTCTTTTTTCTCATATTTTCTTTCATTTTGTAATCAAAATTCTCTTTTAAAATATGTTTTGATTATTTGTTGTTTTTAGTATTTTATTTAAAATAATAAACTTGGGCTGTAGAGATAAAATAGATAAAAAGAAAATTAAGATTAAGATTTTAAAAATTATATTTTTACGTAATAAATCTAAATATGTACACAATATATTTTTGTAAAATATACAACTTTCGGTCATGGCTCATTAATATTTTTTTTACATCTTTATATATCTTAAATCGTTTAATTTTTTATTATTTGATTTTAAAAATATATTTAGCACCATAATTTAATTATTCAATAATTACTAGTTAAAAATTTAAATATAAAAATTGAAATAATTTAATATATTTTAATTTATACATACAATATTCATGTGCAAATTAGTATTTTCAATATAACTAGGTCAAGGAATAATCAAATTAGGAAATGAGAAATATGGTAGGAAGTAGGACATCTGCAATTTCTGTAAAATCTGAATTTGTATATCTACTTCGAAGTTTGAATCTATTTACTATCCACAAAATATTTGAGCATTGTTATTTAAATTCGAATCTAAATTAACTAAGATATTCAAATCTTCAAAAAAATCATATTTTTAGTAAGTCCAAAATAAATTTAAAGGGATAAAGACCAAATCTATACATAAACTTTAGCCAAATGTGCAATGAGATACATAAATTTTGATTCTAATTCAATTATACTCATTTTTAAAAAGAATAAATACATTTGTTTATTTTTATATCGGATATATATAATTATTTATGTACACAATATTTAAATATAAAATTATGCTACATTGATAATAGTTTTAGTAATTTGTTAAAATTAAATACTATCAAAACATCATGTATACAATTATATAGAATCAAAGTTCATTTATATTGTGCACATTTTGACTAAAGTTTACGTGCAAATTAAAAATTAAAACAAATAATGAATTTGGATATCTGGATCCGAATCACAAGAAGCATATAATGTTCAAAAGCAAAAGGGTAAACAATACCATTGATCATTAAATTTTTTTTTTAGTCACCACATTGTTATTTTTAGCAAAATTGTTACTAATGTTATTTTTTTTCTTGTGTTGGTCACTAATCTATTATTTTTTTTCTTCACTAAACTATTATTTTTTTCGTGAGTTTTTTAACGGTGAGTGACCAAAACAGGAAAGCAAGAATATTTTAGTGAGAAACTATGCTGTTTACCCAAAGAAAAAACATGTGAATAAACAAATTACCTGAAGAAGCTTGAGATAATGCAATCTTTTGAAACAGCTCCCAACTTTGGTCCTGGTCTAGGCACTGCAACTGGTGCAAGTAACCTCTGCTATCTGCATGTGAAACTACCTTTTTGTTCCTTGAGGTGAGCAGGATCTTGGTCTTTGTCTCCTTGTCTGGAAATGCAGGCTGTATGCTATCCCAGGCTTCATTCTTCCAGATATCATCCAGTATCACTAAACACTTCTTCTCCCTCAGGAAGTTAAACAACTTGTCTGTTATTTCTTCGTCCCTAGTTTGCCAGTCAATTTTAAGGGGAATGTTGAGACTGGACAACATGTCTGCCCACACTTTTCTTTTCTGGCATTGCTCAGAAACATACACCCAAACCAAGTGATCAAAATGATTCTTAACTTGGCTGTGGTGATATATTTTCTTGGCAAGAGTGGTCTTCCCCAGACCACCCATTCCACATATCGAACAACCCTGGATTCACTTTCCTCGTCCACAATAATCGAGACCAATTTCTTTACATCGGTGTCCAATCCAACGATATTATCATCGACAATATGAGGATAAGGCCTCCTCGATTCCCGTCTTTCAGCCGATGTGCTCGCTCTTTCTTCCTCCCGCAATTCCTTTATGTCATATGCCTGCAATTAATGAGTGTAAATGAATAGTATTTGATGAACTGTTTGTGAACCGTTCATATAAAGTTCGTTTATTTTCGTTTATTAAGTAAATGAGTATGAACAACAATTTTATGTTTGTTTAATAAACAAACGAATACGAATAAAGGTGTGTACGATTCGTTTATATTCATAAAGAAGTTCATTTATAAGCTCGTTTGCCCGGTTCTTCTTTTCTTTTTATTTTTTTTACATTTTAAATATTGGTGAAGATAAGGACTAAATTGAACATAAGGTAAACTTTGGAGTTCAAACTATGTAGCTTAAGGAGCTTAAGGACTAGTGATGAAATTTCACCCTTTTTACAAACAAATAAACAAACATGTTACTAAATAAAACAACACAAACAAATTAAAAAATAAAAAATAAGAAAACGAACATGAACACGATATTAAAAATTTAAATGAACACGAACACGAACAGATCCTTTACAGAGTCCTGAGAAATATGACAAACATGTTCTGTTAAAAGGAATGTTAGAACAAAATAAGGAACCGCTAGTGCTAGGCAATCAGTTTAGCATTAACAATCTATCCACCTTGGATCAGCGAATCGAAAAACTAAGATCGGCAACGGAAGCATCGCCTGTGAAATTTTGTTTTCCCTCTATAGAATGTGTGCAATACACTGAACAGAGACTTAAATAGTGGTCCACTACAGCGATAACGGCTGCTATATTACGGTAGCTGCACCATCCGAAATCATTATTGCAGAAAATAACGGTCAATGAGTTCAAAGGGGCTGGTGAGTGATCACCCGCTCTGAAATTTAAAATTTGTATATGATTTAAAATTTTTCTATGTATTTCTATTGAAAATTTATTTTCGCCCTTCTAAAATTTTATAAGTTTGCTCTTCAACATCTTTCGTTTTTTCTTAACAATAACCGCAATAACATTCGTTATGTTAGCAACCGCAATAAATCAATTCAACAAATAAACAAAAGAAGAATTACCTTAAAGAGGATGCAAAGGGATAGAAATCGTCTACCTCAAACTATGCCCTTTTTTGTGCCTACACTTTAAAAAAGTGGGTTTAGGGTTTAGGAAATTAGAAGCATGGTGTATTTTTAGGGTATAGTGTTTAAGTTTTAGGATGTAGAATTTAGGGTTAAGATTTAGAATTTAATTTTTAATAATTTTTAGTATGGGACATAGAAAGTAGTATTATTCGAGAGCAGAAGATTTTTGTTCACAATCCTGCTTGGCGTTCTTTAGCTTCTTTATTCGATAAAATTAATATTATCGGAATCTATAAATTCGCTATTATTATTGTTGTTCAAATCTTTGTTTCCGTTTGTATTGTTTTCTAATTCTTTTTCTTCCGTCGTTTCTATTTTTGATTTTTTTTCTTTTTTCCAGAAGAATCTCTCTAACTCTAACGCTGATGCATTAAGGATTGGCAAAATTCAATTCGGTTAACCATTAGTAAAATATAATTATTGGTAATTCAAGTTATTCAAATTCGATTCTAAACAATGCCAACAAAATCAGATAATTGATTAATCGAAATATTTAGTTTGGTTAAGTTTGGATATTTTTTTTTACTTTGTTTGTTAATATATCAAGGGTAAACTACTTAAATGATCACTCAACTGTGGCGTTGGTCTTGATTTGGCCACTATACTTTTAATTGTAGTAATATGATCACTCAACTATGTAAATATTCTCAATATGACCACTGCCGTTAAACCCTAACGGAAAGAGTGATGTGGCAATTAGTAAAAATTTGTATAGTTACACATTTAATTCTCGTTACTTATACATTCTATCAATTTGGTCATAATTTTAATTTAATAAAATAAATTAATTATCTAATTTGGTGGCCGCGCGTCATCACCTTATTGGAGGAAATTAATTATTTATATTTAATTTAATAAACTTATTTTCTTCCTCCAATTGGGTGGTGACACGTGTCACCTGATTAGATGAGAAAAATAAAATCAGAAAAATATGGCCTAGGCAAGATTTAAAGTTGGGTAAGACGAGGGCAAGTAACATGCCTTAGCCATTGCGCCAAGCACAAATTTATGCTATAAATCACTAACTTTACCATATATCTTATATGTCATCATCTGATACATGAAATTAGGCATTTCCTTCAAACTAAAAGACCATTTATCCAAGCTAGACCTCCAAGGTTTCCAATATCTTCCCGAGAACTATTTAGTATCCTTGATGATGCAAGTGAAAGGACTTTCCTTTGTGGTGAAGCAATGTCGATGCAAAAATATATTTTTGATGGGGACGCAGGAAAAGAGTGGTCTTGAATCCAAGAACGTGGTTGCTTGCACCAGCTTCTTGGTAGAACAGAAACTGTTACTTTTTCATTTTTCTGTTCTTTCAAGGTTGATTTACTCAAAAGTCATGCACACATTTATGAATAATTTGGTTGGCAAGTATAATGCTATGCGTACCTATTGGGACAAGCAGTACAATAGCAGGATAGGCGTGCTCATGAATCTGTTACTTTTCAAGGAAACTTAGTTTTTGTTTTCTGTTCAGGTTAAAGCATAGCTTGCAGATGAAGATGCCGAAGCTTTGAGGTGGCAGAAGTTACTAGTGGAAGAGGAAGAAGCTTCCCAGAAGAGGTGCATATATATATATTCTCCTTATTGAACAAAGTATAATTTTTTTCATATTTGACATGTGTGAAGGTTTGACCCTTTGCAATTCTTCTTCTCCCCCCCCCTCCCCCCCTTTTTCTCTAAAAATGTTCCTCTTAGCATGACTGAAAGTGATTCTCTTTCAGTCATCTCTGAGTAATGTCTGGGAGGACAAAGATCAGAGAAGTATTTCGAGTAATTTCTTCTTTTCCATAAGTTTGTAAACCCCATCATGTAGTAAAATTACTAATTTACTTCTTGAATTCTTCTTGACTGTATAAAGTGTGAAAAAAGGGAAGAAGATACCCATATAAAAGTAATTTTGCATTTCTTGAAAAGAAATGAGTAATTATAATTTGAAGGTGTAGAACTGGTGTATGGAAAATTAAAATTGCTGAAACCATTCTCTATGTCAACAAACAGCGTTCTTAGAGAACATGCATTGAAGAGGCAACTGTTAGTATTTATTTTATCAGATGATGACATATAAGACATATATTAAAGTTAGTGATTCATAGCATAAACTTGTGCTCGGTGTAGTGGTAAGGCACGCCACTTGCCACTGTCTTACCCAAGTTTGAATCCCACCCAAGCCATGTTTAATTTATTTTATAAAATTAAAATTAAGATCAAGATCAAATTGATAGAATGTATAAGTAATGAGCACCAAATATATAATTATACAAATTTTTACTAACTACCATGTCACTCCTCCGTTAGGGCTTAACGACATGTGGTCATATTGCCACAATTGAAAGTATAATGGTCAAATTGAGACCAGCCCCACAATTGAGTGGCCACTTGAGTAGTTTACCCATATATCAAATTTATAGTAACAGGGACTAACTCCATAGTTGAGTGCAAAAACAATTAAAATTTTAAAAATGGAGAGTTTACACTTTACAGTAATCGGACTCAGGATCAAAAAGTCTACAAAGAATCACAAGACTATAGGATATTCTAGGGTATAAAATTTATAAATATTGTAGATAACATGTTAGATCGTGTAACCAGTTTTGCCTAAAAATATTAATCGTAACCGGACCGAAATATAATTTTTTAGAAAAACATACCAAAATCAAATTTCTTGTCTGAATTTTCGATTTTCGATTTTTTTTTCAAATTCAAGTTTTATTTTATTTTTTAAACGGTCCTAGCTATCTCTATTTTCTGGGGCCAAATCCTATCACTGAAGAGGTTTTTGGCATAGTATTTATTATATGTATTGTTTGGATTGAGATGTTTATTAAATGGACGAAGTGTATAGGAAGCCCTCAAAGTATTCCAAAAGTTCAATTAAGCCCCTCTGAACCTTTTTTGGGTAAAATACATGGTTAATCACTCAACTATCTTCTCACTCCTATTTTGGTCACTCAACTTTCAAACTTTTCAATTTAATAACTGAACTTTATACATTGACCATTTTTTGTCACTCTAAAATATTTTTTTGAATTTTTTAATATTATTAAATGTAAAAATGATTTAAAATAAATAATAAAATTATATTATTATTAAATTAAAAATATAAAAAAGGAATCACCGACGCTTATCTCATCGGCGATCACCGTCTACCTCAAAACCGACAGTCGTTTGATCCCAAATTACACCAGAAGACTCATTTTGACACGCTGAGTTCGAATCTAGTAGTTGTTTCATCGAAAAATGTCCCGAAACCCGTAAATCTCAACTGAAGCTTTTGGATTTTCTCGTTTTTGATCTCTTTTTGTGGATTTTGAAATATTTTTCAGAAAAATGAAGGTCGGATTTGAACTTAGAGTGAGACGAAGCAGCCGGTGAAAATTGAGACCGAACGGCCACCATCCACGACCGTCGACGGTGGATCCGACGACGGGACGGTTGAGAGTTAGGTTTTATTTTATATTTTGTATTTTATATTATTTTTATATTTAATAATATTAAAAATTGAAAATAATAATAATAAAATATTCTAGAGTGATAAAAAAACGTTCAATGTATAAAGCTCAATTATTAAATTAAAAAGTTTAAAAGTTGAGTGATTAAAATAGGAGTGAAAAGATAGTTGAGTGATAAATTGTGTTTTACATTTTTTTTCACTCAATTGACCTTCCACAACTAACAGGATACATCAATTAAGATCATTGACGTTAAATTTAACGGTTGACAGCTTACTTTCCTTGATGATGCTGACATGGCTGTTAAAATAGGGTGACTCAGCTGTTATGTTTACCCTTTAAAATAGGCTTAAAAGCAAATGACCCTTAAACTTTGACAGTTTGATTTAATTTGCCCCTAATTTTTTGGTCAAATTGGCCACTAATTAAGTACCAACCGAATCAACTCCTCTTGATAATAATATTTACAGGTGAAAGTACCTACCTAATCCCTCTATTATAGGGTTTGTACCAATTTAGTGTATCTACTTATTATTTAATGGATCATTTTAGTCTCTTTGTTACAGAAACTAGATTAAATTAGTCCCTTTATTATAGAAACATCTTTAAATTAGTTCTTCTACTATTAAATTGATCAGTTTAGTCCTTAAATTGATAAAAAGAATCAAATAAGGTATTTCTTTTACAAAGTTTACATATACTATTTACAAAACGTCTATTATAATTCAACATAACAATATCTTTTTGTAGCTTTTGTAATTTTACAAATATTTTTTTTTATTTGGAGTTAAACTACAGAAGAAAAACAATTTTAATGTTATTTTTTAAATAGTAAATGTTAGATTTGTTAAAAAAATGGTCTTCTTTGATATTTTTCCTAGTACAAAGACTAAATTGATTCATTTACCAGTAAAGGTCTAATTGAAACCAGTCCCTATAATAAATATTAGGAGGATTATATTGATACAGTCCTATAATAAGTGTATCTATTAGGTAATTTCACTTTTGTTTAATACACATAGTCACATACTATTATAAAAATTGTAGGTTAAATTATGCTTTTAGTTCATGTACTATGTATAAGTTGTGGATCCAGTTTCTAGGTTTTTAATTTGGTCATTTTTAGTCTATATACTTTTTAAAACTCGAAATTTCAATCTTAAACCAAACTATAGCCGTTAAATTCGGTAAATCAAATTATGTTATATGTCTAAGTATCGTATGTAAGTTGTAGATTTAGATATTATTCTTCAATTCGATTATTTTACTCCTTGTAATTTAATCACAACGTCCTTATATCAGTTAAATAATACAAAGTTTTCAAAATGTAAAAAGTAAATGATAAAATCAACCAAATTAAAGTACAGTGGCGAAATTATTATTTACACATAGTACGAGGACTAATAACAAATTTTGTCCAAAACTATATAAATATTTTGAAACGGCGAAAGCAACCCGGTCTTTTTTGTTTACCTACGCTACCCACACGGTGAGGCTCAGCTGTCAGCTCCCAACCCCCCACCATCATCAAATTCTTCAGATAAAATTATAAATATTCTTCAAATTTAGCTTTTTCAAATCTCAACAAAGATTTCCGAGCGGATTTTTGTACACCCTCCCCTCTTTTTTCTCCCATATTTGATTTTTAATTTTTAAATTTTAATTTTTTTTCTGGGTTTCAATCTGCCAATCTTCTTGTTGTTGTTTTGAATTATCTTTCTTTTCTATTTGTTTGATAAATCAAATCCAAAAATGGGTTCTTGTTCTTCTCTTCTTTTGTTGTTTTATATCACCGCTATCTATTCCATAAGCTACGCTTTTGGTTCTCCTGTTTGCTCCCACGAAGCGGATGTGTTCATCAAAAATCTTAGCTTTCAATGTTCTCCTTCGATCTATCCAATTCCCCCTCTCGAGGTACGTTTGTCCATCTCAATTTATGGTGGAAAAAATGGATTCTTTAAAAAATCAGTTCTTGTCTGAATTTTTATTCTTGGTATTTGTGCTTTTGTCTAATTCTGTTTTTTTTTTTAATCTTGGTTTATTTGCCTGAAATATTGAAGATTTCTTTTTCATTGCATGGTAATGTATTATGGTTCATTTGCTGTTAAATGATGAAGAAACAAGTAGAAATGAAATTGTCAAATTTATTAGTCGTTCATTCTATAGTATTAGTCTTGATTAAGGGTTGTGATTATTTGTTTTCTTGCTGAAGATTTAGAATTGAGATACTATTCTGCATTTGAAAAACAAGAGCACCTAGCATTGCCATTTAGGACTACCATGACTCATGAGGCATGGGCCAAATGGCTATGTCCAAGTAATAGAGATGCACCTCGTCTTATGTTTTGGGATTTAAGCTTTATGCAATTCAGCTCTAATACGGCACATTAGTGGAGATCGCAACTGTTTCTTAAAGCTTTAATTGAAGATATGAAACATTGAATTTGTTTGCTCAAGTGGCATCCTTGTAGGCTGTAGCCCTTTGGAGGCTTTATTAGATTGTGGCTAGAAAAGAATCTATATGGCTCGATTACTATGAATGTAATTTTTCTTTTAGATTTTTTTTTGTTTGGATCTTCAGCTTTCTTTATAAATGAACGGAAATGTTGTAGCTCAGTACATGCCCCAATCTTTCATGCGAAACTGTTATCTTCATACTTTAGGCTAAGGCAGAGGTCTGCCAGTTTTAGAAAACATACGCATTGATGTCCATTGTTCAAAGTCAAATCATAGCATATCCATCCTCTCGTTTCCACTTTCATACAGAATAGTAGGAACTAGGAAAGAAAGCAAATAATGTTTCTTTAACGATAACTTTTTGGGATATATTTTGAAAATGAGCACCCGTTCGAGCATGTATCTTCCTAGATTCCTAAGTTAAACCTCTGCAAGCAGTGTTCATTCATATGTGTAATGGATGCACCCATCAAAAGCATTATGTTTCCTAACTTGAAGTGGTTTTATGTTCGTGTTAACTATATTCTCTGTGCAACTAAAAGTATTGGGAAAAAAAAGTTTCAAGTTAACTATTAGTAAAGTTGGTATTGTTTAAAACAAAATTTATTTTTAAAAAAGTGTGTTTGCTTAGATCATTTTGCCTTCTGATTGTAAGCTATTTTCAAGGATTTATAGTTTACATTTATTTCTGTATTTTAACTGAAAACATTCTGATATTATATGTATAATGTATATGTGAATATATGAATATATGTATTCATTTTGTTTGCAGGTGGACGGAAACTTCCTGGCCAGAGCATTGACTTCCAAACAGAGAAATGGTTACATTTCCGTGCTCTTTTATGCTTCGTGGTGCCGATTTTCACGCAGCTTGCGTCCAAAATTCGATGTTCTCAGTTCCATGTTTCCTCAGTTGGAACATCTGGCAGTTGAAGAGTCTTCAGCTTCACTAAGGTGCGTAGCTACTCAGATTGCTTTCCATGCTAGTGTTTGTGCATGTAGAATTCTTTTTATCATGTTACTTATATGTTATTGACTAAAAAGGTTGTCAAACCTTAATATGGACATTCTCGGAAAATGCTATACGGAGAGAATTTTAGCTGTTAGAACTGAGCTGCATGTAGAGTTTACTATGTTCAACACATATCCGGTGACCTTGCTTCATTATTAGTGCATGATAGAGGATTATCGATTTTTGTTGTATCACAGTATATTTTCAAGGTACGGAATTCATAGCTTGCCGTCAATTTTAATTGTGAACCAGACATCAAGGATACAATATCGAGGTCCAAAAGATCTCCCCTCGATTGTACAATTTTACGAGAAAACAACAGGTATTTACTCTCCTATGCTATTAAGTTGAATGTAATTACACGCTTCTTAACATGAGTGTTTGCTTTTCAGGATTTGAACCTGTTCAATATGTTGCTGAGAACAAACCGGTTGCATCAGGAGACGACAATAAATATGTGATACAGCTGTGGAATGAGGCATTCTCAACGGAGATAGTAAAAAGGGAGCCCTACTTAGCCTTTTCCGTGTTGATTTTATGTTTAAGACTACTTCTGTTAATATTCCCTGAAGTGCTATCTCGTCTCAAAGCATTCTGTGTCTCGTATGCTTCGCACTTGAAGTTGGAAATTTTCAGCGAGACTAGTCGATGTTTGCACGTGCCCTTCACATGGTGGACGTGAGGAGAGTTTGGAACAAACTGAGGCTATGCAAAGCCAGGAATTTTCACCAAGGTGCACAGAGCGCCCGTGTATGGGCCTCTTCGCTGGCTTCGGTCTCTTCAGGAAAATCTTCTTCCGGTCCCGTCTTAGGTTGTTGGAAGAACTCATCAATCAGTAGCGTATTTTCACCAACAAGAACTAGAATGTAAATATGGGAATCAGATTTCTTTGTGTGTGTGTATATATATATATACTTTGCAGATCAGTGGAATGTAAGCTTTTACGCATTTTTCTCTCAATTGCCCCCATTTGTTTCGGTAACATTTTAGATTCCTTTTGCACAATCAAATCAAGTGAGGCTGAAGCTTATCCTTCATCGTCGACGACTCGTATCTTTCTTTTATTCGAATTGTATGGTCTCATCCATGAAATTAATGAACTAACTCTTCCTTCGTTCTAATAAAGTTCATCTTTCATCATCGAAAGCGGGTATTTCTTATATCCTTCTTTCACACATGTTTCGACACCCGAAACAAACGTTCCTCTGAAACAAGCACATAACAACTTGATCAAAACTTTCACTATAGTATGGAACAAAATAACATAATAAAATCATATTTTAATCTCAAAAATTATAATTTAATCCTAACTCTTAAATACTTCTTTTCTTTGTCGTTAGTGCTAACGCGACATAACAATTTAATACAATCGAATTAGTTTCCATGGAATGGACATGTTTCCTTTGTTTCTTCCCTCACAATCTCCCATATCTTAGCCACATAAATCGTTCCTTTATGACTTTTACTACAATAATTATCAACCATACAAATCCTTAACATTGTTTTTCAATCAACTTTCTCACCCAAAAGGACCAAATTTGTTCATCATTGAATCACTCTTTCCTGTGCAAAATAAACTTTCGATCCACTAACATTCACACATGATGAACCATTTCAATCCCTGCAAAACATGTTTTACATTGTTGTTTTTTCTCACTATCATCCCATTGTCCTTGTCCGAGATCAAGAACACTTGGGTTCTTGATGATTATCTAACGATGATCTTATTCGAGAGCTTCGGATTCGGAAAACACGGCCACGTATCGGTCTCAGCGTCCAACATTTCGTGGACGGCGAGGCACGGAAACACGAAATTCAACCCTTCTTTGATGGGGTTCTTCACCGCGGACGTCCCTTCGTTCCGGAGCATTTGGAACGATTCAATGCACGATAGAACCTTTTGCGCTTTAACGAGTCGGTATGCGAAGCTCATATTCAACTTGGATAATCTTAAACCGGACTCGACATACACTGGTTCGATCGAAATCAATGAACCGAACGAATACAATTTGGTGTTTGGAAACTGCCAGCCGGAGGTTAAAGTATCGATGCATGTTCATACGGAGATGTACAACCTTAAAGACGGCGAGAAAGATTTCTTGTCTGCCGGGAAAAAACCGTTGCCGAAGCTTTATTTCTTCTTGTTTTTAATATATGCAGCGTTTTTCATTGCATGTAAGAACCAAATGCCTAGGGTTGAAAAGATACATATAATAATGGGTGCATTGCTTCTTACCAAGTGCCTAAAAATGATATGTGCCTCCGAGGACACAACTTACGTCCAAAAAACCGGCACACCCCACGGTTGGGACGTTGCGTTTTACGTGTTCGGATTCTTCAAAGGCATCATGTTATTCACCGTCATCATATTAATCGGTACAGGCTGGTCGATACTGAAACCTTACCTCCAGGAACGAGAGAAACGAGTCCTGAAGACCGTGATCCCGTTACAAGTCCTCGAGAACATCGTCTACGTCGTGATAAACGAGACTGGCCCCGCGACAAGGGACTGGATGACGTGGAACCAACTGTTCCTGTGGATCGACATCGCGTGTTGTTGCGTCGTGTTCTTCCCGATCATCTGGTCAATCCGTAGCCTCAAGGAAGCCTCGAAACGTGACGGAAAAGCGGCTAAGAACCTAGAAAAGCTCACCCTTTTCAAGCAGTTTTACATAGTGGTGATAGTTTACTTGTATTTCACTAGAATTGTGGTGTCCGCCATTGGAGCTTTCTTGAATTACAGGTTCTCGTGGTTGATCACTGTGTTGGAAGAAGGTGCCAGCTTGGTTTTCTATGGATTTATTTTCTATAATTTCCAGCCAACGGAGAAGAATCCATATTTGGCGATTAATGATGAGGAAGAAGAGAATGCAGCTGCTCAAATGATGGAAGAAAATGATGATCCATTTGAACTATAGTGTGTGGTGGGGGATTTTGTTTCAAGACTAGTTTGTAATAATCTTGAATCAAAACTAATTAGGGTTTAATTTTCTATGTCAATTCGATATGATAAATTTCATTATGTTTATTGTGTTTTTATTTTTTTAAAAGAAAATTCGAGTTTTTATGAAAAAATGAGATTTTATAGTTTACTTCGGGTAATTATAACATGTACTGGTGGTAAAAAAAAAGGTTTTATAAGCGTCTTAAATTTAGAATTAAGATATTCAATTTAATTTAAAGATTTAGTGTTTAAAATTTAAAGGTTGCATGTAGAGACTAGAGACCATATTTTTGCATCTAGTTCTTTCTCTAGCAATATTTGGACCAGGTTCCTCAGGCTCTGCGAGTTACCAAAAGCATGCAGGACTGAAATCATAAACTCTTTTTGAGGTTTTGTGCCTTCAAAGGAAAATAGCTGATTGTTACTATGTTTAAAATTACATGGAATGCATATGCCTACGCTATATGGCAGGAAAAGAATTTACGGGTTTTTAAGAAAAATTATTAGATGGACATGGCTTACCACGTCATCCATGTCCCATCTAATAATAATTTTTTATCTTATTTTTTTTTTCAAAGTGAATTTTCACCTCTTTCTACATGTCATTAAATGAATGAATCTCATTGGATGGGACCATGGATGACGCGGTGAGCCGGGACCATGTAACAATTTCTCGATTTTTAGGGAGACTACCCGTAATAAATTAAAATTTTTTGATACTGTTAAAAATATAGTTAAAGATAGATTACACGAGAAAGATATAGTAGATAGTGACATTATTAACTGTCGATCGTGCAAAGATTGGAGAATCATCCTTTAATTACCCCTTATTCTTTCTATAAATTGTAGCACTTTGTGCTCTGGATAATAGAATTTCACAAATTATCTAAAAAAGTAAATATTATTTAGGTCCAAATTATGTATAGTATTATGTTGTTGGGATAAGAAATAGGTCAAAACATTAAGGGTGTGTTTGGATCACGGAATATAAGATTAGCTATGGGAATAAGATTTTCGAAATGTAATATTACTTGACATATTATTGGCAATGTTACATTTTATCGTTTTGTTTAATTGTCAGAAATATGAGATAACAATGTTTGGTTGAGGATATATAAGGTTGCATGAAAGCAAATTTAACCAAATTGTTCTTAAGATGTATTTGACTTTAAACAAGCTAAATTTTTTATATATAATTAAAAATATTTACATGAAAATACATATAACTATTTCGGTTGCACTATATAAATTTTAGAACAAAATTTTAATATAATTAGTACATTAAACCTATATTCTTAAATACTTATCTTAAGCATTAAATTTATTTATATATGATATATAATATAGTACAAAATATATAGGTTTAAAGTAATATTTTGTTAAATTTTAGTAAAAAATATAGTAAAAATACACTTATGACAATTATTTAAAAATTATCCAAAGTAAGATTTACATTTACATTTTATTGTGAGATTATTTTAATGATATGATCCAATCTCTTTTATATTCTGGGAACATACGATAAACTTATATTTTTCAGTTGTTGAAATTAAATTTTTTTACTATTAATTCGTGATAATAATCCTTAAAAAAATACAATCAGCAAAAGATGTTTAAAGTATTTTTATGATTTTATATAAATATAATTATATATTTTGATCTTATAATCGTTCAGAATATATATTTTATTTATAAAAAATATGTATATTTATATTTTTTTGGAAATATCTATATATTTATTTATTATTCTATGTTTTAACTTCGTGTCATATTTTTTCAATATTTATTTATTTGTATGTAATCATGTCTTATTTAATACTTCAAAGTGGCAAATTAACCCAAAAAAGAAAGGACATGATCGAAATGTTTCTATTTTAATAAGGGCAGTTTTGTCCTAAATGCAAAAAATTGTCAAATACCTAAGAAAATGAAGGGAATAAGATTCCTGGTGTAAACCCAAAAAAGTGTTACGATTGAGAATAGAGTATTACACCTGATGGGAATCTTCCCAACCAAACTGTATGTGTGATTTTCAATATGATTTTATGTATACGGAAAGTTAACAACAATAGTAATAATAATTTTATCATATATTGAAAGTATTGAAGTTTCTTGATAAAATAGATTCTAAGAAAAAAAATTGTTAGATGTAGGCAATGCTTAATACTGAACTCGACTAATCCTAATTTATGTGTTCATGATAGATTAACCGTATTATTTAACTTAAATGGTCGATTAGTTACTATAACGATTATTGAATAGAATGGTTAACTGTTTTAATCGTTAATGATTAATTATTATTAACAGTTCAGTTACAAATTAACTGTAAAATCTAATCTTTGCAAATCACAAGACTTTTAAAAAGTTTCTGTGGTATACCTACAAGATATGGTCACGTCGCATTAAGTTTGGATATAATCGTTTACTGATGATCCTCTTCTATTGCAAACCATCGTCATAATCAGAGTGCCTACTGAATGGATTTTATTAAGAAGGATATTCTAACAGAGAACTAATCTCAACACATTTCTAACCTAGCATGCGAAGTAGGTGAAACAATTGTTATAAGGGAAGTTAGCAACCGAAAAAACAAAGCAAAAGCAAAACGAATTGAGGAAACTTTTTACCTGCTAATTAAAATTGACCTCAATCTCAAGTTTAAATAGTACGATTTGAAGCGAAACGAAGGGAGAAAAAAACTCGAAAGCAAGATCAAGAGTAGAAGAAACCTCCTTTTATTCTACTTATCTCACGTTAGCTTTAGTTGTATGATTTTGCAGAAACATCATAGAAGTGATCCCAAAGAAATTAAAAAAAGGAATAAAGGATTTTGCAGAAATCTCGTAAAAGTTTTTTTTTCTTCTGAAAATAGAAAATCAAATCAAACAAAAATAGGAAGCGATTTAGCTCGAGTAGGGGTGTAAACGAGTCAGATCGAACTATAATAGTATTGAGCTCGACTCGGCTCGTTAAGAATTCGAGCCGAGTTCGAACTTGATTCAAGCTTGAGTATGCTGAGCTCGACTCAGCTCATTGAGAACTTGAGTCGAGCCTAATCGAATCGACTGTAGACCAAGCTTTGACTGATTCAGACTCGAATAGCCCGTGAACTGTCTCGTTACATTTATAACCATGTTTGCTAATTTCAGTGAGCAAAATGAGTACCGGTATGCTACGACATGTATCGATACCCTTTGTTATTTCTTCACTCCGTACCGATACACTTTCCCGCGTACCGATAGCCTTTTGTTGCAATAGCTATTTTTTCTTTGGGTAAGTACCGATATGGATGCTCGTGTATCAATATCCATGTTGGCAGACAGCATTTATTGGCGGGAAAAGTGCAGCCCAACAACTCTATTCGTTATCTCAACTACCCAAACGGCTAGAAGTCAATGAGGGGATATAAAAACAAGTCTCTAAAGCTTCTTTAACAATAAGGCAACAATTCTAAAACATTCAAGCACACATCCAACATCTTTGAGCTTAATTTGTCAAATTATTGTAACCCACTTGAGTATACTTCATTGTAATCTTTTTCATTCAAGTGTGTGAGGTTTTAGTAAACTTTATTTGTGCAAACAAACTACCTTGTGAGGTTTTTCAGAGTTTGCTTATTTGTATTCATCCTTTAGAGAAGGGGATCACTAGACTTTGAGGTATAAGTCTAGGTTTGTGAGGTTATCTCCTTTAGCCGAAAAGAAAAGACAAATTTAGTGAATTTATGAAAATCCTTAGTGTGGATAGTTGGAGTAGTGAATGTAAATCTTGTTGAGAAGGTTGAACCACTATAAATCACTTGTCTCATTTTTATTGCTTTTGCAATTAGCTTTCATCATTTTTTTTACCAATTCACCCCTCTTAACCATTTTCATTGGTTGTTCAACCCAACAAATTTATAGTTCAAAAAAATATTAAAAAATTTGTAAAATTCTTATTATTTTTATAATTATTCTAGTACCTTAATTTTCTGGTTTTTTACTTAATGACCTTTTTTACTTTTTTAATTAAAAAGAAATATACATTAAATTATACAATAAAAACTTAATATAAAATAAAATAATTAAAAATATAGATACTATAATTTTGAATTTTTTTTACTATTAATACCTACGGTAATTTTAGACGGTAGAAAAAAAATATAATACATCTGTCAACTTCTATTATAAGTAGAAAAATTAAAGTAATCGATTATAGTGTATCAGGAGATTTAATTTGTTTATGTTTATGAATTGTCGTTAGATGTTTGATATTATCAATTTTATTTTTTCGATTAAACATGATTTAGCTTAGTGTCATGTCCTTTTGCAAGATACTAATATAAATGTCAAAGATTCAAGCACCCACAAGATAAAACAATATAGACATTTT
Organism: Hibiscus mutabilis; assembly: GCA_019671005.1. Classification (NCBI taxonomy): domain Eukaryota; kingdom Viridiplantae; phylum Streptophyta; class Magnoliopsida; order Malvales; family Malvaceae; genus Hibiscus; species Hibiscus mutabilis. The sequence goes on along the minus strand of CM033750.1, from coordinate 38,473,965 downwards.
TAACCATCCAATCAATTAATATATCTCAATTTAATTAGAATATTTTAATACATAAATAGAATCATAAGTATAGTTAAAATATATCTTAATTTTGTTTCGAGCTTTTATGATCTAGAGACGTTAATTTTTTTAAGAATATGTCTGGATCAAGTTTGTTTACCTGAGTTGTAAACTCTCATTATATTTTTGGATTATTCCTCTTTTAATAAAACTGGTGTGCTCATATTCAAAAAAAATTGTAGTCGAAAGTAGAATCCAACAAATGATTTCAGTGGAAAAAAAAGATGATGTTTATCTTAAGAAATTCTGATTTCGAGAGCTAATGTATATAGAGTTTGTGTCTTGTCAAAAGATTAAAAACCTATATACTATTAAATTGTGATCGTTACCACATCTACAATTTAAAAAATAAAATCTTGTATAAACAAATCACGACTACAACAATCGTTATCCGAAAATTTGAAAGCCAACAAAATCAAAAGCAGTTTGCTTTAGGGGAAAAAGATCAATGATATCTTGTTCCATACCTTTACAAAATTATTGGCTACAATTATCCACGGAGCTCAAATTACAAACTTTATTACCACCACCTCCATGTTTCTTCCTATTCTTCTTCTTACTACTTTCATCACCGTCCCCGCCGCCGCCACTGCCAAAAGTAACAGCAATTTCACATCCCATAAACGAAAACAACTTCTTCCCTTTCAATGATCTAGGTTTCATGTCAGGGTCCGGAGGGAGGACCATCGACCCTGATGGTGGAGACCCCATTGCCCGCCTCTCTGCCGCTGCCTTTTCTCTCTCTTTCTTGGTCCATTCCTTTATTTCTGTTGATTCTTGTGATTGATCTTGATCATTAACTTGTGGTTTATACAACCCTGACGCGATGGCCGCCGCCACGACTGATGCCGACGGTCCTATGTCGGAGTTGCAAATCGAGCTCCCGTTCACCATGCTACCGCTTATGTCTTCCGTTGTTGTTAACGTGAGGGAAACTTCCATGTTGAGAACCCCTTGGGACCGCCCCGAGGGACGGCGTAATTGAACCGCGAAGATTCCGGTGGCGTCGGAAACTGACGACGGAAACTCGATGATATCCTTCATGGGGACGTTAACGCATCCTATTGTGGCATCTTTGTCCCATGCAGCCGAGCAAATCTCGACGGAAATCGCGGCGTCCGCCGAGTTGAGGAACTTTTCGTCGGCTCGGAACGTGAACTTGTGGTTCCATGTCGGGTTGGTTCCGCCTGCCTGGTCTACATTCGTGGCCTGCTTGTTGCTTTCGTCGTGTTGGAGCCAAACAACGGCGTAGGTCTTCATTTTTTTGGAGACCGAGGCTAGGTCTTGGGCGGAGACGAGAGTTATCTCGAGAATCCCGGAAGATGTTGGAGGCGGAGGATCCATTCTTTGTCGGCGGAGACTCGGCGGCGGAGGAGTGGGGGTGATGACGAAGAAACCTCTCAAACCCGCGCGAGTCGAGCCAACGACGACAATTGAAATGAAAAGTTATCTGACAATGAAAGATTTAGGGGAGTAATATGAGGGGACATTATTGTTGTACGAGAAATTGTAGGAAAGTTAGTTAATTTCCGTTGTTCTTTTTACCATGACATTTCTTATTTTGGTCTTTCTCTTTATGAGATAATTGCATCACACATCCCAAACTATGATCATCATACTAAATTGGTTCTTAAAATTTTGAACATTTTAATTTTGTCCTCAAACTATGACACTATTTCTAAATTGGTCTCTAAACTTTTGAACATTCTAATTTCATTCTCAAATTATGACCCTCATTTTAAATTAATCTCCAAACTTTTGAGCATTCTAATTTTATCCCTAAATTATCAGTATGTATTAATCACATCACGTGTTAATAAAACCAATATAAAAATTGTTCAATGTTATGCAAACATTGATGTGTATTGTATAATAATATAATGTGATATAAATGATAATTTAATGATAAAATTGGAATGTTCAAAAGTTATGGATTAATTTAGAATGATGGTCATAGTTTTCGGATAAAATTGAAATATTCAAAAATTTGAGGACCAGTTCAGAATGAAGGTCCTGGTTTGGGACGAAATTAGAACATTTGAATGTTTAAGAACTAATTTAAAATGATGATTATAATTTGGGAACGTGTAATACAATTAACTCTTTCTTTCTCTTCCAAGTTTGGATAATTTTTTGAAATTTAAGTTTTTCTTTTCAAATTATGGGTCAAAGTTTGTTTAGATTAAATCTTCCTAATGATAAGATTCTATCATTAGACTAATGTTAGAAATATGGACTCGAAACATATTTAAATACATCGATCAAATTTATAAATATATGTATTTATTTTACGAATAATTTAGATTTGATATGTTTATGTTTATTTATTTAAACTGAATGAAAGGTACAATTGATTTTATTAATTTCAATTTAAGTACTTTACTTATGACATGAATTGAGTGTTCAAACTCATAAGATCTTCAACTCTTCCAATAGATCAACTATTACCAAGTGGGTCTTAGTTGCCATTTTCTTATTGCAGTCCACTGAAAACTTGCTGCAACGTTCAAACAAGAATAGGTGAACATTATAGTAAGTTCATGGAAAAACCATGAACATCTATGTTATTCGAACTTCGGGACGAGTCCGAATACGAGTTTGTCCCTCGCATTAGTATACCCGATTTTATTGTCTCGAAATTTAGTCATGTAATATGTGGTTCAGTTATGTTTGAATTGATCACCTGAAAGCATGACAATGTGTACTGCACATCACTTGATGAAATTTGGTGGTGAAGGACCATTCTCATCCTGAATGACCAAAAAAGAAAAAGAAGCCGACCATTAGAAAGTCTGATAACCGAAGTCTATGTTAAACCAGCTCTTTATTTTTTCTAAAATATCTGTGTTTGGCATATATTCGGACAGATATATGAAGGTTTGATCCTCGAACAAAGTGAACATGTACTTCTTTGTTCATGTATGTTCATCGGAATAAGCAAGTCGGTACGCTTTGGGAGGGTGAAGCTCGATGCAGGTTTACTTGGTTGGAGATACACATTAAAGTTTAAACGATTCGGGAGAAATTGGAAAAGCAACATCCCGGTAGATTTTCGAGGGAGTACACTTACCTGGATGGACCCCGTGGCATCACAAATACGCCATGTTCCGCTAAAAGCTTGGATAGTTTATCTGGATTAATTTCCGATCCCTCCACTATGTCGAAAATTACCTAGTAACATAAACGTAATTGGAAGATCATAAGTTGGGTAACCGTTATAGCAACTCTGTTACTCGATAAACTGAATCACAACTCGAACCGTATAGCCTAATTCAGATTGCATTAGTAAAGGGGAAGATTGTAGTTAATGTAGGTTCAATAACTAGGATTACTCACAATATTGGTTTGCACTGCGGCAACGTTCACTCTTAGACCATTAATTTGATTTAGTCCCTCTGAAACCATAAAAAATTCGGCACAAAGTCGATGAATTATAGGTACGTTTAAGGACGGAAAGCACCGATAAAGGTAATGAGTAATGACGGCTCTGGCGGACCATAAAATTCGATGTATATAATCAAGGAAACCAATAGATTTACCTGCTAAAAACTTTGCATTCTTGTGATCATGCTCAAGCTTTCCGAGATTATCTTGCAAAGCAACCAATGCAGCAGCACAAATGAAACCGAGCTGCCGCATCCCACCACCTAACGTTTTTCGAAGTCTTCTAGCCTAAAAGAAAAAAGGAAAACGAATTTTGACGACAAATTTTCATAGATTGCAGAGATTTTTAGTTGCAGAACTTTGTTTTTTTTTACCTTGGCAATAAAGGTTTTCGAGCCAACAATGACTTTTCCGACCGGAGCACCCACACCTTTCGATAGACATGCCTACCATATCGAAAATCAACAGAAATAAACAAAAAAAATAAACTTTGTTCATATATAATAACATCAGATTGCAGGATAGGCTGAAATAGCCAACAATGTTGATACAAAGCATACCGAAACTGAATCGGTAGCGTATACAAGTCTATCTAGAGGAACTCCGAGTGCCTGGTGTTACGGCCATGCTATCTAGGCCCGGATCGACATGTCGTACGGCACTTGAAAGGGACTCATCACAGACAAGTCAGCCTTTAGTACGCCCTTTATCTAAGGATTTAACTCGAAAGCGTCATCTCTTGATCCTTCAGGCAACACGCGCATCGAAAACCGTATCCTACAGGGCCTAGAGAATGCTAGGTACCAACCTCTGACTTTCACAACGAGTACCATATAGGGCCCTCTGGCCCCAAACCGTCCCTAGGAGATCATCCTAGAGAGACATTGTGCCATCCGCTTGGCCCCAATGCCCGCACACCTAGGCCCATATGAGCCTTAGAGAAGGTCACTTACACCAAGGCAGCTCGGCTGCTAGCACATGGCCAAGAGGATGGTAGAGACCCAACACCAGTTCACTTCCTCTTAAAGAGCTAAATAAACTTACCAAGTATGATGCAAGTAGACGTTGCTTCATCCCAAACGAGGACACTTTCTAGATAGGGCCTTCATTACCTTTCTAAAGCATTCTGACTTGTACCCTTGACTTGGTAACTCCTTAGGGATTGCTCATATCGTCTCTCGATCTGCCTTTGCTAGATCTCGAACGGGCTTGTCAAGGCAGGATCGCAATACAATAAGAGACAGCCTTGACATTCTCCCACACTTCCTCTTATCGATGTCTTCATCGATGTAGTCCAATAAGAGATGGTCTTGACATTCTCCCGCACTTCCTCTATCATTGCCCTCATTGATATAGTCCAAGAAGTGATGGTTCTGACATTCTCCCCCACTTCTTCTATCTATGTCCTCAACGATGTTGACACCAGTTCTTCATCACTTGATGAGTTGATATGAACATCTGTGACGGCTTATCTTTGATCTGTGCTTGATTTCATACGTTTTTCTAGTCTCATCATCTGAATATTCAAGCGAATAATTCAAGCCTCAATCATGGGTTCTCTCAATTTCCTTATGACCATGTCGCATATACGTGACCATCTAGTCCGATCATGAACTCGTTATCACCCAGTTCCACTTCTTCAACATCGAGTGCTAGATCCATGCTCCCACACTTTTACTCTAATTGTGGCCAAGCAAAAGACAAGTAACGAACCATTGATCCACTCGAACATGTGTCTTATAGTCTCTTTGCGCCACCTGACCTAGCAATAAAGCTGCAAAACATAAAGTAACATACCTGGCCTTATGCAAGTGGACTATGACTCGTCATGCAATGGCTTGCTCCTCGACATTAAGGGCCTTCGCCTAAACATGTCCCACCTTATAGTGAGACCTTCAATACATAGAATGTGACACCAGTTCTTCATCACTTGATGAGTTGATATGAACATCTGTGACAGCTTATCTTTGATCTGTGCTTGATTTCGTACGCTTTTCTAGTCTCATCATATGAATATTCAAGCGAATAATTCAAGCCTCGATCATGGGTTCTCTCAATTTCCTTATGACCATGTCGCATATATGTGACCATCTAGTCCGATCATGAACTCGTTATCACCAAGTTCCACTTCTTCAACATCGAGTGCTAAATCCATGCTCCCACACTTTTACTCTAATTGTGGCCAAGCAAAAGACAAGTAACGAACCATTGATCCACTCGAACATATGTCTTATAGTCTCTTTGCGCCACCTGATCTGGCAATAAAGCTGCAAAACACAAAGTAACATACCTGGCCATATACAAGTGGACTATGACTCGTCATGCAATGGCTTGCTCCTCGACATTAAGGGCTTTCGCCTAAACATGTCCCACCTTATAGTGAGACCTTCAATACATAGAATGTGTCACAACATAGCCACTATCCAAGCGGGCAAATAAGGCTCGCAATGCACTTAGTTGCTTAATGATGTAAAATGATCTTTAGTTGCCACCACGATACGTATATGTACTTTTGTCTCTTTGCCTTTCTTTATATTACTTGTGCTACAAGATATACAAGCGAATACATCAGTAATAATATATTCACACAAGTCTCATATGATACCTGGTTGGCACACATTTCCTTCTGCATTCACCATTTACCGAGTGAATGTACACCAATGCCCACTCGAACAACCTTGTTCGTGAACTCATGCATCTTGTTTCCCAGTAATTTAAAGCACGTTTTCCCATAAGCCAACCCGCTTTAATGTTGTTCAATGTTTGTCTCGCTTCTCTCTGCACAATCTTGTTGACGTCCTCGTTAACTGAATAGAAGAAATTCATTTGCTAATTAAAGGCACCGTTGTAACCTGTAAACACTAACTTTTCATCCATGTCACAACCATCCACCCTGCCTAACCAATTACCAGAGCACTTTGCATGATTCACAATATTTTCCTACCCTGCCTACTCCAATTACCAGAACGCTTGGCGTAGAGTCCAGTTTACCTACTCTGCCTACCTCAATTACCAAGGCGCTTAGCATAGAGTCCAGATTACCTACCTCAATTACCAAGGCGCTCAGCGTAGAGTCCATTCTACCTACCTTGCCTACCCCAATTACTAGGGCGCTTGGCGTAAAAGTTCACCTACCCTGCCTACCTCAATTACCAGGGCACTCGGCGTAGAAGTTCACCTACCCTGCTTGCCCTAATTACTAGGGCGCTCGACGTAGAAGTTTACCTACCCTGCTTACCCCAATTACCAAGGCGCTCGGTGTAGAAGTTTACCTACCTGCCTACCCCAATTACCAGGGCACTCGACGTAAAAGTTCACCTACCCTGCCTACCCTAATTACCAGGACGCTTGGTGTAGAACGCAAACTTATCCCACCCAACATACCCCAATTACCAAGGTGTTCAGTGTAGAGTTACAAATATCCTACCCTGCCTACCCCAATTACCAGGGCATTTGGTGTAGAGTCAAAATATCCTACCTTGCCTACCCCAATTATCAGGGCGCTTGGGGTAGAGTTGATCGTCAAAAGGGACACCCTTCGTGCAGAAATGCTTAACCAACCTAACTCAAATAGCCTTGCTCTGATACCAACTGTTATGGCCATGTTGTTTAGGCCCGAATCGACATGTCGTACGGCATTTAAAAGGGACTTATCTCAGAAAAGTCAGCCTTTAATACGCCCTTTATCCAATGACTTAACTCGAAAACGTCATCTCTTGATCCTTCAGGCAACATGCGCATCGAAAACCATATCCCGTAGGGCCTAGAGAATGCTAGGTGCCAACACCTGACTTTCGCGACGAGCACGATATGAGGACCTCTGGCCCCAAACTGTCCCTAGGAGATCATCCTAGAGAGACATTGTGCCATTCGTTTGGCCCCCCATATGAGCCTAAGAGAAGGTCACTTACACCAAGGCAGCTCGACTGCTAGCACATGGCGAGGAGGATGGTGGCGACCCAACACCAGTTCACTTCCCCCCTAAAGAGCTAATTAAACTTACCAAGTATGACGCGAGTAGACGTTGCTTCGTCCCAAACGAGGACACTTTCTAGATAGTGCATTCATTGCCTTTCTAAAGCATTCTGACTTGCACCCTTGACTTGGTAACTCCTTAGGAATTGCTCATAACGTCACTCGGTCTGCCTTTGCTCGATCTCGAACGGGCTTGTCAAGGCAGGATCGCAATACAATAAGAGACAGCCTTGACACCTGGCACACGAACCCTTCGATTAGATACTTCGAAACAGGGCAACTGTTGCATAGATTTTAATCATGCAGACATACACACAGACTGAAGGCTAGTTTATACGAAATGTACAAAGACGAAGTTACTCACCACAGATGCATTGAAAATACGAGCCCGTCGATGTGAAGCTTAAAACCGTGCTTCTTAGCTAGCTCGCCAACTCTGTCTATGTACTCCATGGGCAAGCATCTACCCCAGTGCTGCATCAAGTAGAAGAAAACTCTTAATGAAATTAACGAGCGATGAAACTGAGAATGAAGTCATTCGAAAGGGATAAACAAATCGTTGAAGAACTTCGACCGACATCAATTTCTTCCGATGAAACTAACTAGGCAAAATCCGGAACATCGGTAAGTATAGCCATAGAAAACATACTAAAATGAAAGGACTTAAATGCATATGATATCATTGTCCAACAGAAATAAAAAAAAAAAAGAATTTCATAATCCTACTTCCCATGCAGACTCTCTAAGCAAATCAGCCTTGTAGTCGGGTACACAAGCTCTCCTCTCGGGTCTCTAATGGCGGCTTCGATCAAATCGATGTCCATCATTCCATCTTCGTTGTTCTTCACCGGCCTTGGATGCACACCTCCGATTGTCGAAATACCACCATTCTCATATATATGTATGTGGGAGCTGTCTCCGAGAATGGCTTCGCTTCCCCTAGTATCACAATGAACTAGAACACTAACGAGGTTACTCATGGTGGTCGATGGGACAAATAGACCGGCCTCCTTGCCCAACATCCTCGCCACTTCCGATTCTAACTGGAAGGCGGTCGGATCAGTACCCAAGACATCATCATCAACTTCAGCGGCTACATTGCAGCCTTCATTGCCTCAGTTTAGTGACCGAATCAGATCGAAGATCAACTGTTCTCGTCGCCATGTTCTCTGAAACCAATCCCAGAAGGAAAATTAGTCCATACCCCACCAAAGTAGTTCAAAACAATCTGAACTCATCACTCCAAATCAATAACCGGAGCAAAATCAATCCTTAAATCATTTTTTTTTTTTGCCTACAAATGAAGCAACAACATGAACATAATGTTCCGGAACTCGAATCGAAAGATATGACCATGTTTTACCTGTTTCAAACTTTCTGCAAACTTCCTTCGCTGAAACAATTGACAAAGTTCCTTACTTTCTGCAAAAAAAGAAAGGAAAATTCATTTCAACAAACAAACAAATTTCCAGTTTAGAACAAAGAAATACAATAAATAAACTACAAGCAAAGAGAAAAATAAAATATTCATATGCTAACACAAGAACTGCAATCCAAAATTCAACAAAACCCTTGGAATTGATACTTTTATCACGTGTGCATGCATGCTAATCACAGAATTATTTTCAAGTTTATTAATATAATTATTTTTAAAGTTCCTAATTAATTTTTTTTATACATAAATCGAAAGGAAAATGTACACACGAAACTAACAGCAACGCAATAAACCAAGCTAAAACTTGATCGACTCCGTCTCAATTTTCTAAATGAGAATTTTTTTAATAGCTTTTTTTTCTTCTTTATTTGATGTTTGGTTGCCGAGAAAGAATCCACCATTTATAAATTAGTGGGTCAATTTTGCTTTTGTCTTTATCCTTTGTTTTTATATACAGATGGGAAAAACCTATGGTGGAACTCTGCTGTGGCTGCAATTGAAAATTATTAAAGAATTTAATATTTTTATATTAAATAGGTTTATTGTTAAATATTATCATTTACAATAATATATAAATTTGAATCAATTAGAAACATTTTTTTATGAAAAATGCATTTAAAATCGATTTTTACCATTTTTTTTCTTTTGTTTTCTATTTGTTGCAACTGTTTCAAGAATTTTGTCTTTCTGTTTTGCTGAATTTAGTATTTCAATAAAATTCTCAAACGGTACCGTTTTAAAAAAAATAGACCACCAGCTTCCGGTTCGACCGATTTGATATCGTTTTCTTAATCCATAATGGTAAAATATCACAAGAACTTAACAAATTCTAATGCAAAACTTGTTTTCCATCTTAAGTTTCAAACTTGTAAGAATTTTGTTCATCTTATTTGACAAAATTGGAGAGCTAAAATTTAACAGAACGAAACAAGCTCCTAAACTATGCACTGTTAAACGGTTCCTCGATCCGAAGTCCGAACTCAGACCCAAACTTTATCACCTATAGCATGATGCCATAATGTATAGCGAAACTGCTGAAGCAACGGTCACTATGAGTTCCTGCACATTAACATTCATCAGTTGGCATGGTTGGAAGCAAATGAGGCAGGCCCCGGTACCGAGCAAATGCTACGTTACTCGGATTTTGGGGCATCGAATACAGATTACAGTTATGTTCATTTTTTTCTAATTTTTTCATATATTTGGAGGATCGTATCCCCTACCCATGTCTAAACATGTTAGTTACCAGTTCAATGCCGTTACGTGGTTATTGTAGAGAAAAAGGGGTATATAACCGGCAATGTACTCGATCAAATTCAAAACACCTGTGTATGCCTGCAAGAATACAATCAAAAAGTCATCAATGATGCTACAAAGAGGAGAAATGAAGTTGAATGTGATGCTACAATCAAGATCGTATAATCGAAAAGGAAATATCTAATTATGGACTCCAAGGAGTAAGGTTTTTATTTGTCAACTTTATTGAGGATGGAATTCGAAGTTGAGCAGCATATCGTACCAGAGAGGCCAAAGCAATACAACCAAAAACTAGCGCAAGAGAACGGAGAAGACTTTTTCCCATTCAGATGCCTCGTCCATCATCTTCACCTTCTTCCTGTAGTCGACATCAAAATTCAATAATCAAGAACTTGAAGAAACGAAAGTCATGATCAAACTCAGTACAAGTTCCTCGTTATATGATATCACAAAGATATAAAACACGGACTTAAGCTCTTCAACCATGACTCACTGTAAATGTCGGTGATACAGGTGGTTCAAAGGCTTTCAGCTTCTCAAAAAATCGATAAACGAATGCGAAAGCCAAAAACTGCAATAGTTTATATTCAACATTCTGCTTGATTAAAATCCAAGCTGTCTGCAAAGAAACAAGAGAAAAATAAGGTGAAAGAAAACGTGAGAGCGATGGCACCACACCATAGCCGCTACACTTTTTTGACATTAGCCATATGCCTGAATTGATTGTTTAAACAGTGCAATAAGGATGCTAGGGATCCATCATACTTACAAATACAGCAGAAATCGCCAAGTTGATGCGCATATCTTGAAAGCTAGACTTCGAGAACCTGAAGCACGTTGTAATTCCACAAAAGAGTATGTATGACTACCAGACTTCGAAATACTGCTAAAAGAGTCGTAACAAGTTCTAGCATTAAGACCAAGCTAAAAAAATTTCGAGTTCTGGCTACCTTCACTTATCAAAAAATATAAAGGAACTTAACAAAGTTTTTCAATAGAATATTCCGCACGTATAATGCAGGATGACTATTATTTTCAAGCCCCGCCACAAGAGAAGCTCACCGTAGACATTAAAATGATCAGTTGTCACCGACAATGCCATGGGTGTTAAACCATGTTACTCGAACTTGGGTGTGTGTTGAACATGGATGTGTCCGACACAGGTATGTGCAATTATAACACTTTTTTTTTAATGATCAGGTGTGTGTGTTTTTCAAAAATAATTAAAAAACAATATTCATGCCATATGTTACTTTCTAAATGGATAACGGGTTTTTTTAATAGTCGTACACCTAAAATTATAACTTTTAAAATTTTAGGCACCTATTTTTACACAAAAAAAAACTTTAGGCACCTAAAGTTTAAAAATAGTATATTTTGGACACTTATTTTTTATTTAAGCCATTCTAAAACACAAATATGGTAATTTTATTGAGACTTAGAGAGTATTTTTTATTTGAGAGAGAAAAAACTCATATAAAGTGAAAACCAAATATAAGTGTTCGAAAATCTATTTTGCTTAAGCTAAAAATATCAAGCTTCAATTTCTTCACATCAAAACTTCATACACTTAGATATTTAGTACAGTTGATGAACAAAGCCTAAGTTAACATAGTTGGTTGCAACTGCAGTGGCGGCGGCGCAAATACTGGCCCGGATGATGGTGTTGATGGTGGTGGTGGTGGTGTAGCCACCTCTGCTGGCGGTGGTGGAAGTGGAACCGTGTAAAGAGGAGGCAAGGGTTTTTTGAAAGCATGACCATAACCTTTCATAGGATATGGAGGACTTCTGATTGGTTCTTTCTTCTCCCAACGAATCGCTTCCGAGGAAGAACGTGAAACAGCTGCTTCACCGGCAGCCTGGATTTTCCGGCAGCTATGTGAAAGTAGGACGAAACCGACAATGATCGGCAGCAGCAAAGCCGCCGGCGAAGACTTGGCAAGATCCATTTGGTGGTTTATTTGCACAATAATGTTTAAATGCCAACGGCAACGTAATAATAGTCGTTATTGCGAAGTACGATGCCCTTTAATAAGTCGATTGGTAAGAATGCTCATTCACTTTATATGTGAATAAAATTCTCATATTTTTTTGTACTTTTTATATATTTTTTGGTGATTTTATGTTAGTGTATTAATGATAATTTTTTATTACTTTATTAATTATTTATGTTTTATTAATAATACATGTAGTATAAAATTATTAATATGACAATATTTTGAAAATAATCAGTATGACATAATTTTTTTAAGAAATAGTATGATAAAAGAATATAAAAAAGTCTTTCAAAAAAATATAAAAATAGACATACGAATTATTTTTTTATGTTGTGTGGCTTGAATATCAACATCTATATTGAGAATTTAAAGAAAAGTTTTACGACACTCGACGAGCACCGCTGAACACCACTAAAGATGAGCACCATTAAATTAATTAATAAAGATTAGAAATTTAAAAGATTAAACATATAATTATAAATTATTTTAAAAAAATAATTATAAATTATTTAAAATAAAATATTAATTAAATTATTATTTATATATATAATATTTTTTAATATTTTTTAAAAATAATTGGATTAAATACCAATATTAGTCAATTTAAAAAATAAAAACCCTAAACCCAAAAATTAAACCATAAACTATAAACCATAAACCCTAAATTCAAATATTAAGTTTAAGCTTTAGGGTTTAGGATTTATGGTTTAGATTTTAGAGTTTGAGTTTTTTGGTTTAGGGTTTAGGGTTTAAGGTTTAGTGGCTGGTATTTGATCCAATTATTTTTTAAAAAATAAAATATATATATATATGTGGAAAATAATTTAATTAATATTTTATTTTAAATACTTTATAATTATATGTTTAGTCCTTTAAATTTTTAATCTTTATAAATTAATTTAATGGTGTTCAGCGGTGCTCATCATTAGTGGTGCTCTTCGAGTGTGGTAGACTCATCTGAATTTAAATATCATTCTATTGTATCAAAAAATATTAAATAACTAAATTCTTTAATTGGTGACCAATGATGTTCATTTACTTTTGTTGTGTATGAGTTTGAATATTAATATTTACATTGAAAATATTTATTATCACTTTATTGTGTAAAAAATATAGGGTAAAGTTCATCAATGGTCATTGAAATTTTAGGGTACTTTTATTTTAGTCACCGAACTTTTAAAACTTTCGTTGGGGTCACCAAACTTTTATTTCGCTTTCATGTTGACGTGACCCGTTAGTTTTTCTTTTTCTCAATAAAATAATTCTTGAGTGATTGCAAAATGATGCTTAAAGTACTCTGCAACTAAGGACTCAAGGTTTATGTATTCATATTTTAAAATATAATATTTAGCATCCGCAACATCCTTCATATTACTAAGCTATGTTCTCTTTTCTACACAGAGAAATAGAAGAAATTGCTATTTTCCAAAATGGTAAAGCATGCAATCAATAAAAAAGAATACATATTTCTAGCTTCTAGTATTGCAACCTTAATTATGTCTTAAAAGTTCGGTGAATATTCATGTAATTTACTCTTGAGGAAAAAGAAAACTAACGGGTCACGTCAGTATTTTCTAACCGAAGGTAACGGGGACTAAAATAAAAGCGAAAAAAGTTGAGTGACCTTAGTGATAATTTTAAAAGTTTGGTTATCAAAATAAAAATACCCTAAAAGTTCGGTGACCATTAATGTACTTTACCCAATATATAAGATACTACATTGGTCGGTCTATATAAATTCAGCCTTTGCTTCGAAGTTCGAACAGTGTCGTTGTTCCTTATTTATTGGTGGTAGGTTGCGTATTAATATTCGTGTTGTTTCTATTGGTAAGGTTTTATTGTCCAATAAATTGTAGGGTAAAGTACTGGGTCACTAAATTTTAGAATAATTTATTATAGTGATTCAAACAAAATTATTTTATTTCTAAAATATTCTATTTTAAACTAATAGGGACGAGTCGAAGTGGTAAGTTGTTTGGTATCACTTAAGTAAATCTCAAGTTTGAGGCTTTGCCAAAAAAATACTGTATTTTAAAAGATTGGTTCTCATGAACCAATTTCAGATTCGCGCATAGGATAAAAGAAGGAAAATATCTGAACTAATATTATTGTAAATTTTAGTTTACACAAACACGTTTATTTTAGGGATCAGGAGTTTAGAGTTTAGGGACTAAAGTTTTAATGTTTTAAATTTATGATTTATGATTAGAATCTAGAGTTTAAAGTTTAAGATATAGAGAATAAGATTAAATTTTAGATTTTAAATTTTAAAATCGAAATAGACATTCTCATGGAGAAAAAGTATTTCATAGTGCATCAAATATTTTCTATATAAAGAAAATTTTTAAAAAGAAAATTAATTATAACGAACTTTCCGACAACAAGTAAAAGAACCAAATAAATAAGAGTAAGATAGAAAAGAAAAATTTTAATAAAAAAATTTAAACCCGAAAAAAGAATTAGCCGTAGCAAAAAATTTAACAAATATGACATAAAAACATTCCTAGGTCATCTACGTTATTTATACTAACATTTATGCAATATAATTAAAGTAAAGTCCAACTAATAGTGATCCAACAATATCTTCAGGTGGTCCCTTCGACATGATTTTTTTAGTAACATCATTTGATTCTCGGTTCATAACATTAATTTTCGTTTAATTTTAAATAAAGTATTTAAAGAGTTTTTAAGATTTGGAATCAATTCTCTCGAAAACCATTTTATTTATTTATTTAAAGAATCCATTTAAAAGAATCGATTCATAACTAAAGTTAAATAAAATATTGTTAATAAAATTTCATAAGATACAAACTTTAATTGAATTTATATAAAAACATTAAACGAATAAACCAGTTGGTCTAGTGAGATTAGACGTTAAGTCTTTGAAGAAAGGTCAGAGAGATTTGAATCTTGACGTTACGAATAGAAAAATTGGTTGGAAGAATCATCCTATATTGAGCATCCGTAAAACTTAATCCGAATTAATCAATTAATAACTCTGAACCTGTGGTTAAATAAAAAATTTACATAAGGTACAAACTTAGATTTAGTACACTAATTCATGCTGACTTCAATCTTCTGGAGGTGGTTAAATAAAAAATAAATAAAATCGTTCCGACCTTTCCGAAACATCGTTAAAAGGTTTCGAACTAATCGCTCCAAATACTTGCGTAATAATCTTTAGATGTCAATGGCAAGTGACAACCTAATATTACGGTTATTATTAACTGATGCAATCATAATGTTTTTAGAAAACATATATCTATTTGATGATGTATGTTTAGAATTTGTGATTTTTTCTTTGTTCAATGTCGATTTTTTTTTTTAATTCAAACTTACATTTCTCCTTAAAGTGTAATATAGGAGTGTAAACGAGCCGAGTCTAGCTCGAGTAGTGCTGAGATCGACTCGACTCGTTAAGAATTCGAGTCGAGTTCGAGCTTGACTCGAGCTTGAGTATGCTTAGCTCAACTCGGCTCGTTAAAAAATTGAGCTGAGCTTGAGCTCGAGTCGAGTCCAATCGAGTCGAGTATTGACCGAGCTTTAACCGAGTCGGGCTCGAGTAGCTCGCAATCTGTCTTTTTTCATTTACAACCCTGTTCATCATCATCATCATATTATTATTATTATTATTATTATTATCGATCAAATTACATGATTTCATTGTAGATAGAATCATACAAAAGAAATTCTATTCTCAGATTTGCTTCATTTTTCTTACGTATATACTTTATATTAAATTTTTGATTAAATTAGTGTCATAAATTAAATATATGATAGATTTGTAATTTAAGAGTAACTCTCTTTAAAACAATACTAGATGGTTTATATAAATGATAAATGTGCAATTTCTGCCCTCAGATTTGCTTCATTTTTCTTGAGTTACTTGTGTTTTGATTAATGTGCATTATGTGAGAATGTCTCACTAAAAATCCACCTAAATCGCACAAAAAAAAATATTGAACATGCTCGAGTCCGACACAAACTCGAGTTCAAATAACATTAGTCATAAATATGACACTAAATCTGATTTTGGTATTAAATAGGTGTATACAGGTAATCAGTGCAAATGCACTGTTAAAAATCTCTATGCAGTGGGAATTAACCGAGGGAACGAGGTAATCAGTGCCGGAAAACCTTTCCGATCACCGCCCACAACAAGCACTCCTTCAAATCCCTACCTCGACATTTGAAGATTCAAAACAACAATTTGGAAAGAAAAGTTAATATGGAAATCCGCTAATTGGTCTAATGGTTATAGATGCTCATCTATTTCACCTTTTGTATATGTTCGAATCTCGATATTTAATTTAAAAATATTATTATAACACTATTTAATAAGAAAGATATGTTAGCGTGACTAACTCCACTAAGACAATATAAAAAAACCATTATAATTAAGATATTTTAACTACACATTAGTACTAAACTCAAATAATAATTACAAGTTTTGTCATTTTTTTCTATTTTATTCAGAACATTCAAACTCAAAGCTTTCAACAATAATAAGTAAAAGAAAACATTTCAACTAAACAAAGGAGTAGGATTTCCGAAGCCCCATCCCCTTGCTCCATTGTTGCATATTACAGAGGCTCCATTCTGACCACGGTGAGAACATCCGATACCGCCCTAATCGATATCAAGTAATGTTCTATTTAGTAGCAAAATGAGACTCATGTCATCGGATGTCGGTTTACAAGTAGACCTTCCCCACCGTACTCCAAATGGAGCCGAACGTGCTGACCTGTACATGCATGTCATATTACACTCTGGGAAAGATGGAAGGGCCATGGAGTTAGCTGTACATCAATTAGGTCTTCATAAGAAGAAAAAAAAAGTCGGTGAGTTAAATATCCATGACGAAACAGTGTTTCATCCACAAATCAAATGTCTACCCCGCGAGCTGATCGTAGTCCCCATTCTGTGGAGATTGACCTGTTTTTCCTGTAATAGATATTTATTTTCAGCATTTCTCGATGTGAGAGTATGCATGCATGTGTATATGTGTGTGCACATACACAAGACTCTAACCTGTTAATTCAAACCCGGTTCTATCATCTAGGGCAATCCTCCAATCTGTGGACCGAGATGCCATATGCATGCCTCGTGGTTGCATCGTGAAATGACTTCCTCTGAAACTTTGATGATCGTCATTTCCCGCAATCGGGTTTCTTCCTGAAGTTTCAAAAGCCGAGTGAAAGGCAACATTAGATATTGAAGTCCCTCCAACCGGAGACGGCATCTTGCTGCCGGAGGCATCACCTTTTGCCCCAGCAGTAACATCCTTCTTGTTGTCTATCGTAAATGTACCAACAATAACCTGTACAAGCAATAAATTGAGCATTTGGCTCGATGATAGATACAAGTTCTCCCGACAATTGTTGCAATCCCCGTCCCCGAATCAAATAATAATAATACTACTACCTGAACCGGGCCGACAGCCTTTAGGGGTCCACCAACTCCGCCACCAATAATCTGGCCATCTGCACTTGATAGACATACACTGAGCCCACCAGTCCTCCCTCCTATTTCATTCCGAACATAGGATCCCGATAGTGAAATTATCTCAAACCGACCCTAATATCATATCACCAAGAAAACAAATCATATTTCGATGGTACAATTATCAAGGCAGGCATACAAGACTTTTAAGGAATACGGGCAAGGCAATTGCATCATAACATGGAACTACCTTGTTCGATATAAAATAATTACAAGAAAACAAGAAAAAGCAGTTACCTCATATGCAATGTTACCGCCAGATGTTGCTGGTTGACGAAGAGATGCATTCGAGATTGTACCAGATGCAGACAAAATACATACTTCACGCTTGCTTTGTTGCACGAACATCATTATTTTTTGGCCCACATCCTATTTGGATCAATATATCAAGTCAAAAAGGCGAGGAAACAATTCAATTAACATATAGAAATAATACTAAAAGAATCAATACTGCTGTCAACCAAATTTGTAAATATCAACATTAAATAAATAATCTCATGACTTGTTTATCCGGCATAAAAACTTTAGAACGGACAACTATAGAAACCAAGGGCACACAAATGGATAAGTAATTCTTTGGGGCTTCGACAAAGGTGAATGACAGGAAAGTCCACCAACCTCCCACCATCTGCAAAAAGATCAAGGAAAAAACAAATACGGGATATTCTAAATGCCCCAACTCCATCTCTCAGAAAGAATCTGAACTCAAAACACGAAAATAAAAAAGAGAGAGAAAAGCAACTGGAAATATCGGAAAGACTCTCAGTAAAATTTCGACAATGACTACCATGGCCTGGTATTGTTTGTAATGGGACATATAACCTTGAAAAATATAAGGATTTTATGTAGAAACACGAAGTTATACATCATTTTTTCTTTCTTATAGCAAAAGCAAGCAAACAAACAAAAAAAACCTCACATAATCAATAGGACATCTTATTTAACTGAACCATGTTTAGAAGCCAAAACGATGTAGAAATTAAATTTTTAACAAATTACAAAAATTGCAAGGAAACTGGTATGCATCAATATCTGTTCCCCACAGAGATGTATAACTTATGCCAAAAAGTATTCAAATTATTTTCGGTAAGTAATGAATGCAATACCTCTCCGGCAACTATATCGACAACATGTGGAGTAAAACCTTGACCTGCATTGCCTGCATCAATTAAAGGGTTGAAAGAGCAAGACTTTAAGCATCAAACTGTGACTGCAAGCCATATATAATAAAGCGATAACTCAACTTACTTCAGAACCAAAAATCATACAACCCCATTAAACATGAAAAAGGCTATGAAACAGATAGATGATTTATATACACATATTATGAATCAGCCAATAATAGCAGATGAAACAAAATATATGCATCTATTATTCTCTCTGTCCTTATTTTAACATTGTACTAAATATAAGCATGTATTGTGAATGGGTTGTATTCTACCTGAAAGTAAACCAGATGCACTTCAATAATGAATTAGTGCAACTACGAAAGTTGAGGAGTACAGGAATGAACTAAGACATGTTGATTTAGAATTTTAACAGGTTAATCCATAATGCAATGATGCCGATCACACAGATTGAAGTTATATCATTTCCCCTCCTCTGAAAGCTTTACAAAACTGCAGCAAAGCCATCTTCAAGAATTTAAAAACCTAAAGATAAATCGTTTATGCAAAATACCACACATTGATTGAAGACCTGAAGGTGAACAATAAACTAAAAGTTCCATCAAATTACAAAACACACTACGAAGCCATTGCAAAACTTTAGAGGGGAAGGGGGACACTAAAAACAACCAAATAAAGACAATGAACCATGACATTAAGCAATTAAAACCTTCTGAGTTTTCAACAAATTTGCAACAAGCATCTTCAAATTCACAAAAAAAATCCAAATAGGAGACTGCTACTGAAAAAAAAAAACAAATGAAGCAAACAAATGTAATGGTTCACACGCAGTAAACTAGAACAGCCTTAATTTCAAGAAATTTGCAACAAGACCCCCAGAAAAAAAAAAAGTTAAAATTCAAGACTAGGTATCCAAAAAGAAAGAATCTTTTTGTCAAATATATCATACCAGAGCAAACAAAGGCAACATTTTCATAAGCAATACATCAAAACCCTACCAATTCCAACACTTTGCAACAAAAACCTCAAGAATTCTTTTAAAAGTGTATCAAAAGTAGACTTACTTTTGCAAAAATACCACCATCTCCACCGTGCAATGCATCAAAAACCCTATCAATATCTAACAAATTTGCAACAAACCCCCTCCCCAAAAGCCAATTCACAAAAAAATACTCAAAAGTAATAAAACTTTTTATCAAAAACACCCACCTAATGCAACCAACTGAGACTTCTTCAAAGACCCACCACCGCCACCAAGACCGAATTGCTGCTGCTGCTGCTCTCTCCGCACCTTGGAGTTCAACGACGCCGTTTTCTTAGCAGCCATGGCCTGCTCTGGGGTTCCATACTTCCTAGGTCTCCCTCTCTTCCTCCTCGCCGGCTCCAACGCCGACGTCAATGCCGGAGGCACGGAGTGAGGGTACACCATGTGGCTGGACCCTCCTCCCCCTTCGTTGGGTAGCAAAAGCCCATTAGTCGGTGACGGAGTGGCGGAAACAGTGTTGAATTTGTTGCTGGTGAAGTAGTGTTGTCGTTGGGTTTCATTCAGTTCCATTTTTGAGGTGCTGCAGATTTTTTAATTTTTTTTGAATTTTTTATTGTGATAATTTTGGGAAATTTTTTTAGGGATTTTTAATTTTGGGCACTTGAATCTGGACCGTTCGATTTGGATTTGGATTTGGATTTGGATTTGAGGAGCTGTGTTGATTGTCTTTTTGTCGTTTGAATGATGAGAAAAATATCTATTAATTGGATATTTGGGGGTATTTTGGGAACTGAAAATGTTTAGATTCCGAGAATCCTTTCGTTTGTTTATAAGTATAAAGAAACTCTCTCCTCCAATTGGACAATTTAGCCCCTTATCCAAATTTATCCATATTCTAAACATATTTATATATACGGTAATATATATTATAATTATCCATTATTAAATAAGATATTATTTCTTAACTTCACTTGTGATTCCCGTGATTATAGGTTGAATAGAGTGGTTTGGATTCGAATAACCATATTTGTAGAATGTGTAAATTTAGTCAAAAAAATTTATTGTATACATAATTATTTATTCACAAACAATAATAAAAAAATGTTACATGTCTTTGATTATGAATATACTAGAAGTGTTTATGGACTGAGTCAGGTTAAGCTCGAGTTAAGTCCATATATGATGTTAATAGTGTATATCAATAAAACATGGACCTCAATATTTGTCTAAGTTCATCTATTTGTAAAAAAAAACACGAGTCGAAAGACACTTCCGCATTGATAAAAGTTCATTTTATACTTTAATCACTTATTTTAAAGATTATTGAGGTTTAAATTAATATTAATAATATAATATATTACTAAATTTTATATAATAATACATATATTAATTTTAAAAATAATTTAATTAGATGAAGTGATAACAACATTGAAATATATTTTTACAGTTGTATTAAATTAGACTTATTTATATCGATTATCAGTTAATTAACACTAATCTATAAATTCGACTCCTGATTAAAACTTTGATCTATAACTTGATTTATGACTTTGATTTTGATCTATAATTTTTTAATATAATTTTTTAATTTATAAAAAAATGATCATTATTTTTAAAATTGTAAAAAAAAATAGTCATGAGCGAAATTACATGTTAAAACAAAAGTTAGGGATCAAATTACACCCCTCAAAAATCAGAGTTAAATTGTTTATCAATTTTAAGTTACAAAAAGTACTTTAACCCAGAAAATAAAAATTTAAATATCATTTTATTTAACTATAATGTCTATTTTTATATTTCATATTATTAAAATTATTTATGTACTTTTACAAATCTAATGATACTTGAATATTATTTATTTATGGGTAAAATTTTGATATACTGACTCTATAAAATTAATTTTACACAAACGTGTATATTTACACTATAAAATTCAAATGTTAAATTTCTAACCCTAACCCTAAACCTTAAAACTTATACCCTAAATTCTAAATATTAACCTTAAATCCTAAACCTTACAACCTAAATCCCTAAGCTAAAACACTAACCTCTAAAACTAAAAGACACGTGTAAACTTGTATCAAAGTTTTTTCCTTTATTTATAATATCATAATTTTTTATAGTTATTTTTTAAATTCATAAAAATTATAATAGCTTAAATATTTAAAAAAATATTCGTCCAAATAAAATAAATATAAATACTACTAATATTTTAATTTTTCATTCTTCTTCAAGTCAAGCTGGGCGTAGATATTTTTTCTTTTATCTAAGCCCACCTCGTTTTCAAAAAAAACTAAGCCTATCCCGAGTTGGCCTATTCTATTTGGTTATAATGGCCTCTTTTCATTTTGTATATTGTTTATTTTCTTTCGTTTCTTTTAAAAAGTAGTCAAAATTGTATAAAAAACAAGAAAAAAAAAACTTTGATATACAGGCCGTGTAAATTTTAGTTTACACGTGCATTTTAGTTTTAAGGGTTAGGGTTTTAGTTTAAGGTTTAGTGGTTTTAGGTTGTAGGGTTTAGAATTAAAGGTTGGTGTTTAGAATTTAGTGTATAGGGTTTAAGGTTTAGGGTTAGGGTTTTTATAGGATAAATACACATGTTTGTGTAAAATTAATTCTACACAGCCTGTGTATCAAAGTTTTACCCAAAGAACAAAGGGTACAACTTTAATACACAGGTTGTGTAAAGCTAATTTTACACAAATATATATATTTATACTATAAAACTCAAATCTTAAATTCTTGACCCTAAAAAATTAAACCCTAAACCTTAAACATATACCCTAAATTCTAAGTACTAACCTTAATTTTAAACCCTACAACCTAAACCCTAAACTTTAAACATTAAGCTAAAACCCTAACCCCTAAAACTAAAAGACGTGTAAACTAAAGTTTACACAGCTTGTGTATCAAAGTTTATTTTCCAAGAACAAAAATACTAACATTAAAATCACGGGTGGAGTTAGAAAAAAGAACTTTGGAAAGTTAGAATTAAATTATATACTTTTAAGGGTAAAAAAACTAAAAAAAATTAAAATTCTATAATTTTTTAGTAAACATATAATTTTATCACCGTCTTAACTTTATTCCTTTAAAATGTGCTTCGATGAGAAATTTTAAAATTTCAGAAAATTTTAAAATATTAAGCACTGTTTCAGAATATTAACATTTATTATTATTATTTTGTTTTGATAAATATTTTTTAAAATATTTAGACTATTAGAACTTTATGAGTTTAAAAAATAATTATAAAAGAGAATGATTGATATTAAAATATACAAAATGGATATAATTAAATTTGTAAAAAATGTAAACAATTATAATAATATAAAACATAAAATTATATTCTAGAATTAAATAAAATAATTTAGGTGAAATTTAAACGAGGGATTTTGATATCCTCTTAAATTCATCGGCCAAAGTAGGGATGGCAACGGGGCGGGGCGGGTTTTTGGCCCCCGAATCCACCCCGATATATTAATCCCAAAATCTGACCTTGCCCCGCCCCGGAAATAAAATAATAATTTACCCGCTTCGCCCTGATTTATAAACCTTAAATCCGACCCGACTCGACCCGAAAATGTATAAATATATTAAATTTCGTCGACGATAAATGTTAGATTCGATCGAACGACCATTATATTTACAAAATATAAATTTCACAAACTTTAAACTATATAAAAAATAAAATAAAACTAATTAAATTACTCATATTAAGAAAAAAATACATATTTAAAAAAATAAACTCAACCATTGACTTTTAGAATTAGATATGTTAAAATTCAAGCAATATCTAACAAAAATTTACGATAAACACAAACTAAAAAAAATAGCTTGAAACTCCTAAAAGTATTTATATATAGTGGTATTTTTATAAATATAATAAAAATAATAAAAAAAATACCGGGGCAGGGCGGGACGGGGAATTTTCATATCATACCCGAACCCGCCCCGCCCTAACTTTACATTTTTAAATACCCGATCCCCAAAAATCATAAGAAAAAACCCGATCGGGTCGGGTCGGGGACGGGTAGTTTTGCCATCCCTAGGCCAAAGCCACCCTTAAATTTGAAGGTACTAAAATTGAAATTTTACCATTTCAGGGGCAAGCCCCTTGCCTTCACCCTTACACAAAAATAGCAATAACGCATGATTTGTTTGTTTTTATGCTAATGATTATGCAACATATTAAATGAATGAAAATGGCTTGAAAGTAACTTCAACAATATGATTTTTATCCTATGAGACACGGGTTCAAATCGCTTTGTCTACAAGATATATACCTATTGTCAAAGGGTTAAAAATATGTTTGAATAAATACTATCTTGTAATCACCTTTAAACTATTCAAAAAATAATTTTCTCTCTTTTGAACTATAAATAAATATATATTATGTTTATGTTATTACTTACTTAAATTTCTATATTTTCATCAGTCTGATTATGTTTTATAACAATTAATTCTTAGTTTTAAATATTAATTCAAACTCGATTAATTTATTGATGAATAATCTAATTCTTAAATTGATCTAAATCCACTAACAACTGGTTGTTCTAGTCAGGGACGGAGCCAAGATTTAGGGTTGAGGGGGCAAAACATAAATGTTTGAAAGTGGGGGCAAATTCATAAATAAACCAATTAAAATAAATAAATAAGAGGACAAATGTGAAAAAAAATTCTAGTGGGATGAAACATTAAATCCCTCAAGCAATGTCAAATGTGTCAATCCAGACATTGTAAATGGAACAAATTAAGTTGAGAGAGTAACTTTTGTAATAGATTTTTGCAATATCTAATTTAAAATAATCAATTAATAGATTAGATATCGTGATTATATCAAAAAAAATAGATCTAATTCCGTCTCGTGGACATCTCTACATAAATTTATTATTTTTGAACCTTTATATTTGTTGTAAGGGGAGAATCTTTTATCTTTGGAATAATTGTGAGATAGATACAACATTGTACCTCGTTACCTTTTTATATATATTGATATAATTGTTACCTTTATATTTGGAACTATGTTTTAAGACAAATTTAATGAAGCTTCCCATACAAGTGCAATTATTGTCCTTTCTATTTGATCAAATCAACTTTAGCTAAGATTTGTCACACAAATATATATATAATCATTCTAATGGTTAGGAATTTGGTATGCGACAAAATAATCAAAGCGATAATAATATGGACCAAAGTATGAACATGAGATAAGATTTAACGTAGTTCGAAATAGCCTACCTTTACGGACGAGAAAAACGGACAATTCACTATCAACGTAGAGAACACGAAGAGTACAAATACATAATATCTCATGTATCCCAAAGCTCGGTGTACATATCTCAAAACCCGGTAGAACCAAAACACTCTTCCCAATGTCCTTATAATACCCATCTCTACAACGTAGTCATAATAGAGAGAACCTAAAAGTAATTACATCTCTCCAGAGTAATTATCTCTTTTTCTCTCATAATTCAAAAGGTTAAACATAGTCTATATTTATAGACCCAAATACTTGGTCACCAAGAAACTTTATTCAATAAGATCTATTGCCTAATATAGATATTTACTCATTAAAGTAAACCATAATTACCAAGCAACTTCAACCACTAGAATTACAATAAAATCCAACTTAATTACTAATTATAATTTGAGTCAAAATATAACACTAATATATTGATAGTATAGAATTTTTAAATTTTACAAAAAAAATTAAAAACATTTATACTTGTTAGTACCAGCGAACCACAACCACATTAATACCCAATTACGACCCTCTGTGAACATACTAGCAGGCCAAAGTCATTCTGTTGTGGACTTGACATGTGGACACTATTCAAACCACGTGACGATGCATGAGATCTGCGTCAGCATCCGAGTCACGGCAAACTCAACTCACCAAGACACATGTCCCCCTCATTGACAAGTGCCCTCACCCTATCCAGCCCCTTATAAGGAGCCATGCATCCTCAAATAAGGGTAAGCTCGAACGAACTAGGATATGATCTCCAATAACCAAAATCTCTATCCCAAAATGACCCAAGAACCACCATCCAAAAAGGTTGCTCACATAAGTGATCAACAATACTCTAAAACGTTTATTAACAATAATGGTTTACTATTTATACATTGATAATGAATTTTTTTGTAATTATACGAAATCAATTGATTTAAGAACATTTAACTCTCGACAACTACAATTAAAAATAATCTTATAAGGTGGGACACGAACGCTGATACTTAAAGAAATAAGAACTTAACCTTTATCAATTGTGTCAAAACTTTATTGGATCGGCTAAATCAATGTTTAAATATGAAAAGGTAAACAAGTATGCATTATCAAAGGACAATTTTACTTTAAGCAATGTTATTGCTAATGACTGCCCACATTCCCCTAAACTAGGCTTAATTTACAACTAATCCATTAATTATCATTTCTCTCTAAAATTATTCATTTGCTTTTTATTTTCCATTTTTTATTATTTCAATCAAATTTTAATATTATTGGCTCCCACCAACTTGGAAACGTAAGTGTAACACCTTGAAAAAAAAAAGGGCACAGAGATAAAAAAATATATATATAAATATAGACTGTGGGGATTTGAACCCACGACCTAGGCGTTGGTAAGACTAAACCTTAACCAACTGAGCTAAGCATAGTCCTAATGTTAAGCTACCTAAAATAATATCTAAGCTTATATGAGTCGGTTTTAATGACATCTAATAAAAGCTCGAACCAAACCCATATGCCTATTTTACCCATTCGAATATTAAAAAAAGTATCTCGATATTTTATTTCTCTCTCTCACCAACTCTTCCTCTTTTCTCATCGGTCTCTGATCTCTCTCACCGTCGCGGCGTGGACGTCACCGCCGCTGTCGGCGCGATCGCCATCACGCACCGATCTCGCCCCTACAACCACTCGCGGTGAAGCATTCACCGTTCACCGTGAGAGACATTTTGAATCAGGTGGAAACAAAACTCGATATCATCTTTTTTTACATTTTCGACCACCCCCATCGTCCAATCGCGACTGAGCTGAGGTGAACAAAACCCATTTGGTAGATTGTTGTTCCGATGTTGAGAAAGACCTTATCGGAGCTATGTTTTCTTTTCGGCTAAATTTTCATTTTGGAGATTTTTTCCGATGAGATTCTGGCTTATATGGCTATGTCTTAGGTTCGATTTAATTCTGGATTTAATGGGCTCTTATTTTTTGGCAGAATCAGCACAAATGGTGTCTTCGGCGACCTTTTTCGACGAACGTTCGGCGGTCTAAAACCTTGGGGTAAGTGGACCGGTTCAGGTTCTGCCCTAAAAGCCTAAACTGGTTAAATCGGTCTGAGCCCAATAGCACCCCAAACCCGACCTGAGACCTGAGTCTGGCCTGTTGACCAAGTCAACCAGATCGAGTTAACTCAGTGAGCCAACCCGACTGAGTTGGCTCAACGAGTCAACCCGATCGAGTCAACTCAATGTGTTAACTCGCTCGAGTCAACTCGGTTGATCGTTGACCGCTGACGTTAGCATTGACCACTGACTTCAGTGTTGATTGACGTTAGCATTGACCGCTAACCAGTTGACCACTGATGTCAGCAGACTTTAACCCGAAAAGTCAAAAAAATTAAAAACCCCTTATTTTATATTTTTTGACGTCCTGAGTCCATTTTTAAAGTATGTTTTGCGAAATTCGAACCTGAAAACCTCTAAATCTGACTTTGAACTCGAACTTGTGTATGCAATTAATTGTTTAGTTTATGTGCTTGAGCAAGATCTGAGTATGGATTATGTTAATTGAAGGTATCCGCACATCTTTGGATTCGGTCTTGGAATTATCCTAGGAAGGAAGTTAATCGCTCATCGAAGATGGATGTCCGTAATCTAATAGCCAAAATAGTCAAAGAATAAGGCATAGAATGAAAGTTGGGAGGGATGTGAAGATTCTTTTCATCAGTAGTTAAGATAGCCATACGTACAGAACAAAATCCCTTGTGAAAGAAAAGGCTTTATATGAATCAGGATAGGGAGCAGGCGATGCCGAATTGAGAATCCTTCTTACCCAATAATCTTTCTAAAGTGCCTAAGGTGTCTTTCTTACCCCGGTGAGTCTTTTCTTAACTCTAAATAAAGGGCATGCAGTAAATGGTTAAAGGACGTAGAGTTCAAGTTCGAGAGCGTTTGAATGGAGTATTAAGGGTCGACTGACATAACACCGATCAGAGGTAATACATTAATACCCCTTGTATGCTTTATGAAATGTGTCGGTGTTTGGTTAATGCATGCATGATGATGATTACACGTATTGTTCATTCTGTTTAAGATAAATCTATTATGATTAATAAGACGGGTAACCCGAACAAGGTCAAATATTTGAATAAGAAGTTTGGTAATCAAGATGACTTTCGAGATCAGTAAATAATCATTAATCAATAAATCTGTAATTTTGATTATTCGTGTTTATGAAACTATTGTCTGAAAGAATTGGTTACGAAATGATAAAATTACCCTAGAATTGTACGAATAACAAATATACCCTCAACTGAGGAAATGATTTGACATCTATTCTCGATCTGATAAACCAACTTCGTTATATGAAATGATTGAACTATTGGGAACGATTCTGGTATCATGAATCCAATATGTGAAAAAATGGCTTGAATCTACCTCTAATTCTATATTAAGCTTTGATGATATAAATTATTGGAAGTGCATTGGATTTCTGAATTGATCTAAGCGATGGAATTGGTTGAAATACTTTCAAGCACCGAATTTCTATTTTATCTAAAATGACAGATATGCCCTCAAGTTCTGAAATAAATAGATGGTTTGGAAAAGTTGAAAGTACCGAGATGGCTAAAAGGATTGAATATATATATATATATATATATCGATGTGTATGAATTGACTAAAATAATTAAGATACTCTCGGACACCAAAACTATTAAATTAACCAAGTGGCGGACATAACTTGGAAAGTAAAATGATTAAGTGGTGTAAAGGACCGAAAGAATGTGAATGACTACATTTTAGTAATTGGAATACCCTTCCGTCTCGAGATAAGTGGAAGCTTTAAAGTCCTGAATTTCTGATAAAATACAAATAACTGTAATACCCCTATGGGTTTGGAACTTGGTTTATGTATGTCAGTTATTTCTTAATATTGTTCAATAATGGAAGATTGCTGCATAAATATACATTCATCCATTCGAGGCTCATTTCAGAATAATGTGTGACGTGGTATGTTCATATTTACAGCGCAATCTAGAATTAAGTTTTGAACGTATGTAAGATGTACGGATTCGAATGCTTAGAAGGTAACACCGTGATGATATGTGTTTAGTGGATTGGTCTTGGAAGTCAGACAAACTGTTAGCAATCTTCAACACCACAAACCACCGACTTAACCCTATCAGTGTCGAATTACTAAATCACCCATGAACATTAAATAACCAAATGCTCTTATGAGCAAAACTGACTGAAACTCTCCTAATAAATCTGAATTCCTGCATAATCATGATATACTAGAAATTCTGAATGATCTGAGATATAATTCATGAATACATGGATGAAGATGATAATTATCAAATTACTTTGAATATGATATTTGCTGAAATCAGTCTAGATTGGACTATAGTTTAGTGTCTCATTTCGATAATTATCAAAGATCTTTAAGTGGTAATTTGAACCATCTGGTGTGTTCCTTGCACGTGTATAATCTCTCTTATTTGAAACGAAGACTCTCCCTCTGAAACAAATCATGAATCCTGTCTATTTAAAATATACATCTATGTTTGATCTAAAAAACATGCTCTCTGATTTTTGATACTCTTATAATATATGTATGATTTCTATTTGTCTCATTCCGTCTGTCTTTACTAGCTATCTGATTTGGGGTACTTCTGGGATATGATATGAAGTCTCAGCAGGTTCAGCACTGGTAATTCCTTATGGACCTAAGGTAACCCCTTGGGTAGGTTCCGACGCTTCAGCTCGAGTAATTCCTTATGAACCTAAGGCATTCCCTTAGGTAGGCACATATGTCCAATGGACCTAGGGTAAGTCCTTATAGACCTAAGGCATCCCCTTAGGTTGGCTCCTATGCCCTATTGGCCTAGGGTAAGGCCTTATGGATGCAGTTCTGGGGAACTGCATATTGGAGTATGGTTGGAGGGTAGTTATGTTGATGCTAAATTTCCTTATCTATCTCTTGCCCTATCAACACTCTTCTGTTGTCTGAAGTATTCCATTTATCATTCTTGATCTGTAATTGTTGATACACGCTAAATTTTCTGGCCAAATTCTCATAATCTATATTCTTCTATGATTATCTGAGTTATAGACATATTGTCTGATAGTTGGGTGATCAATCAGAAATGATTTTGTTACATCCAAGCATAACAATAATATGAATTTCATTTTGTATCTGAAACTTGATGATTTGTGCTCTTTACATTAGTTCTAATTAACCTTATACATGCTTGCCGCATATAACATCATCTGGTAGTTCTGTATTACTGAGTTTTTTCAAGCTCATGCTGTTTTTACCATCGCGGGTTAAAAAGGATTTGATCATGTTTTGGTGATCGACGTCACTGATAGGAGTTCCATCGACTTTGCTTGTGCCGTACGGTATCCGTATAAATAGGGGGCATGTATGTCGTCTTATTTTGTGTTTGAGTCTGTAATATATTTTCTGAATTTCTATTTAATGTATAAATATTTTTTCGGTAATGGTGATTTAAACAAAGTTTATTTAATGATTTTATATGTCTAAATAAAATAATTTCATTTGGATTTTTTATATATAATGGGTTGCCTCTGTGACCCGAATGTGACCTCCTAAACTTAGGTGTAACGTATAAGCGGGTATAGGGGGTTACAAGAAGCTTTCTAAATTTAGAGTATTAGACATTATTTTATTGAAATTACTAAAAATAATAATATTAAATATAAAATAATCATAAAATAATGTTTTAGCTAATTATAAAATAGTTTAGACATTTAATCAAGATAAGACAGCTTTAATTTGTGTCCCAAGAGGTATAGTTTTGCTTCGGTTTTAAGTTTAGCTTTTTAGTTTTTTTCTAACATGCATGATGAGACATCTTAAATTATCATAACTATCACAATATTAATTTTGTGTTAAATCCCTAAAAAGGGTACTTTTCTTGTTTTATTTAAAAAATATATGCTAAAATATTAAAGGGTAAACTACATCAATAGTCACCGAACTATGGTTTCTTTCCTATTTTGGTCACTGAATTATTTTTTTGGCAAAAACATCACTAACGTTATGTTTCCTTCCTATTTTGGTCACCGGCTGTTAATTTTTTTATTTTTTTAATTTTTCATGTCATTTCTTCTCTCTCCTCGTAAGCAATATATGTTATTTTATAATATTTTTATTCAAACTAACAGGATGGTGACATGTGTCACTGTCTATTAGTGGAATAAAAGAATGAAAAATCAAGCCCCTTATGCAGCCAGAGAGATTCAACTAATAGGTAGTTACACATGTCACCATCCTGTTAGTTTAAATAAAAATATTATAAAATAACATATATTGCTTACGAGGAGAGAGAAGAAATGACATGGAAAATTAAAAAATAAAAATAAAATAACAGTCGATGACCAAAATAGGAAGGAAACATAACGTTAGTGATGTTTTTGCCAAAAAATAGTTCGATGACCAAAATAGGAAGGAAACATAACGTTAGTGATGTTTTTGTCAAAAAAAAGTTCGGTGACCAAAATAAGAAAGAAATGATAGTTCGGTGACTACTGGTGTAATTTACTCAATATTAAAAGACAAAAGAATCATTTTGTGGTTTTCTTTGTCGGAACGAGTCATACCAAGTGCGAACTCAAGAAGTATCATACTTTGTTAACTAATAAGCAACATTTTGTGGTTTTCCCTATCTGTAAAGTTGGGATAAATTTTTTTATTTGATCGTCGGTATTCAATCTATCGACTAATTAATTCGGATTGAGTGTCGCAGAGGTTCATTATGGGTGCGACACTACCAGAATTTAAATTCCTAACCTTGCTTAAGGATCTAGTGCCTCATCTCACTAGACCAGCTGATTGTTGATTCAGAGAACAATATTTTGACAAAAGACAATATTTGATTTTGATGTTCCGACTTTGTGAAATTCTCTAAATAGAACATATTACTCCCTCTGTCTTACACAGATTGTCCCTTATTAATTTTTTTGTCATTTTTTAATTTTGACTCATAATTATTTAAAAGTTATCATCGATAAAAATATAAAAAAATATTTTAAAAACCTCTAAACAAATAATTTTTAAATATATATTTTATAAAATTTAATTATTTAAAATATTTAATATAATTATAGGGAATATAATTTTCGACAGAGAAATACATCAACAACTATACTAGAAGCATCTCACGTGAAGAAATTAAACGAACTCCCGATTTCCATAGAAAAAAGCCCCAATTTAAGAAGCTAAAATACCTTGCATTAAAACTTTTTTATATTGCAAACATTATTTGTATTAATGAAATTTAATTCAATAACTTCCATTTTTATGTGTATAATAAATGAATCTATCCATTAACTAAAAGTTATTCTCTTTTTCTTATTGTACAAGTATATGACAATAATCAATTGAAAGTTTAACTTAACTAAACCTAAGAAAATTATGGTTAACCTAAATTTTATCCTCTTTTTAATGGAACCCACATTTTTTTATTATTAATCCAACTTCATTCGTTTACCTTTATTTAGATAAGAAAATAATGCCTTATATATATATATATTAATCATATGTATCTAAATCATTGGTCGACTAATTTGAATTGAGTATTGCAGATATTCAATTATGGACGACCCCTCCAATCTAATTTATTTCGTTCATAACATTAAGATTTAAACATTTTACATTTCTTAAGGGATTTAAAGCCTTGTCTCTTTAGGTCAACTAAAAATTTGTCTTTTTAACTTTTTAGATGCTTAATATCACATCATACAAATAAATAAATAAGTTATAAACCCTAACTCTTTGTTTCAATTTGGTAGTTTCATTCACCTAATTAGGGGACAAGAAAAAAAAAGATAAAAGAAAATTAGCAAATGGGTCCCTCCTTGTTTACCTAATTAATTTCACCCATTTTATTTCACTTTCATCAAATTTAGCCGCCAATTGCTCCTCCCATGTTTAGACTTAGGGTTCTTTTGGGTTGACATTGAATTCAAGCTTTCAAATAGGGGAATTTCATACACCTATCCAAGGATTAGTGGGACATAATCAAGCCTTAAATTTAGAGAAGTCCCTTAATTGTAGGGACAAATTTATGGAATTTAAGCTTTTAATTAGGGAAGTCTTTTTTGAATTAAGGGTAAATTACGTAAATTATCACTAAACTTTACTCTCAAACCTATTTTGATCACTAAAGTTTCAAAACATTTAATTTACTTATTAAAGTTTAGACATTGAACTTTTTTGTCACTCTTTTGTTAACTTTTTGATGGCTTCCAGTCAAACAAAGGAACTTTTCTAAGATCCGAACGGTGAAAAGATTCATTGACACGAGGAAAGCAATGTACTGAGAAACGGGCTCCATTGACGACGAAGGAGGAAGATCGAAGAGAGAGCAACCTAAAGATTTTTGCTCGATTCGTGGACTTCAATGCACTTTCCAGTGAAATGGAGCTCGATGAACGGTGGAGTGACAAAAAACGTTCAATGTCTAAACTTTAGTGACAACAAATGTTCAATATCTAAACTTCAATGAGTAAATTGAACATTTTCAAACTTTAGTGACAAAAATAAGTTTTTAAGTAAAGTTCAATGATGATTTACTGAATTTACCCTTGAATTAATTAGATAAGTCTTTTAACTGTACATTTTGAAGGGTCGAGTTACTTGTTCAATTCGATAGGTTCAAATCACTAATAAAATAAAGCATTAAACAAATAATTTCAATTTTGTTCGTTCGTTTAATTTATCAACTTTAAATAAATGGATATGATATTGAATTAAACTCGAAAGATGCACATTTAGGCCTCGTTTTCTGTTGCTGTGGGTAAACCAAGGTTTGGGGCAAGTCAAGGTTTTGCAAAATCTGAAAAATCTAGCTTTTGGCAAACCAAGGTTTGAGGGGCTAAAATGATGGGCAAACCAAGATTTGAAGACCAAACTTTTGAGTGTTTTTGGTTGCTTTTGAAATTTGGGTAGAAAAGCTAGTTTGGTCCTCCAAACACAACAAAAAGCAAAGCCTTAGTTCAATTTTAAAAACTTGTTCAATAACTCATTTTTAACTTGCTTTTATTTTATTTATTCATACTATATTTTTATTATTATTTATGTTATATTATTTTACATATTATGATTGTTGAATGTTGAGCCAAATTACTATTTTTTTTGAGAAAATGTTGAACCTAATTCATTAAACATGCATCAATTAGATAATTTAAAGCTTTTTATTTAAATCATGGTTTAATTGACTATAAATTTAAATAGTTGAGATATTACCACTATATTTGAAGCATTCATTAGATGCTTTTTCTCATACATTGAAAACCCCATTATTGGTTATCTTTCATTTCAAAATATGATTATTATTGTCACACGCTCACCAACAAAATTAAATTGTTCATGAATTTCATAATTTATAGTTAGACTTAGAAAGTCTATGATTGAGTTTTTTTTCAATTAAGATATTTTTATGTTTATTTTATGATTTATAAAAATATATTATTTTAAAATTTGTGATTATTTTATGATCTTGGATCGAGATTACTTTAATTATCATAAGAGTGTGTTTTAGTTCAAGTGATTATATATTTTTTAGATGAGATTGCCTCATTTGTTTTATAACATTATGTGACGATAATAATTAGGAATGTCAATAAGTGTAATACCCCAATATTTGCTTAGTGACTAAAATGTAAAGAATCAAAAGTAAGTGGTTTTAGTACAGTGACTAAAATGTAAAATTTTAAAGTTTGGTGGCTAAAGTGAAAAGTTGGGAAAAGTTTAGGGACCAACATAGTAATTTCCCAATAATTATTTTTATGGAAAAAAATGAATAGTTTATTCCGGTATACGAATTTTGGTGGGAATCAGATTTTTGGTACGTGATTTGTGTGAAAAGCTATAAAGAGGATAAATTTCGGAAATTAATTCGAATGATTATTCCAATTCAGAAAATTATGAAAATTTTATAGAAGTCTTAGAAAGACTTGAAGAATATGATATTGTGGTTTTCTGAATCGTTTTTATTTGATTTAAATTCGATTCTATGCAGTTTTTGGTGTAGTAGATGAAAATGGCATTTTTGAAGATAAGTTGATGCATTAAGGGTAAAATGGTCTTTTCACCCTTACTTTATAAATATTTTTTATTATTAAGGATAAGATTAGGCAAGTGTTGGCTTGTGATTGGTTATAATTCAAGGGCAAAATAGTCAATTGACTATTAAAAGGATTTTTATATTAAATAAGGGTTTTAATATGCCATTTGGCATATAATTAAGAAATAGAAAAAGTTGGATTTTTCTTCCATCTTTCTCTCTTGCCGTGAAGCTCCAAGAAAGGGGTAAGCAAATTTTAATTCCACTTTTTAAGCTTTTTGGATTGGTTTTGGGGTCAAGATAAGAAATAAGAAATTGTTCTTCATCAAATTTTCTTTCATTTGACATAAGTTTTGCATAGTTTTCATGTTTCTAAGTTGAGATTGGTGATTAGAGTGGACGAAGAACATGTTGGTTTTTCATGATTTAAGGTTCAAGCATGTTGAAATTGGTGTTATGGTGTTGTTTCTATGGTTCAAATGATGGAAATTTCAAGGAAAGTTGTTAAGTGACCATTCGGTTATATTAGGAAAATTAGGGGAAATTATGGCAAAATTATTTTGATGATGGAAATGATGAGAATGATGTTATACAAGCTTGATTTTGTTGTTTTGATGAAGAAATAATCATGTTCTTGAAAGATGAAAAATTAGGGTTTAAGTCAAGTTTAGAATTTTAGAACATGATTGAAGGAAGAATGGTTTATTATGATGATATAAGTTGCTTGGAATGAAAATCCCTAATCATTTTGCATTAGGGACCAAATTGTAAATATTGGAAAGCTTAGGGACTTTATTGTCAAGCTTATATTTGAAGTATGTTATGTTAGAAAATCAAGTTAAATGATTGGAAGGTTGATTTTGAAGTTTATACTAACTTTGGGACCAATTTGTGAATTTTGGAAATTTAAAGACTGAGTAGTAAATTTTTAAAGTTTGGGTCCTAAAGTGTAAATGATGAGAAATATAAGGATTTGGCTTGAAAATGGTGTTTGGAAGCTTAAAAGAGTCTTTAGAGACTAAAATGTGAATATCGAGAAAAGTTAGAGATTTAAAGAAAAGTATGAGAAATTTTGATTCGAATAGGAAAGTTTTATCAGATCAATTTTTGTAAATAATTGATAGTTATTTTATTTACTTTACATTATTATATATGAATTTAGTATGTTCTAACATATACTTTGAAATGGTATATGTTATTTTTAATGTAGATTCTGATAAAAATCAAGATCGTACCAGCAGATTGGGAAAGGATATAATTCGCGACTAATATGAATAAGAAATCATATTGCAAGGCTAAGGTGAGTGCATACATGTTTATAAATTGTATGTTAGTTAACATACCTATTACAAGAAGACTTGTGATAAGTCGACCTAAAAGGTAAAGATTTTATAAAAGCAAAATATGTTTTTAGCATGATACTTTATTTTGATGATTTAAAGATTGTGGCATATTCTTTATGCTTACACATATTTTATAGCACGATATCTTCATGAAAAGTTATTGGACATATTGGAGTATGAACTGCTCCATTATGAAGATGATTTATATGATAAAATGTATGTATGTATGTATGTATGTATGTATGTATGTATGTATGTATGTATGTATGTATGTATGCATGCATGTATGTATGTATGTATGTATGTATGTATGTATGTATGTATGTATGTATGTATGTATGTATGTATGTATGTATGTATGTATGTATGTATGTATGTATGTATGTATGTATGTATGTATGGAATTTGGGTTACCTACCATTACTGCAAGAATTGTTTTAAAGTTTGCCCTTGGTAATAGAATATTGAGTTGGATTATATTATGGTATACTATTATGAGTTTAAGATGTATTTGACACTTCGTGTCGCCCGTATTTGTCACTTTATTGTGGCGTCTGTATTCGACACTTCGTGTCGCCCGTATTCGTCACTTTATTGTGGCGCCTGTATTCGACACTTCGTGTCGCCCGTAAAGGATAGTACATTATAGTACACGACTCGTATCTTAATCACTTGATATTCACCTCGGGCTATATGATTTTATGAAATAAAGTATGCTTTTAATTCAAAGAATGATTATGTTATGCTTTCTTGCATTACAGAATGTATGATTCAAAGAACATCATGCTTGTGAAAATATCATGTTTTATTAAGTATTTTTAAATATGTTACTTTCCTTATGCCTCACTAAGTTATACTTAGCGTGTATTTTGGTTATACGCGTAGGTAATCGTGTATGTATGTATGTATGTATGTATGTATGTATGTATGTATGTATGCATGCATGCATGTATGTATGCATGTATGTATGTATGTATGTATGTATGTATGTATGTATGTATGTATGTATGTATGTATGTATGTATGGAATTTGGGTTACCTACCATTACTGCAAGAATTGTTTTAAAGTTTGCCCTTGGTAATAGAATATTGAGTTGGATTATATTATGGTATACTATTATGAGTTTAAGATGTATTTGACACTTCGTGTCGCCCGTATTTGTCACTTTATTGTGGCGTCTGTATTCGACACTTCGTGTCGCCCGTATTCGTCACTTTATTGTGGCGCCTGTATTCGACACTTCGTGTCGCCCGTAAAGGATAGTACATTATAGTACACGACTCGTATCTTAATCACTTGATATTCACCTCGGGCTATATGATTTTATGAAATAAAGTATGCTTTTAATTCAAAGAATGATTATGTTATGCTTTCTTGCATTACAGAATGTATGATTCAAAGAACATCATGCTTGTGAAAATATCATGTTTTATTAAGTATTTTTAAATATGTTACTTTCCTTATGCCTCACTAAGTTATACTTAGCGTGTATTTTGGTTATACGCGTAGGTAATCGAAAGTAGTAGCGGAGCTTTACATCAACATCTCTTTTGGGAGGACATGTTATTTTCGGTACTTATGACATCCTGGTTTCGTATGTAAATAGTGGCATGTACGAAATAATTTGTCTATTTTGTTAAACTACTAAACCGGCCTGCCTTATAATGGTTTTGTTTTTATGATACATGATATGTATAATTATTACATGTTATGTTAGTAATCTTGATATGTTGATATAATCACTTATAAGTTATTGAAAATTTTAAATATTCCCGATTTTTAATGTAAGAAAATCTTTAAATTTCTGTGACATTTCCGACTCGTGTTCGGTGTACGGATACGAGAATGGGGTGTTACATTTATTGGTATCAAAGCAAAGGTTTAGCTGGTTCTGGATAAAATTTGAACTCAAATAAAGTGTTTTAAAGAGTACATGCCACTAGGATGTCGTATTTACTTGAAAATGATACTTGTTTGATGGATGCAATTGCTTATTAGTTTAAGTGAATGTTATGAGTACAGATGTCGGAGGGAGAAGGATCCCGACATGTTACTCAGCAGATGTGGCCTGAGAATGCCCCAAAAGTCATAGAGGAGACACAACAACCTGCACAACAGGAGATGCCAGTGCAAGATCGGGGTACATTTTTACAAGCATTGGATGCAATAATAAATAGACCTCCTCGGATTTCTGTTCTGAAGGAGTTAAAGAAGTTGTAGGCTTCTGATTTTAAAGGCGATGTCGATGGGGATCCTATGTCGGCAGATCTCTGGTTGAATGACATACAAACAATATTGTTTCGGATTGGGTGTGATGATCGAGGAAAGCTGGAAGGAGTTGTCTCCTTGTTGAGAGAGCAATCACTTATATGGTGGAACAATGTAACTGCTCGTGTTCATGAAGAGGTGAACTGGCAGTTTTTCCTCCGTGAGTTTAGGAGAAAATATATTGGAGATGCCTTCATTCGGGAAATGAGGCTGCGATTCCTGGACCTTAAGCAAGGAGATCGCTCGGTGTATGAATATGAATGGGAGTTTAATAAATTGAGTATGTTTTCTTCTAAATTGCTACCGGATGAGAGAGCCATCATCGATAGTTTTATAAGTGGTTTATATGCCAGATATCAAGAGGTGCTGGTGGTTATTATTCCCAGGGACTTTCAAGAAGCAGTTAATAGAGCTAAAGCAATGGAGATTGTCAGAGAGAAGGCTGAGCGAGAATCCCAAGGTCAGAAAAGAAATGCTGAGACATCTTTTACTTCGCAATCATCAAAACGAGGTAAAGGATATTCACAACAGGAAAGATCTGAATTTTCAGCACCCAAGAACAAGTGAAACAAGCTGAAAAATTCAAAAATACTTCGACAACAACAAAGAGTTCTGGAAATAAACTCGGACCTCCTCAATGTAAGTATTGTAATCGATATCATCGTGGAGAATGTTGGAGGATTACAGAGCCTGTTTTTGCTTTGTGGTGAAACGGGACATTTTGTATGTGATTGCCCGATTCAAGATGACAGATTAGTCGGGCCGAGAGATCGGTTGGTATGCGAGAGAGGTCGGGGCCGAGGATCTGCGGGATCATCCAAAGTGGGTTCTAGAAGGGAAACTGAAGCTACTGTAGGTCGAGATGATCGAGCTTCAGCTAGAGTCTATCACATTCAGACACATGATGATAGAAATGACAGAGAAGAACCCGATATTTTTATAGGTACGTTTTGAAAATTTGAGGATGAATTTTCTTAAGAGGGGAGAATTATAATACCCCAATATTTGCTTAGTGACTAAAATGAAAAGAATCAAAAGTAAGTGGTTTTAGTACAGTGACTAAAACGTAAAATTTTAAAGTTTGGTGGCTAAAGTGAAAAGTTGGAAAAAGTTTAGGGACCAACATGGTAATTTTCCCAATAATTATTTTTATGGAAAAAATGAATAGTTTATTCCGGTATACAAATTTTTGTGGGAATCAGATTTTTGATACGGGATTTGTGTGAAAAGCTATAAAGAGGATAAGTTTCAGAAATTAATTCAAATAATTATTCGAATTCAGAAAATTATGAAAATTTTATAGAAGTCTTAGAAAAACTTGAAGAATATGATATTGTGGTTTTTGAATCGTTTTTATTCGATTTAAATTCGATTCTATGCGTTTTTGGTGTAGTAGATGAAAATGGCATTTTGAAGATAAGTTGATGCATTAAGGGTAAAATGGTATTTTCACCCTTACTTTATAAATATTTTTATTATTAAGGATAAGATTAGGCAAGTGTTGGCTTGTGATTGGTTATAATTCAAGGGAAAAATAGTCAATTGACTATTAAAAGGATTTTTATATTAAATAAGGGTTTTAATATGCCATTTGGCATATAATTAAGAAATAGAAAAAGTTGGATTTTTCTTCCATATTTCTCTCTTGCCGTGAAGCTCCAAAAAGGGGTAAGCAAATTTCAATTCCATTTTTAAGCTTTTTGGAATGGTTTTGGGGTCAAGATAAGATTAGAAATTGTTCTTCATCAAATTTTTTTTCATTTGACATAAGTTTTGCATAGTTTTCATGTTTCTAAGTTGAGATTGGTGATTAGAGTGGATGAAGAACATGTTGGTTTTTCATGATTTAAGGTTCAAGCATGTTGAAATTGGTGTTATGGTGTTGTTTCTATGGTTCAAATGATGGAAATTTCAAGGAAAGTTGTTAAGTGACCATTCGGTTGGATTAGGCAAATTAGGGAAATTATGGCAAAATTATTTTGATGATGGAAATGATGAGAATGATGTTATACAAGCTTGATTTTGTTGTTTTGATGAAGAAATAATCATGTTCTTTAAAGATGGAAAAATTAGGGTTTATGTCAAGTTTGGAATTTTAGAACATGATTGAAGGAAGAATGGTTTATTATGATGATATAAGTTGTTTGGAATGAAAATCCCTAATTATTTTGCATTAGGGACCAAATTGTAAATATTGGAAAGTTTAGGGACTTTATTGTCAAGCTTATATTTGAAGTATGTTATGTTGGAAAATCAAGTTAAATGATTGGAAGGTTGATTTTGAAGTTTATACTAACTTTGGGACCAATTTGTGAATTTTGGAAATTTAAAGACTAAGTTGTAAATTTTTAAAGTTTGGGTCCTAAAGTGTAAATGATGATAAATATAAGGATTTGGCTTGAAAATGGTGTTTGAAAGCTTAAAAGAGTCTTTAGAGACTAAAATATGAATATCGAGAAAAGTTGGAGATTTAAAGAAAAGTATGAGAAATTTTGATTGAATATGGAAAGTTTTATCGGATCAATTTTTGTAAATAATTGATAGTTATTTTATTTACTTTACATTATTATATATGAATTTAGTATGTTCTAACATATACTTTGAAATGGTATATGTTATTTTTAATGTAGATTCGATAAAAATCAAGATCGTACCATGTGATTAGGAAAGGATATAATTGAGACTAATATGAATAAGAAATCATATTACAAGGCTAAGGTGAGTGCATACATGTTTATAAATTGTATGTTAGTTAACATACCTATTACAAGAAGACTTGTGATAAGTCGACCTAAAAGGTAAAGATTTTATAAAAGCAAAATATGTTTTTAGCATGATACTTTATTTTGATGATTTAAAGATTTGGCATATTCTTTATTTACACATATTTTATAGCACGATATCTTCATTTATTGGACATATTGGAGTATATTTCCATTATGAAGATGATTTATATGATAAATATGTTGTATGTAAAATTTATGTATGTATGTATATTGTATGTATGTATGATGCATGCATGTATCATGTATGTATTATGTATGTATGGTGTATGTATGTATGATGTAAATGTATGTATGTATGTATGTATGTATGTATGTATGTATGTGTAGTATGTATGTATGGAATTTGGGTTACCTACCATTACTACAAGAATTATTTTAAAGTTTGCCCTTGGTAATAGAATATTGAGTTGGATTATATTATGGTATACTATTATGAGTTTAAGATGTATTCGACACTTCGTGTCACCCGTATTCGTCACTTTATTGTGGCGCCTGTATTCAGCACTTCGTGTCGCCTGTATTCATCACTTTATTGTGGCGCCTGTATTCGACACTTTGTGTCGCCCGTAAAGATAGTACATTATAGTACACGACTCGTATCTTAATCACTTGATATTCACCTTGGGCTATATGATTTTATGAAATG
This sequence comes from Hibiscus mutabilis, assembly GCA_019671005.1. NCBI lineage: Eukaryota > Viridiplantae > Streptophyta > Magnoliopsida > Malvales > Malvaceae > Hibiscus > Hibiscus mutabilis. Next base: position 38,431,879 of record CM033750.1, on the reverse strand, counting down.
AAGTATGCTTTTAAGTCAAATAATGATTATGTTATGCTTTCTTGCATTACAGAATGTATGATTCAAATAATATCATGCTTGTGGAAATATCATGTTTTATTAAGTATTTTTAAATATGTTACTTTCCTTATGCCTCACTAAGTTATACTTAGCGTGTATTTTGGTTATACGCGTAGGTAATCGTGTATGTATGTATGTATGTATGTATGTATGTATGTATGTATGTATGTATGCATGCATGCATGTATGTATGTATGTATGTATGTATGTATGTATGTATGTATGTATGTATGTATGTATGTATGTATGTATGTATGTATGTATGGAATTTGGGTTACCTACCATTCTTTGCAAGAATTGTTTTAAAGTTTGCCCTTGGTAATAGAATATTGAGTTGGATTATATTATGGTATACTATTATGAGTTTAAGATGTATTTGACACTTCGTGTCGCCCGTATTTGTCACTTTATTGTGGCGTCTGTATTCGACACCGTGTCGCCCGTATTAAATCACTTTATTGTGGCGCTGTATTCGACACTTCGTGTCGCCCGTAAAGGATAGTACATTATAGTACACGACTCGTATCTTAATCACTTGATATTCACTCGGGCTATATGATTTTATGAAATAAAGTATGCTTTTAATTCAAAGAATGATTATGTTATGCTTTCTTGCATTCTGAATGTATGATTCAAAGAACATCATGCTTGTGAAAATATCATGTTTTATTAAGTATTTTTAAATATGTTACTTTCCTTATGCCTCACTAAGTTATACTTAGCGTGTATTTTGGTTATACGCGTAGGTAATCGAAAGTAGTAGCGGAGCTTTACATCAACATCTCTTTTGGGAGGACATGTTATTTTCGGTACTTATGACATCCTGGTTTCGTATGTAAATAGTGGCATGTACGAAATAATTTGTCTATTTTGTTAAACTACTAAACCGGCCTGCCTTATAATGGTTTTGTTTTTATGATACATGATATGTATAATTATTACATGTTATGTTAGTAATCTTGATATGTTGATATAATCACTTATAAGTTATTGAAAATTTTAAATATTCCCGATTTTTAATGTAAGAAAATCTTTAAATTTCTGTGACATTTCCGACTCGTGTTCGGTGTACGGATACGAGAATGGGGTGTTACATTTATTGGTATCAAAGCAAAGGTTTAGCTGGTTCTGGATAAAATTTGAACTCAAATAAAGTGTTTTAAAGAGTACATGCCACTAGGATGTCGTATTTACTTGAAAATGATACTTGTTTGATGGATGCAATTGCTTATTAGTTTAAGTGAATGTTATGAGTACAGATGTCGGAGGGAGAAGGATCCCGACATGTTACTCAGCAGATGTGGCCTGAGAATGCCCCAAAAGTCATAGAGGAGACACAACAACCTGCACAACAGGAGATGCCAGTGCAAGATCGGGGTACATTTTTACAAGCATTGGATGCAATAATAAATAGACCTCCTCGGATTTCTGTTCTGAAGGAGTTAAAGAAGTTGTAGGCTTCTTGATTTTAAAGGCGATGTCGATGGGGATCCTATGTCGGCAGATCTCTGGTTGAATGACATACAAACAATATTGTTTCGGATTGGGTGTGATGATCGAGGAAAGCTGGAAGGAGTTGTCTCCTTGTTGAGAGAGCAATCACTTATATGGTGGAACAATGTAACTGCTCGTGTTCATGAAGAGGTGAACTGGCAGTTTTTCCTCCGTGAGTTTAGGAGAAAATATATTGGAGATGCCTTCATTCGGGAAATGAGGCTGCGATTCCTGGACCTTAAGCAAGGAGATCGCTCGGTGTATGAATATGAATGGGAGTTTAATAAATTGAGTATGTTTTCTTCTAAATTGCTACCGGATGAGAGAGCCATCATCGATAGTTTTATAAGTGGTTTATATGCCAGATATCAAGAGGTGCTGGTGGTTATTATTCCCAGGGACTTTCAAGAAGCAGTTAATAGAGCTAAAGCAATGGAGATTGTCAGAGAGAAGGCTGAGCGAGAATCCCAAGGTCAGAAAAGAAATGCTGAGACATCTTTTACTTCGCAATCATCAAAACGAGGTAAAGGATATTCACAACAGGAAAGATCTGAATTTTCAGCACCCAGGAACAAGTGAAACAAGCTGAAAAATTCAAAAATACTTCGACAACAACAAAGAGTTCTGGAAATAAACTCGGACCTCCTCAATGTAAGTATTGTAATCGATATCATCGTGGAGAATGTTGGAGGATTACAGGAGCCTGTTTCTGCTGTGGTGAAACGGGACATTTTGTATGTGATTGCCCAGTTCAAGATGACAGATTAGTCCAGACCGAGAGATCGGTTGGTATGCAGAGAGGTCGAGGCCGAGGATCTGCAGGATCATCCAAAGTGGGTTCTAGAAGGGAAACTGAAGCTACTGTAGGTCGAGATGATCGAGCTTCAGCTAGAGTCTATCACATTCAGACACATGATGATAGAAATGACAGAGAAGAACCCGATATTTTTATAGGTACGTTTTGAAAATTTGAGGATGAATTTTCTTAAGAGGGGAGAATTATAATACCCCAATATTTGCTTAGTGACTAAAATGAAAAGAATCAAAAGTAAGTGGTTTTAGTACAGTGACTAAAACGTAAAATTTTAAAGTTTGGTGGCTAAAGTGAAAAGTTGGAAAAAGTTTAGGGACCAACATGGTAATTTTCCCAATAATTATTTTTATGGAAAAAATGAATAGTTTATTCCGGTATACAAATTTTTGTGGGAATCAGATTTTTGATACGGGATTTGTGTGAAAAGCTATAAAGAGGATAAGTTTCAGAAATTAATTCAAATAATTATTCGAATTCAGAAAATTATGAAAATTTTATAGAAGTCTTAGAAAAACTTGAAGAATATGATATTGTGGTTTTTGAATCGTTTTTATTCGATTTAAATTCGATTCTATGCAGTTTTTGGTGTAGTAGATGAAAATGGCATTTTTGAAGATAAGTTGATGCATTAAGGGTAAAATGGTATTTTCACCCTTACTTTATGAATATTTTTTATTATTAAGGATAAGATTAGGCAAGTGTTGGCTTGTGATTGGTTATAATTCAAGGGAAAAATAGTCAATTGACTATTAAAAGGATTTTTATATTAAATAAGGGTTTTAATATGCCATTTGGCATATAATTAAGAAATAGAAAAAGTTGGATTTTTCTTCCATATTTCTCTCTTGCCGTGAAGCTCCAAGAAAGGGGTAAGCAAATTTCAATTCCATTTTTAAGCTTTTTGGAATGGTTTTGGGGCTAAGATTAGAAATTGTTCTTCATCAAATTCTTTTTCATTTGACATAAGTTTTGCATAGTTTTCATGTTTCTAAGTTGAGATTGGTGATTAGAGTGGATGAAGAACATGTTGGTTTTTCATGATTTAAGGTTCAAGCATGTTGAAATTGGTGTTATGGTGTTGTTTCTATGGTTCAAATGATGGGAATTTCAAGGAAAGTGGTTAAGTGACCATTCGGTTGGATTAGGCAAATTAGGGGAAATTATGGCAAAATTATTTTGATGATGGAAATGATGAGAATGATGTTATACAAGCTTGATTTTGTTGTTTTGATGAAGAAATAATCATGTTCTTTAAAGATGGAAAATTAGGGTTTATGTCAAGTTTGGAATTTTAGAACATGATTGAAGGAAGAATGGTTTATTATGATGATATAAGTTGTTTGGAATGAAAATCCCTAATTATTTTGCATTAGGGACCAAATTGTAAATATTGGAAAGTTTAGGGACTTGGTTGTCAAGCTTATATTTGAAGTATGTTATGTTGGAAAATCAAGTTAAATGATTGGAAGGTTGATTTTGAAGTTTATACTAACTTTGTGACCAATTTGTGAATTTCAGAAATTTAAAGACTAAGTTGTAAATTTGTAAAGTTTGGGTCCTAAAGTGTAAATGATGATAAATATAAGGATTTGGCTTGAAAGTGGTGTTTGAAAGCTTAAAAGAGTCTTTAGGGACTAAAATATGAATATCGAGAAAAGTTGGAGATTTAAAGAAAAGTATGAGAAATTTTGATTCGAATATGGAAAGTTTTATCGGATCAATTTTTGTAAATAAAGGATAGTTATTTTATTTACTTTACATTATTATATATGAATTAAGTATGTTCTAACATATACTTTGAAATGGTATATGTTATTTTTAATGTAGATTCTGATAAAAATCAAGATCGTACCAACAGACCGGGAAAGGATATAATTCGAGACTAATATCGAATAAGAAATCATATTACAAGGCTAAGGTGAGTGCATACATGTTTATAAATTGTATGTTAGTTAACATACCTATTACAGGAAGACTTGTGATAAGTCGACCTAAAAGGTAAAGATTTTATAAAAGCAAAACATGTTTTTAGCATGATACTTTAATTTCATGTTTTAAAGATTGTGGCATATTCTTTATGCTTACACATATTTTATAGCACGATATCTTCATGAAAATTTATTGGACATATTGGAGTATGACCTGCTCCATTATGAAGGTGATTTATATGATAAATGTATGTATGTATGTATGTATGTATGTATGTATGTATGGAATTTGGGTTACCTACCATTACTACAAGAATTATTTTAAAGTTTGCCCTTGGTAATAGAATATTGAGTTGGATTATATTATGGTATACTATTATGAGTTTAAGATGTATTCGACACTTCGTGTCACCCGTATTCGTCACTTTATTGTGGCGCCTGTATTCAGCACTTCGTGTCGCCTGTATTCATCACTTTATTGTGGCGCCTGTATTCGACACTTTGTGTCGCCCGTAAAGGATAGTACACGACTCGTATCTTAATCACTTGATATTCACCTTGGGCTATATGATTTTATGAAATGAAGTATGCTTTTAAGTCAAATAATGATTATGTTATGCTTTCTTGCATTACAGAATGTATGATTCAAATAATATCATGCTTGTGGAAATATCATGTTTTATTAAGTATTTTTAAATATGTTACTTTCCTTATGCCTCACTAAGTTATATTTAGCGTGTATTTTGGTTGTACGCGTAGGTAATCGAAAGTAGTAGCGGAGCTTTACATCAACATCTCTTTTGGGAGGAGATTCTACGTCGACAGGTTATTTTCGGTACTTATGACATCCTGGTTTCGTATGTAAATAGTGGCATGTACGAAATAATTTATCTATTTTGTTAAACTACTAAACCGGCCTGCCTTATAACGGTTTTGTTTTTATGATACATGATATGTATAATTATTACGTGTTATGTTAGTAATCTTGATATGTTGATATAATCACTTATAAGTTATTGAAAACTTTAAATAGTCCCGATTTTTAATGTAAGAAAATCTTTAAATTTCTGTGACATTTCTAACTCGTGTTCGGTGTACGGATACGGGAAGGGGGTGTTACAATGAGGCGGGTTTTGCAAGGATTCGCCTCACTTCACATCCAATTGTATGGTTACATATTTTACGGGTCGTGGGGTGGAGAAGGAGATAAAAATTAAATTCGCCGTGGGTGGTGGGGCAGATACGAATATAACTTTGTACCCTCCCCATCCCTACTCGCCCCAACATATCTTATAACATGATATTTTATATATCATTAAAAATATAATTGAGTTTGAGTTTGATCATATCAAATATATAAATATTTTTAAAAATATTGATTTAGATCATAGCCAAATTTAAGCTAATTCATATTGACTTGTCTTAGGATATTTATGAAAAGTTTGATAAGGTCAAATATACACATATTTTTAAAATTATCAATTTGAATCAGAGTCAACTTTAAAATAATTCATATGAGATATTTGTGAAAAGTTTAATATATAATATATAATATTTAGGTTTCTTGATTTTTTTCTTTACCGTGTTCATCAAGCCTTCTATTTAGGGTGACAATTAGAATAATGTCTGACAAATTTTTATATTTGTTTCACAACAAATTTGGTTTGTATTTATTTAACTAATACTTAGAAATATATTATATAAAGTGGGTCATGAAGCGGATAAAGATGAGATTAGGTGAGTCTCAGTATCCACGTGGGTGGTGGGCGGAGATAATTTTAGTCTTGTGAGTTGCGGAACAGTGATGATTTTATATTTCATATTCGCAACGGATTGTGAGGCGGGAATGAAGATGAAAATTATTAACAGAAATGAGTGTAAGAAGAGAGAACACTCTTCGCACCCGCCCCACCTAATTAACATCTCTAATAATAATATAATATAAGGCTACTAAAAGTAAACACTATTTGGAACATATGAGTGAAGTCCTTACCGCCCAATTTTTTTAGATAATGTAACAATTTCATAGAAATGTTATATTTGGGAATTTTTCTTTGAAATTTATTGTTTTGTCAACTTAATTATTCTGAATTAAATTCATCGTCTAAATATAATTTAAATAAGTTAATATATATATTTTAAGTTTAATAATAAAAATATTAATACAAATATAATTTTGATTATAATATTATTTTAAAATTACAAATTGGGAAATTTGGGTTGGTCGACCCCGAGTTTAAAAAGTTTTTTTTGAATAATTCTTACCTAAGATGACAAGAGGAAAAAATTACTCCTAATCGTTATTGAACTTATAATTTAGAAGAAAAAAGATGTGGGAAAATATCAACTGAAAATTTTTAATTATCTATTCTAGAGGTCATTGACAGTTTGAAAAGTTTTTGAAATCGAGGGCCCAACCTAACTTTTGGACACCTCTATTCCAAACAAAGTGCAAAGTATAAGTCTAATTTTATGTATTTAGAGAACTATTTGTTTAGTTCGCCTAAAAACAACTTGTCTGTTGTTATCATTATTTTGTGGCGTTGTACTTGTATAAACTTGATAATATTAATTATGATGATATTATTTTGTGGTTTCAGTACAATTTACTCTATTTATAATATCACTAAGGATAAAAGTTATGATCAATTAGACAATGTTATATTAAGTATTTAAATCTGTAAATTGCGAGGAGTAAAGACTTTATTTTATTAATATTTAAATTAAAAAGAATCTTAACCGTTATTGTACCAAAAATTTTGAGGGGCACAAGCACATTGTATGAATGACACTGTCTTTTAATGTCAATAGTCAAACTCATGACATTATTTATTTGTCTAGTGTCTTATCTAATTAGACTAACATATAGTTAATTTATTAATTTTTTTATCCTAAAAGAAAAAAAAATTGTTACACTAAATTGATTGATTTAATATGGAAAGATTAACAAGTCTTCTTATATTACTTTAAAAATGATCGCCACATAAGTATCATCACATTCAACTGTAGGTTCGTCATTCAAATAACCGCATTGATTTTTTTATCTCGGTTTCAGAGTTCTATTTTCTTTTTGATAATATATTGGTTGAATTTTATTAAAAATTAAAATAAAAATAGTTTAAAAAATAAATTATAATAGAAAAATATAAACATAATAAATTTAAAAATAAAAAATAACATTAAACCAGCAAACCACCTCCAGTAGACTGCAAAATATTGATAAAAATAAAACACCAGAAAAATTAGAAGCAGAGAACAAAATTTCTTGTCTCTATCCACCTACACACTTCAGGCTTGAAGTAAGAGTGGTTTGCAAAACCATATATCTTGAAGGCTGCTTCGTAAAATAGATATGACTGCATCAGCAAACAAACCGGAAAATATAATTAATCCACTGAAGATTACCGACAATATGCAAATCAGAGCCAATACGTCGTGAAGAACGTATCCACAAACGCAAATCTACCACAACAGTAGAAGAATACGTGCTGTAAGGCAGAAGCGTACCACAAGGCAAAAGAAAAGCGTACCACAAGACAGATAAAAAACGTACTATAGAATAGATAAATACTAAAAAGAAAACCAAAATATAAAAGAAAACACTCACTTAATATAAAAATAAGAAAAAAATTACTAACGATGACGACCAACACTAAAACTAACATCACTGCCGATGAATCAATAACTAAAGAAAAAAATTTGGGTTAGAATTGGAGAACGGCGCTTAGTTCTTAGGTTTTCTTTCTTTTATATTGCATCGATGGTTTAAGAGTTATATTGAATGCAAAAAAAAAATTAAAAATCACGTTATTTTTTCCCAAATGTTCAAAGACCCTAGAAATTAATAAAATATATTTGCAATTTAATCATTAAATTTAAATTCTATTTCGAACATGCGTAAATCTATAATCTTTTCACTAGTAGTCACTACATTTTTAGAAGTTATAAAAAAATTATTAAATTCATTAAACATGAATCAATTAGATAATTTAAAGCTTTTTGTTTGAATCATGGTTTAATTGACTAAAAATGTAAATAGTTGAGATATGACCACTATATTTGAAGCATTCGTTAGATGCTTTTTCTCATACATTGAAAACCCCACTATTGGTTATCTTTCATTTCAATTATGATTATTATTGTCACACCTTCACCAACAAAATTAAATTGTTCATGAGTTTCATAATTTATAGTTAGACTCAGAAAGTCTATGATTATGTTTTTTTTTCAATTAAGATGTTTTTATGTTTATTTTATGATTTATAAAAATAAATTATTTTAAAATTTGTGATTATTTTATGATCGTAGATCGAGATTACTTTAATTACGATAAGAGTGTGTTTTAGTTCAAGTGATCATATATTTTTTAGATGAGATTACCTCATTTGTTTTATAACATTATGTGACGATAATAATTTAGAATGTCAATGAGATAGGTTTTGCAAGGATTCGTCACGCTTCGCATTCAATTGTATAGTTACATATTTTACGGGTTGTGGGGTGGAGATGAAGATAAAAATTAAATTCGCCGTGGGTGGTGGGGCAGACATGAATATAACTTTGTATTTTCCCATCCCCACTCACCCCAACAGATCTTATAACGTGATATTTAAAATATTAGTAAAAATATAATTGGGTTTGAGTTTGATCTTATCAAATATATAAATAGTTTTAAAAATATCAATTTAGATCATAGTCAAATTTAAGTCAATTCATATTGACTTGTCTTAGGATATTTATGAAAAGTTTAATATATATATATATATATATAGTTGAGATTGAGATTGATAAGGTCAATATACACATATTTTTAAAATTATCAATTTGAATCAGAGTCAAATTTAAGATAATTCATATTATATATTTATGAAAAGTTTAACATATAATATATAATATTTAGGTTTCTTGATTTTTTTCGTTACTGTGTTCGTCAAGCCTTCTATTTAGGGTGACAATTAGAATAATGTCTGACAGATTTTTTTTTTATTTCACAACAAATTTGGTTTGTATTTATTTAACTAATACTTAGAAATATATTATATAAAGTGGGTCATGAAGCGGGTAAAGAGGAGATTAGGTAAGTCTCAGTATCCACGTGGGTGGTGGGCGAGGATGATTTTAATTTTGTGGGTTACGGGACAATTATGATTTTATATTTTGTATTCGCAGCGGGTCGTGGGGCGAGATAAAAATAATATTTTTTAACAGAGAAGAGTGTTAAGAGAGGAAGAACACCCTTCGCACCCGCCCCACCCAATTAACATCCTTAATAATAATATAATATAAGCTACTAAAAGTAAACACTATTTGGAACATATGAGTGAAGTCCTTGCCGCCCATTTTTTTTAGATAATGTAACAATTTCATAGAAATGTTATATTTTGGACATTTTTTCTTTGAAATTTATTGTTTTGTCAACTTAATTCTTCTGAATTAAATTCATCGTCTAAATATAATTTAAATAAATTAATATGCATATGTTTAAATTTAATAATAAAAATAATAATACAAATATAATTTTTATTATAATATTATTTTAAAATTACAAATTCGGAAATTTGGATAGGTCAATCCCGAATTTGAAAATTTTCTTTTTGAACAATTCTTACTTAGGAAGACAAAGGGAAAAAAATTACTCTTAATCGTTATTGAATCTATAATTTAAGGGAAAAAAGATAACAAAAATCAACAAAAAAAAATTAATCATTTGCTTTAGAAGTCATTGATAGTTTGAAAAGTTTTTGAAATCAAGTGCCCAACCTAACTTTTGGAAACCTCTATTTCAAACAAAGTGCAAAATATAAGTCTAATTTTATGTATTTAGAGAACTATTTGTTTAGTTCGCCTAAAAACAACTTGTCTGTTGTTATCATTATTTTGTGGTTTTGTACTTGTATAAATTGATAATATTAATTATGATGATATTATTTTGTGGTTTTAGTACAGTTTACTTCGTTTATAACGTCACTAAGGACAAAATTACGATCAATTGGAAGAAATAAGGGTGTACTAAGTATTTAAATTTGTAAATTGAGAGGGGTAAAGATTTTATTTTACAAATATTTAAATAAAAAACAATATAAATTGTTATTGTATTAAAAAATAAGAGGAGAAACAAACACATTGTATGAACGACACTGTCTTTTAATGTCAAGATTTAAACTCATTATATTATTTATTTGTTTAGAGAATCTATGTCTCATTTAACTAGATTAACAGATTGTTGATTTATTAACTTTTTTATCTTAAAAGAAAAAAATCGTTACACTAAATTGATCGATTTAATATGATCGCCACATAAGTATCATCACATTCAACTGTAGTTTCGTCATTCAAATAACTACATTGATTTTTTTATCTCGGTTTAAGAGTTTTATTTTTTTAATGCCGAATATTATTAGAAATTAAAATAGAAAAACAGTTTAAAAAGAAATGAAATTATAGCGAAAAATAAAAATATAATAAATTTAAATTAAAAAATAGAAAACGAACATCAAATCAACAAAACACCTCTAATGGGCTGTAAATTAGTGATAAAGATGAAACACTAAAAAAATTAGAAGCATGGAACAAGACTTTTTGTCTCTATCCACCTACACACTCCAGGCTTGAAGTAAGAGTGATTTGCAAAATCATCAATCTTGGAGGCTGTTTCGTAAAACAGATCTGACTACATCGGCAAACAAACCACAAAAAAGAATTAATTTACTGAAGACTAATAATCCGCAAATCAGAGCCAATACATCGTGAAAACGTATCAATGAACGCAGATCTACCACAACGATAAACGAATACGCGCCATAAGGCAAAAACGTGCCACAAGACAGATGAAAAAACATACTACATGACAGATAAAAACAAAAAATACCAAAATAAAAAAAAACATGAACTTAATATAAAAAATACCAAATGTTCAAAGACCCTAGAAATTAATAAAATATATTTCCAATTTAATCATTAAATTTAAATTCTATTTCGAACATGCGTAAATCTATAATCTTTTCACTAGTAGTCACTACATTTTTAGAAGTTATAAAAAATCATTAAATTTATTAAATTATTATAAAATATTTAATAACTATTTTATAATAACTCGATTAACTTTAATGATCAAAATAAAATGTTTTATAACTCAGTGGCTATCGATGTATTTCACCAAAAAGTTACCGGGGAGTTAAAAGAAGAAAAGATAAATCAACAGTAATAGTGCTTAACACCACTGGTTAGCAGAATCCATGGAAAAAAAAAACAGCTTCCGAACAGAGTGACCCTTAATAAAAGGCAAAAACACATAAAACACTAAGAGAAAGTGTAAGGAAAGAACAGAAGTTGAAGAATTGAGAGGAGAGGAGGAAAGAGTTTCAAGATCCTGTCAGATCAAGCTAGAAAAACTAACCTGTAAGAGATTATATATATATATATATATCAAGGTTTATCTTTTTTTTTTTTGGGTTTTAGTTTTGAAATAAGCAATGGGGTTTGATTTATTTAACTGATTCTTCTTGTTGTACTTTTTCAAGGTGTTTTTGCTTCATTCTCATGTTGTTTTCTGTTTTTTTTTTTCCTTTTGGTTTAACTTTTATTTTATTATTGTTGTGTGTTTTATGTGAATGTATGGCAGGAAATGGAGATTTTTTTTTTGAATTTATCATTTTTTCTCTTTATCCAAAAGTTTTTAAATTCTGGGTTTTCTTTGTCTTGGTCTCAAAGTGCTGGATTTGTTGGTTTTTAATCTCTTTTAAGCTAAATGTAAAGTCCCTCAGTTATGTTTGTTTCCTTAGAAAGTTTGCTAAGAAATGTGGAGTTTTACTAGAGCTTTCCATCTCCTTATTTGCTAGAGTTATGTGTAAAAGGAGACAAATTTGCTTTTAAAAAATCAAGTCTTGAATTCCTTATGTATTTTGAGGGTATCATTTGATGTGAATTTCCAAATGATTCCATTAATCTTCTTTGAAGAATACAATAGTCTCCTTTTTATTTGTATCCCAAATGTGAAACAAAGTACTTCAATGTTTGAAAGAGTGAAAGGGAATTCTTCAGGAATAAAAGATTTTCGGATGTCGAATTTGTACTGCAGGTCATGGATGGATCTAACATGAAGAAAAATGTTTTATTTGATATGTGGGTTATCTATGCACTTTGAATTGCATAGTACTTACTAGTACTTGTCATTCTCGGTTCGGTTCTTGTTTCAGCAAATCAAAATTATCGACTTGTGTGGTTTTTCAATGTAATGTTCGGCTGGTGTCTGAGATTTTAAGCAGTCCAGACATCTGGTGCATATAGACTCGATACGGAAATGAGTTTTTCCGTTTACCATTCTTTTGTTTTTCTGTTTTCATTTCCCAAGTTTGGCTTTTCCGAGCTAAAAGATCTCTGTTGTCATCGCATTCTGATGCTCAGACTTGTTTCTAATGCAGTTTGATGGGGAGGCAACTCACTGATGTGCACATGGATGATAGTCCCAACTGTATCGTGAAATCAAATGGCCTGGTGAATTCAAATGGTAATCTGAGAGTTTTGGCAGGCAACTATGAGGTCAAGGAATGCACAGAAGAGAACTCGATCGTCCAGAATGGTATCGTGAATCAGGATGTGTTGGATGTTAAAAGCACACATTTCGGTACCGACATCCTTGATGAGAAAGACGAAAAGGCCGGAGATTGGAAGTTTACCTACAATAAGAAACTAAGCCCCACCTCATCTAAATCTGGTGGTGCCGAGCATATCAGTATGCACAACACATCGAAAGCTGGTGCAAATGGCCGAGCGAGTGTTAACTCTACACCTTCGCCTACTGTTACAAAGACTTCAGAGGTAATTAAAATTCTCGAGAAAGGATGAAATTTCTCATCCACTGGAAACGGTATGGTCGTTAGTCCACTTAAACCTGATCTGATATACTCGGATGTAGATTTGTTAAGACAACTCGGATTAGCAATACGAATTTTCTTCAAGGAACGTCAGCAATCATGAGGAAATTTCTTTCCAATTCTTATCCGTAATAGTCTTTTGACATGCATGTTTAAACAACAATGTGTAGAAATACAAATGAAATCGATGCTCTAAACTATTCTAATTGTTCAGTTTAAGATCATTGATGCTACTTAATTGTTGTATGTGTATGGTGTTAATCTACTAGATCTTGCCATTTCTTTCAGCGAGGCTCGCCGCTTACTACTCCAATGCCAAGGAAGTTATTTCAACCTTTTGACAGGAGGCATCCCGACGAAGAAGATAATTGGTCTGTCGCTTCCACGTATCCTCTCTTTGGCATTAAGAAGTTAAGATTTGGTGCCATGAGTCCCTATCCAAGATCTATACTATTTGTTTTGAACCTTTTTTAGTTGAATTTTCCTTAGCTGTGTCTAGTACGGTTGCATCTTTTCGTACTGCTAGATCGAGGGTTACTATCGGAACTGCTCCAACTTTTAAAAGTGTCGAACGTGCTCAGAGACGAAAGGAGGTTTATTCTTAGTCTGAAACCTATATGCACTCTTTTAATTGGTTTTCCCTCCATTTCATTTTCGAATTATGCAACTATATATATATATATATATATATATATATATATATATATATATATATTCCATCCAGTTTTACCAGAAGTTAGATGAAAAACATCAAGCTTTGGAGGCCGAGAGAAGCCGGTACGAGGCCAGGACCAAGGTACGTGGCATTTTCAATTATCTCTTGTTCGAATCAGTCTGTGTGGAGAGCTATATCCGTGACATTTATATACATTAAATCGGAACTCTTTTGCTTTCTTACAGGAAGAGCAAGAAGCAGCCCTTAAGCAGCTTAGAAAGAGCATGGTCGTCAAAGCAAATCCGGTACCTAGTTTCTACTACAAAGGACCTCCACCGAAAGTGGAACCGAAGAAGGTAACCAAACCTTTTCTCCTTGTTTTTCTTTAAAAACATCGAACGGACAAAGACCGGAATCCGGACATACCATTATCGACTTAAGAAAGCCTTCTGCTGAGGCATATAAACTTTCTATACTGAAAAACCAAAAGATCAAACAGATATCTGGCGAATACCCTTTCAAGAAATCCCTTTGGTCGGTAATGGAACATTTCATTCTTCCTTTAATTTCCTTTCAGCTGCCATTGACTCGACCAAAGTCGCCAAATCTTAGTCGGAGAAAGAGTTGCAGTGATGCAGTACACTCGTCTCTGGACAAAAAGGCAAAAGCATGCTGCCGGACTCATCGCCACAGCTTAGGTTCCCATACGGAACGATCCGCTGCAGCAAATGAGGTGAAAAGTAAGGGTCAGGTCGGTGGACAGAGCAGCTTCAGAGCTCGAGCAAAACCGGCAACAACAACAACAAAAGCTGCTCCGAAAATCACAAAGCAGAGTAATGCAAACATCACTGTTGAGTCGTGAAAATCTTTTCACTAGTGCCATATGAGATTGCCATGAATTGATTAATGTTTTTTTTTCTAGTGGTTTGCACTGATGTGAATTGTATATTGTATCTTAGGTTAATTTATATATATATCTATGTATGTATATGTATATGACAGAGTTATTGACCCTAATGTCAATATGGTTTGAGTGTTTCTATTTTTTCAATGGCTCAGGATGTTAGAAGTTAATATTTTAGTTCGATTTCAAATTTGATAAATTTAAGCATAATACAAACTTGAGTCATCTAGATGAAACAATACTATTCTTTTACTACCGGAACCATTTAGTGTGTTTTAAATATTAAAATTCAAACATTAAATTTATTAATATAATATATTTTATATCAATAATTATATAAATAAACAAAATTAAACCGTGGGTTCAATATTAGTCACACTAGTTAGCTGCAAAATGCCACATCAGGGAAACAAAATTAAAAAATCTCCATTATTTTATGGTTTTGATTGTTTTTACTTGTTATATCCATAATAAACAAAAATATTGACAGAAAATACATTCATAAAAAATAAGTGCCTAAAGTATACCTATTTTAAACTTTAGATACCTAAAGTATTTTTTTATAAAAATAGGTACCCAAAGTTTCAACCGTTATAATTTTAGGTGTTTAAAATTTACGCTGTTACAATTTTAGATGCTTGACGGTTAAAAGGTGTTAAAAATTTTATTAACCAATCAATGCTTGACACGTGACATGTTTATTTTATTTTTTTCAAAATTAAAAACTTAAAACAATTTTTATTTAAAAAAATTCAAGTTTTATAAAATCCCAAAATTTTGCAAATTTTACAAAACAGTCCCCAAATTTCTAAAATTTCCCAAACCTAAACCCCCAAATTGCTGCCGCTTCCGATCGCCGCGGTTAAGCACACCCCTTTGGTCTCCGGACTGAGGCGGTCATTTCTCCCAACAAGGTTCGACGTTCGGCTGGCACCCTGTTCGACGTTTCCAATGACTCCGTGTTGGGGGAAATGACTGCCTCAGTCTGGCGACAAAAGGGGTGTGCTCAACCACGGCGATCGACGGCGAAAGCGGTGGCGATTTGGGGTTTGGGTTTGAGAAATTTTAGGGATTTGAGGACTATTTTGTAAATATTGCAAAATTTTGGGATTTTATGGAAAATTGAAAATTTTAGTTTTTTTCTTAAAAAATAAAAAATCAAATTAGTGCCACGTGTCAAGCATTGATTGGTTAACAATTTTTTTAACACCCCTTAACAGTCATGCACCTAAAATTACAATGGTTGAAACTTTGAGCACCTATTTTTACAATAAAAAAATACTTTAGACACCGAAAGTTCAAAAGATGTATACTTTGGGGCCTATTTTTCATTTAAGCCTAAACAAAAATACTGACTGAAAATACATTCATAACCTTAATTTAAATTGGAAAATTAGTTTATAATATAACGGTTAATTTGTAAATTTTGTATAAATTTCAAAAGTGAAATTAATCGAATTTTGTAAATAAATCCGATTAAGTTTAGAGTTCAAAACAAATCACACTAGTTAGTTGCATAATAGCACAACCAACAACATCCAAAGTTCCTTTATTTAAGGGAATAACATTTAAACTTCGTATTATTTTGCGGTTTCGAGTATTTTTCTTATTTCGTTACATTCATATAAACGATAATACAATCGGAACTGTAATCTAAATCAAAAAATTTAGTTATGCTACCACCCACCACCAAAAATTTGGATAAATTGCCAAGCTCTAAAAATATAGTAAAAACCCTAAATGACAGTTACAAATGAATGGTGGAATAACACATTCAAGTCCCCTTCTTTCACTGTTAAAGCTCTCTCTAAATAGCTTACTGCTTACCTTGGAGGTTGAGCTACTGTTGAATTTCATCAAACAAAAAACCAAAACAAAGAAAAATATTAACCTAAAATTCAAACATTCATAATTTCATCATATAAAAATCTAGAATCCAGCATAACTCCACTCTTCATCCATTCCTCACTTCGGTTTTTCATTCGTCGCCGTTACTGACCGTTGCGTTTTTTTTTATTTCAAAAGAAATGGTGAAGAAAGGAGAGGCGAGACGAAGGAAACCGATAACACCTTCATCGACTTCGTCTTCCACGACGACGTCATGTGACTTAGAAATGGAAGACTTGCGACGCACGCCATTGAAGAAGGGCAAGGGGGGTTACTTGACGAAACAGTTATCGAATTGCGAGACGTGGCGTGGGAGAGGCAGCGCCGGCAGATTTTGGGGCAAGAGAGGGGGAGGAATGGGATTCTTGTAACCAACGGAATGGGGTTGACTGATGAAGATTTGCATGAGCTTAAAGGTTGTATCGAGCTAGGGTCCGGGTTCAAAGAAGAACAAGGGCAGAAACTGTGCAATACATTGCCTGCTTTAGACCTTTATTTTGCCGTAAATCGTCAAATTTCACCGAGTCCGACTTCGAGCCCTCATCTGTCGTTTGCACCGTCGTTGGCCTGCCAGCTATCTTGTTTTGAAAGCTCTCGGAGTGAGCTAGACTGGAGAATTTGCAAGCCAGGTAAATTGTCAATGTCAATAATTTAAACTCTTTGTTTTCTTGAAATTTATTCGACATATATTTATATCGAGCACTTTTAATCTGAATTCAAAAAACACAAGTTTTACATGTTTTGGTTCATAGGAACTTTGGTAATGTTATTTCTGTAACATAGTCGAAGTCTCCGCTTTACCTTAAAGCACTCATTAAAATATTTATGTTTAACATATATTTGGACATTAATATAAAGATATAATCTTTGATTAATTCAAATACATAAAAAACTCGAAAATTTTATAATATACTTCTTCATGATACATGCTCATATTCAACCCCTTATACCTGAATTCAAGTTACACAAGTTTTACATAATTTCACAATTTTTTTATAATTGATATTTTAACAACTCAATCGTTGAACTTAACAATATACTTATATTTGTTGGTGTATAAGGATATCGATAATGCAATTACTTCGTTTATGTTACTCAAATTTTTCGATTTTTCAGGAGAGAATCCTCAACAAGTGAAAACTAAACTGAGGCATTGGGCACAGGCTGTGGCATGTGTTGTGAAACAGTCGTATTGAAGTATGTGGTCATAATGAAAAAGATAACAAAAAGAAAGACAATAGATTAGGTCACATGAAGAGATAAAGAAAGAGGGGTTGGTCTCACCATTCGGCTTCTTTCTTTCATTGGAAAACCCCCAAATGAAAATGTACTATAAAAGAAAACGATGCCAACATTTTGGTTCCAAAATTCGGGTAGAGAAAGAGTTTACATTTTGAAAATAATAGAAAAGGTTACAAATATTAAGATTCGAATTTTAGATGATAGGATCTAAAATATTTAAAGATAATTAGATAATTCGAATATAAAAAAATGGTCTTTAATTCTTTTGATGTTCGATATCTTATTGTTATTTAGGAAATTAATATTTGTAATTAAATTTTGGGTTACAATATATGTACACAACACAATTTAGGCATTAATGGCCTAGAATGAGGTGATGTCTTTTGTTCAATTTGCTACTTTTTGATGATTTAGGTCAAGGGAGACAAGATTTTCAGGTTTTTTTATTTTATTTTTTTAATTTCAATATGATTGATTGTTTCTTATCAATTTGAGTAAGTACAACTCAATTAGTGTTCTTAGTAAAAAAGAGAATGATATTCATCACATAATAGATCCGAATTCAAACAGTCTCGCCTGTTAGATGTATATGCTTTGTCAAAAGGGTTAATAAAAAGTACGAACAAATATTACCTTATAATCACCTTAAGATTATTAAAAGAATTAAGTGAAAATGTACACCTTTTTATTTGATTCAAAAGACTTTAGCCTGTTATATTCAGTGAGTGGTCCTAGTGGGGGAGGGAGCTTTGTTCTCCTTAAGAGACTCGGGATAAAACAATTCTCCTTAAGAGACTCGGGGGATAAAACAATTTGTATGTGGTATGTGTCTTTTCAAGGTTTAAGAGTAAAACACATGAAAGAAACCTATCTGATTTCGGATACCGGATGGTGTTTCGGTTCATCTCGGAAATGACTTACCTCCATTGATTGTTGGATACACCTCAATCCGACAATTCTGCAAAAACAGGACATGAAACTGGACTCTTTTCACAGCTTAAGATAAAAACCATCCCCTTCACCATAGTTTCAAAACCTACATCACAATACAATCATTGCGAGTTTCGACAATTGGGCTCGAAGTATTTCGAGTTCGATGTAAGAATCCGAATCCTAAGTATTTTCCAAACGATGCAGTCACTGCATGGAAGATTTTTCTAGATATCAGAAATCCATTTTCAATTAGTGTACCTATATGCTAGAAGAAAAGTTAGATATTGAACTTAGATTACCTACCAAACTTGAAACAATTTTTGTATAACCGGAATTTACCGAGCACAACAATTCCAACCTATGTTACTTGGACTCGGGTGTAACTATTCCTCGGAGAATCATATCCCTATACTGATGCCTGGATATCCATTGGACATTGGTACTCCAAGAAAACAAAAGAGTTGGAGTGATATAGGTTCCAACAGATTCGTAAAATCAGCTTAAAAACTACAAGAAGAAAGAAACCGAAACGAGCTAAACCAATTCATGTGGAGCTATGCTAGGGCATACTTGCAGTTAAGTCTTAAGAACATACCGTAAATGCTTCGAGGAGATTCGAACTCAGCTAGGCAAATTTGTCATCTGCAAAACCGACTCAAACTGCAGCTGACAGAAGATTTCAACAACTAACCATTGAAGAAATTCAATTTGTATAACAAGTATTGAGAATCAAACTAATGTATCGAGGATGTACAGCCGACTAAGAACGAAAAAAGAAAAAAACGAATGTATCCGTTTTCAATCAAATAAACTGTGATTGATAAATAGAGTAGATAAACATCACCACTCGATAAAAGTTTTGTTAGTACTTTCTGTGCTACTCATTCTTCCAAGCATACAAAAGCAGTGAAAAGCCAAGATTTTGTGACTTGGAATCTTGAAACCGCTGCGAGAAAGACCATTGCAATGTACTCGGATTAGTGATCGGTTGGCTAATCCACAACTTATCATCCATGGTGGGCAATGCCTTGAACATAAAAACAGCATTTCCAACCGATGTTCCAAAGAGCCAATTGTGGACATCCCAGTAAACATCTACTGCCATTCCATCAACCAAAATGGTATAGTTCCCTCGGAACTTCCACCATAGCCGTTTCACCTGCATCAAAGTCTTTCCATCCACACGAATCATAAGTAACGGATCGTTGACCCCAACTGTGTCGCATTCAATCATCAGATCATGAGTTCGACCATTATGGAAGAACTGTGTCTTAGTACCGAATACCCTCTTGCCGAAAACATGTTCCTTTTTGGCCACAAAAAGGGCATCAGAAGGAGAAGGACTCACACTAGTCTTCTTATAAGCTTCTTTCTCCATGTCTCCAAGAAGCAATACCATTTGCATATCAGCAACAACACCGACATAAAACCCTTCCGACGGTTCCGGTCCGGACCCGAATTTCGCCAACGAAAGGTCCCAATAGACACCGATTTTACACGAATAAGCTTCTAAACTCTTGGACCCTTTTCTCTTGGAGAACAACCAAGGCTTTATATCAACTTTACAAAGGCATTGATTTGCAGAAGAATCATCAACACCAACACTCAAGCCTTGCCCCATTAAACTCTTGCTCCAAGTAACAGTTATCAAACAAGATCTACCTCGAATTCGACATTGATAAACACAAGCAACTAAATTCTGTGCATTTTTACTAGCATTTGATGATGAAGAATCAGCCACTTGGACACCATTTTCACCAAAACATGATGGAAAATCCCTCATTTTTTCCTTCTTGTTTCAACAAAATTATCTGTTTTACAACCTAAAAAACCCAGACAGCTAAAAACCGAGTTTTTGAAACATTAAAAACAACAAAAAGTAACAGAAACAAATATCTTACCTTAAACTGGTCAGTTTCAAAAACTGTCTTAAAAAAGGTTGTCTTCTCAAAGCTGCCTTGAAATCTGCTTGTCAAGACTTGATTTTGATCTGGGGGGGTGCATTTTGCAAGAAACTTAAATACCCATCAATAGAAAATGTTTAAAGCTTCAGAATTTAAAGACAGAAATTAATGCTTCAACAAGGAGAGTAGACAAAAAAGCAGGGTTGCTTCACTGTAAATTCCTCTGCTATATACTTGTTATCATTATCAATCATACAGATGTACATAACAAATTCTGTTGGAAAAAAATAAAAAACAGAACTTTATCTCCAGACAGTGACAGCTTGAAATATATATATATATTCTTGAGAGAAAAAAGAGGAAATTTGAAGGAATTTAGAAATTGGGTATTGCTGGAAAAGGCTGGATTTTGAGGATTGCTATTCAATAACAAAAAAAAGTTAAGCCAAAATGAAATTTAAAAAGGATTTTATCCAAAAAAAATATTTAAAAAGGATTTTATCCAAAAAAAAAAAATTAAAAATGAATCTCTCTTATAGGCTTAGCCACTCTCTTCTTTCTTTCTCTCTCTTGTAAGTTTCCTTCGGCTGACATGCTCACATGAAGGCCAAAATATATGTAAAAAAATATTTATGGGAATTTGGTTATTTTTTCTTGGAATAAATAAATTTTAGTTTTTAAATTTAATATTTTTGAATTTGGTTTTTAGTTTTTTGTTAATATAAATCTTTAGATTTATTTTTTAATTATTATTATGATGTGTCACATAGTATAATCTTATCAACTTTAACTGTCGAAGTATGTTGCAGTAAGAATTTAATTGTTATCACATTGATATAATCTCGTAATGAAATTAATTCTTACTACCTCCGTCTCACTGAAAATGTTCAGTATTAATTTTTTTTAAGTTAAAATTTTTAAATTTTAACTATTTATTACTTTAAATGTATTATTGGTAAAAATATGAAAAAATATGTTTTAAAAAACCTTATATCAAGTAATTTAAATATATATTATAAAATTTAATTAATTCAAATATTTAAAATAATTATGGTTAAAGTTAAAAAAAATTGGTGGGACAGAGGGAGTAATTTATAATAAAAATTTTAGAGTAAACGTCATGTACCAATATATATCACTAATCATATGAATTGATATGTATTATTAATTATTTTAATAATTTTTAAAATCACATAACCTAAAACGTGATTATTTTCTTTTGAAAATAAAATAGGTTAAAACACTTGTTGTGCAACCTTTTTAGATTTTAATTTAAAAAAAAATCTGAAAGAGTGGCACAAAAATATTTTAACATATTTTATTCCCAAAAAAGTATAATCACCTTTTAGGTAAGTGTGATTTTAAAAGTTTTTAAAATAGATAATGATGCATATGAGTATATATAATTATTGATATATATCGATATATAACATTTACTCTAGACTCGTCTATTTTTAATACAAAATTTCTACATTATCTAATTAAACTACAATTTTTTAAAAATTAACCTCCAATAATTTATTTATTATTTTTGCATGCCTCTGAATTTAAACAAAATATTATATCATATAATATTTCTTATTTTATTAATTTATTAAAATTTAGAAATGTAGCTTGAGTGAAATATGTTACATTTTTTAATTTTGTCGGTGAGGTACTATTTCTATATTAAACAATTTTTTTATTTTATTTCTCTTTTTCTCGTAATTATTAATTTATTTATTACTCAAAGATATTTTATTGATGATTAGGGTAAGTATCAAATTGAAAAGGAAAGGGAGATTTTTTTTTTAATTATGGAATAGAAATGGAAAGTGTTGTTCACGCGTAATGATGGCGTGTGAGGAAATGAGGGGTGGGGCTAAGATTATTTTAATTCGATTATTTAACAATAAGATTGAAGACGTGGTATTCACGTGCAGCTGTCCATTGGTTAGGTGGCGTGCGTTACAGCCCGTCGGATTGAGTCGGATCGGGTCTATTGTCTTTGTTCTTTCCCTCCTTATGGTGATTTAAAACGGCCCATTTCAATTCTGATTAAGGCACTGTTTTTGTTTGTGTTTGGATGGAAAAGCTAGTTTGAAAAGTTAAGAGTAATTAAAAATATACAGCTTTTGAGTGTCAAAATTTTGGTTTGCCTAGAAACAACAAAAAAACAGACGTCAAAATCTTGGTTTACCTCCCAAACTAGCTTCTCAAACTTTGGTTTGCCAAAAGCTAGTTTTTCTAGCTTTTGCAAAATATTGGTTTGCCCCAAACCTTAGTTTTGTCACCGCAACAAAAAACAAAGCCTAAAATTGGTAACCAATTAATTTTTTTTTGAAATTGGTAATGAATTAAATATTTGTCTTTTATTTCTATGACTTGAATTCTATTTTATTTAATTTTTTATAATTATCGATATTTATATATTGGTTGATTAATTGGGAATTTATGATCGAGTTTTATAAATGTTCATTATGGGACGACTCTTTTAATCCACTTTTAGCTATTTACAACTCCAAAATTCAAACTCATAGCCTTACTTAAGGGACCTAACGCCTTTTCTCACTAGACTATTTGATTGTTAGTAGTTTCATTTTGAAATTTAAATATTTTATTCATTCAAAAAATAAATCCTAAATTTAATCACAATCCTATGTAGAGTGGATGGGAATGAGAGACTGTAGAGAAGGGAGGAGGTGCTCCTAATGGGTCTAGAACCATGACCTTAAATAATGTAAGAGAATAAAAATGAACAGTTTGGCCAACAAGCCAAATATACCCATCATACGATAAAAGTAAAGTGAATCCAAATGATGAATATTAGAGGATTAAAATTCACGTCATTATGGGTTATGAATCATCTACAAATAGTAATTAGAATATTCAAATATGAATTATCTATTAGTCAACCACATTTAGAACAAGTGGTTAAAAACTTTCAGTAGGAGTAAATTTTTTCTTCTCCGGGCGAGAATTATTCAAAAAAATATGAACTATCTATTATCATATCTAATTTAATGACACATTGTTTTATAAACTAAAAAAATTAAGTGTCGAAAAAATAATTGTTATAAAATTGTACTTAAAAATTGAGTGCTGGATTTAAATTATGAATTTGTTTTAAATCAAATACTGAATATAATTAGATTTTTTGAAATATGCACTTTTAAAATATAGTTAAAGAAATAAAAAAAACGTTAAAAATATTCTTAATTAAATGGTCTATCTATTTAACATTTTTCACTTCTTCACTAAATGGTATTAATTCACCATAATTATTTTTTATAAAAAGAAGTGGACTTGTTTGAAATTAAATTCGTAATCTAACATTAATCAGAACTAAAGTGATGTCCATTATCAGTACATCATAGATTTAACGATAATATATAAAAAAATAAGAAAAAAAACATGTGATAATATATCAAATCAAATTTTTAAAGAACAATATTTAAATTAATTTGTAAAATTTAGAAAAGTCCAAATAATTACGAACATAATATAGTATTTATAGACGTGGTCTCGGACCCCGTCACTTGATCAACCATATGTGCAATAATTTCATCAAGCATGAGATTCCATGACAAACCCCAACCAAACACTTATATCATTAAAGTGCTATTTGTTTGTTTTCTTTAAGATTATTATTATATTTGCCATGATTAATAATTGGACCGACATATTTGGCCGCAATCAACGGACCAAAACAAAGTTAATCCTAACACTAATTTACATTATTAAAATCAACAATGACACATCAAAGGCATTGTGATTGTGTGCATGTGCCTCTTAATCAATTCCTCTCTCTCTATAATTCATGGAGTTTTTCAATTTAATTACTTTGATTATTGTAATAATAAATCATCATAGTACTAAAACACTTGGAAAAGGATGTTTAATCTTTTAACATGGTTCAGGATTTGGGCACTTATAAAACTTGAGGGCTAAGGCTGTCTTGTCTTGTGTTTTATTTGGTCACGGTCTAAACTATCTCTATTGGTGGGGTTTTGTAGTTTTACTTTTTGTGTGTTTTAATCTGTTTCGGTCGATTATCAGTGTTTTTTCAGTAGTTGTCTTCGAATTTAGTTGTTTTTCTGTTGTGTTTTGGTAAATGTGTGACATCAAACAATGTTAATATACAAATACGATCTATTGAAAATTGTCACCAGAGAAGATTTTGATGTTGTTTTTCTCGACATGTTTATCGCTATACTAATAGAAGGTGAATACAAGGTCAACAAATAAGGGTATGTGTCGTAAAATGTTGAAATAATTGAACCGTTGAGTATACGAACTTTCAAGAACTTCGAAATTACTTATGTATTTTACATTTTCTTCCTTATTTATTTATAATTTTTTTAATAGTCTAAAGGAATTACAAGATAATATCTGTTTATATATATTCTTAAAATTTTGACAAAAGACAAACATCTTGTAGTCAAAGCGACTGAACCCGAATCTCATAGAATAAAAATCATCTATTTTCCACTGGGACCACTTGTTAGATTCTTACGGTGATGCAATTCTTTTATGCATTATTTGTTGTGCATATTATACCCCAAACAATATCTCTAGGGCAAAAAGGTATTAATTTTTCAAACATTAATTTGGTAAGGATTTGATACTTATAAAACTTGAGGCCTAAGGTTGTCTTGTTTTGTTCTTATTCATCAAGTTACATTTAGACTCATAATGAGAGCCACCCATCCATTTTCATTTTATAAATGAAATTCATACTTGTTCAAAGAAATATTATTTTATTTTTCTAATATGAACAAATTAGTTTTTAAATATATATTTTTTAAATTTAATCTATTAGAATATTTAAAATAAATAAATTTAAAGGTAACTTTTTTACGATATCAATATTCAAACCCTGATTTTATTCAACCAATTAAATCAACAACATTAATGGCCATTGACATTTTGCATAAGAAAAATTCAAATTATGATTTTGTTTTTTACTTTAAATTTTGGTGGTCGGAGGGGGAGAAAAAGATTGATAGGGAGGGGACATAATGAAGATGAATAGCAAACAAATTCATGGGGGGGCAAAAGGAATAGGACAAAGGAGCAAATAAGATAATTTAACAGCTTTTATTGACTTTTTTTTTTTTCATTTTTAAGTTTTTGCCTGCCTAGCCTTTGCCATTTAACACCGCTTTTCATGATGTTTACACATCATTCTTCTTTGTATCTCTATTTATTTATTGGGTAAACTACATAAATGGTCACCGAATTTTTAGGGTAAATTCGTTTGGTCACCTTACTTTTAAAATATTCGATAAGGTCACTCAACTTTTAGTTTGATTTCAATATAGTCACCGAACTTTTAGGGCAGATTCATTTTGGTCATCATACTTTTAAAATATTTGATAAGGTCATCCAACTTTTAGTTCAATTTTAATATAGTCACCGAACTTTTAGTTCGTTTTCAATATGGTCCCTCCCGTTACCTTCCGTTAAAAGCTGACGTCAGTTTTTTGTTTTTCCTTAATAAAAAACGGGTAAACTACACCAATCATCACTCAACATTCTTCTCACTCTTATTTTGGTCACTAGAGTTAATTTTTTTTTTCAATTTAACAACTTAACTTTCGAATCGTTCATATTTTGGTCACGCTCAAATGACATGGTTATACAAATAGAAAAATTCGATTAATCCTAAAAAAAATTCGGGTAATGATTTTTTTACTTTGCTTATTAAATTTACCATATTACCATGTTTGATATTTTAACAAGCAAAGTAAAAAAATTATTACTCGAATCAAATATTCCAATTAACCGGTCTAATGATTTTGATACCCTTATGATTTTTTTTTAATTTTTGGCTCTGGGTAGAATTAATAGGTGTGAACTTTCAAAATTTGTCTTTCTAGTTATTTTTACACTTTTATCACAACCGAAAATTTATTAAATTTACCATATTATCATATTTGATATTTCAATAAACAAAGTAAAAAAATTATTTCCAGAATCAAATATTTCAATTAACTAGTTAATTGATTATCTGATTTAATTAATACAATATAAGATCGAGAATTGAATAATCTAAATTTACCAATTAACCAAAATAAATCTTTTAAGGATTAATCGAATTTTTCTATTTGTATAAACAAGTCATTTGAGAGTGGCCAAAATATAAACAATTCGAAAGTTAAGTTATTAAATTGAATTTTTTAACTCTAGTGACCAAAATAGGAGTGAGAAGAATGTTGAGTGATGATTGGTGTAATTTACCCATTTTTATTAAGGAAAATGAAAACTAATGTCATCTTTTAACGGAAGGTAACAGAAGGGACCATATTGAAAGTGAACTAAAAGTTTGGTGACTATATTGAAATTGAGCTAAAAGTTTGGTGACATTATCAAATATTTTAAAAGTACGGTGATCAAAATGATTCCGCCCTAAAAGTTCGGTGACCAAAATAAATCTACCCTAAAAGTTCAGTGACCTTTTATGTAGTTTGCCCTTATTTATTTTTATTAAATAAAAATATTACATTTAAAAAAGTAAATACTGAAATATGAATATATATAAAAAATGAGACAATATGAACATCCTTAATATAAATGTTATCTAAATCCATACATGTTTTACTATTATATTTAAAATTTATAACTATCCCTCCTAGCCTTTGGAACTTTTTCTTGGATAATTAGTTATTACAAGTCTCTTTTTCATTATCTTCATAGACAAGCAATTAATTATCATTATTTTCTTTATGTTTTTTTGGTGACGAGAGTTTGTCATCATTGTTCAAATATTAGGTTATCATTGTTCTTGTGCTTTCTAATTTAATTATTCCATACACAAACAAAAAAAATTATTTTTACAAGTATTTTAGTTTTAGGGTTTAGAGATTTCATTTAGGGTCTAGTGTTTGGGAATTTTAATATAAGAGTTTTAAATTTGGGGGGCGCAATTAAAATTTAGGGTTTATAAGTTAAAAATAAAATCCCTAACTATATTATCCTAAAAACTAAACCCTAAATTCTAACCATAAACCTTAAATTCTAAACTCATACACTTAAACCCCTAAACCATAAACCCTAAAACTAAAACACTTGTAAAAAAAATTCGTTTCCGCAGCGAGTGCATGAGATATTTTCCCATAAATTAATAGTAGAATTGAAATAACAACTTCAATAGCTACTATTTGGACCAATATTGAACTTTTAAAACTACATGGACTAAAAGTTGACCAATTATAATGCAATGACTAAGTCTACAATTTCGCACAATATAAAGACCAATAGTAAAATATGACCATAAAATTCCGACCTCAATTGGGTAATTTAAATTGGACCAAGCTTTGCCCTAAACGTGTGAAGGTAGACTCTTTCAACGGCCTCAAACAATCCTCATACAAGTACAATTAATTCTATCAGTACATTCATAAAACTGCAATCAGAATCAACTATCGCAAATCACAAATGAACGATCGATAACTAGAATGTATACATTCCTCTTTCGCAAAGTAAAGCAAACTCTTAGATTAAAAAAAAGTAAAACAAACTCGTACTTTTTTTAAGATCACATCCTCGTATCCATATCGAATGTAGATGAAACATTATCACACATGAGTACTTTTAAGCAACATACCCTTTTCGAGTAGACTAGTTTATACTATTCCGGTTCAAAACTATACTAGTTTAGAAATAGATATCAATCCCCATTAGACAATGGTGTAAGAACTGGACCGATGGCCAAACCAGTCAAACAACCAATTCCCGATTATACCTATTGAACCAAATTGAACCACAGTTCTTGATTTCAGTTCCGGGTTCTTTTTACTGATTTACAATGATTCACCCTATTTCTAATTATATGTCATTGGTTGAACTGGTTAGATCTAGTTCCGAAGACACTTTGAAGGAGAACCTCCCTGTGCCAGATTGCCAATACACCTTCATTATTTACCAAGAAGCCAAGGAACCAATTAATAACTATACCATGTTGTAAAAATGAAAATTTATAAAGGCCTCAAAAGTGGGTAGTCTTCAAGTAATTCCCTCTCTGATAATGTGTCATTTTCATTCTGGGGAGTCCATAAGACCTCAACCGCCTGAATTACAATCAAAAGAGACATCTGTGCTTGTCAGTTACTCGAGTTCAACTCGTATAAAAACTTATACTCAGCTCCATTATAGCCAAATTTAGCACGAGCTATCAAATAAGATGAGTTCAAGTATCTTATTGCTTGACTTGAGTAGCTCGTGTGACTAATGGAATTTTTTTTACTTTTAGTTCATATTCAACGATCTCAATTGAAGCTCAAATTTGAGCCTGAAAAGGAGCTATCTTTAATCGAGTCTAATTGAATGATCTCAAGCAGTTCAGTTTTTATCTCGAAAAAGCTTGCTATAAAAGTATAACTCGGTTGAGCTCAAACTGAACTTCAAGCCACAAATTCAAGTTGAGCTAAGCATACGAACAGTATTGACAAATAACAATTGAGGAATAAGCCAATTCTTACCAGTGTTTTGCTTGTCGGGATGGAGGCAAGCTTTTGCAAGGCTACCTTCAAGTCACCACTTCCATTGATGAGGGGCAATTTATGCACTCCTTCAGCAGCCACCAAAATTGTTACCTGAAATTTTAGAAATTGGATGCGAATTGAAGTTATCATTCCATAAAAAACTTAAAATTCAAAACTCTTTCAATACGACTACAGCAGCTTTAAGACAAGGAATGAGGTCTTACCACTATGTACTCATTGTTAAATCCGCTAGCTTTCTGATATGTTGTACTTTGCCTTCTGATATTGCTCACATTCACTAGTGTCTCCTCATCAAATTTACCACGTTCTTCGATCGAGAGTTGATTGAAGCGTTTCTCCCCATCGTCTATGCTCCGTTTCACATCCACCTGTAAAATATACCATCATACAATTATCCCAAATTGTTATATAATTAAACATGTTCTCTCCATCTCTTTTCTTCCCAACTTAGTAAATTTATATATGTGAGACACATTGTACTAATTGTTCGATGCCATTATAATAAAGGGCTCCCTCAAGTGATATGCTTAGTGAAAGAACGCAAAGGAGTATATACCATTTTTATAAATCCGAAGTGCAGAATGTCAACAACCAAGATCCATTGAAACTAAAATCCGAATGTTATGGAAATCCTTAAACAGAATACTTCCACTCGTGATAAGAGTTCCTAACTACGTGCTTTGATACTTTGTGTTTCTTGAAACACTCGTGTTCGACACATTTTCAGACAAGGGTATGAGGAAATGACTTTCCAAGGACCTTCCATGGGAAAACCTAGAAAAAAAAAGAGAAGATACCCATGTCGGAGGCATCCGAATCTCACATTCGGATATGAATCCAAATAACATAGTTCATAAAACAAACAATCACACAAACACACAAGCCAAAGCAGAGTTTGTTCTGAAGTGTTTCTACCTATGACCTACCAACTAACATAAATTTCAGAGCGTGTGGCACTGCAACCGCATATTATTTTTTAGAGCATTATATGCATGCACAAAAAACCTAAAGATATGCCACGAAGCATGTGGCTGTCGGATAATTTCTCCATGACTCAAAATGTCAGAAAAAGCATAGCTACAAGCTGCAAAATTCATTGCGAGAGATACGAATGGAACATTCCGGAAAGGCTAACTTACAGATGAATAACCTGAGATGCAATAATCAGGATGACGAAGCAAAGCTAGTGTTGTCTCTGCAAAAAACAAAAAGTATGTAAAAATTCCTCGGTACACAATCAAACTAACAAAAATCGAACATGACATATTTAAGAAATTAGCCGAATGTAAATTCACCAGGCCACCTTGTAATTCTACAAGCATTGCTAAAGGAAAACAGAAAGAAAGATCACAGGCTCAGACCTACAGAAATAAAAAAGAAGAAGCAATATAACGAATGGCATCGATGTGCATCCCAATCTAAATAAATTACTTAAGCGGGCACAAAGTCTATACCTCTTATTACTAGTAATTGTACAACTGCGATGTGATTAGATATCACACAGTTCTAAAGTGGATTTACTATACATTGCCTCTTACGTTATTATCTTTCAACACATGCCACATCCGACAATCACACTCAAGTCTGTCTGAGTAACATTGAGATTGATAATGTGGGATTAGTGTCAATATGATTGCTACAAGAGTTAATAGGGAAAAGCATTTTCATCAATCATATGTTCCCATTATTTACGTGTAACATGCAAAACATCTACCAGTTACTCCAGTGTAAAAGACTTAATGCGGACCAACCCTAGAGAGCTTTACCCGTCAATACAAAGCTTAGACTCTCAGAGGTAGAAGTATCAGCAACTTCTGAAATCCGATTTAGATCCCTTTGAAGAGATCGTCCTGAACCCAACAACCCAACCTAAAAACGTGTATGAAAACAAACAACGGTGAGACTGCAAACAAATTAATAAATCGCGGTTACAAATCCCATTGGCAATGTCGTGATGGTAATTACCACAAGTTCATGTCCATCTCATTTTCTTGTCCAACTCTTTTCATATTAGTTATTCTTAAAAATTAAGTCCAATACTTCATTAAAGTAGCAATTCATACTAGCATTATCCGAGTCCAAAGACAACAAAAATTCACATTTGAGCAGCAATCCTCTAGGCATTTGTATTTCACACCCAACCTATGCAACTGGTATTCATAATTTTCCACAGTATGGATTGATCTTCATATTATGTTTCTCCAATTCATCATTTTACTTGAAATACTTGAATCCAACACCCATGACCCAATTCACATACACATCCTTATCGAACACATATCCGTACATACACTCAAGCAATTAGCTTCATATAATCATATAACCTTAACTACAACACTTAGCACATACTATTTACTGGTTAAAGCAACACAGAATAAGAACTCACCTGAAGCTTAAGAACACTGGTTCTTTCCATATCAGTAAGCACACCGCTCTCGGACCTATCCGAAAGAAGCCCGGAAACCAAGATAAAAGCGACAAACCCCATCATAATTAAAAAAAGCCCCGACCCAGCACCAACTCCGACCCCAACAGCCGGCCCGACATAAAGCCCACAACCGCCGCCAAATGGAGCCGGCGAATAATAAGGAACAGAGTACGAAGAAAAGCTCGACTCTCCACTGCTAGGCACCGAATAACTCCTCGAAGACGAAGAACTCGAGGAAAAAGACCTCCCTCCCACCCGCCCACCAGAAGCAGCCAACGCTGCGTTATTAGGATCACACATTAACAACAAACCCAATAAAACCGCCGCTATAATAGGCTTTTTCAATGCCTCTAGACCTTTTAAAATCGCTTCGGAAATTATCTCAAATGGGGTCTTATCATTTGAGCTAAAACTCAAACGGTTGGTATTCAAATCCGAGCTCGTTAAATGCTTCCTCTTCGAGAAGAGACATCTGACGTTGAACTTAGCGAAATCTCGGCCTTGAAAAGTCATGCTTCCAGTGAATTTAGAGAAGCGAGGAGGGGAAGAGACGCGGAAACGAAGGGCGAAACATTGTTTGAGCTTTAAAGGGTCGAATTGAAGCAAAAAAGACGTAGTTGCAGCCATTGGAGATATGGGTGTTTTTGGGTCGAGAGCAGGGGTGTAAACGAGTCGAGGTCGAGTAGTGCTGAGCTCAACTCGGCTCGTTAAGATTTCTAGTCAAGTTCGAGGTTGAATAATTTTTAACGAGCCTATAAAATTTGAGCTTAACTCTGTTTGTTAAGAACTCGAGTATAATCCAATCGAGTCAAGTATTGACCGATCTTTAATCGTGTCGGACTCGAGTATTTCGTCATCTGTCACGTCTCATTTAAAGTTCTGCCAAGAAAAAACTTTGATGCATAAGTTGTGTAAACTCAAGCTTATTAATTTTAGGGTTTGGGTGTTAGTTTAGGGTTTAGAATTTAAGATTTAGATTTTAGGGTTCAAAACTTATGTTTAGGGTTTATATTTTAAGGTTTTAAGTTTCAGAATTTAGATTTTAAATCATAAACAAATAAAAAATTTAGTATATTATATTTTCGAGTAGCTCGCGAGCTTTTCGAATCGAGTATCAAGTAGCTTGGCTCTTTAGGAACTCAAGCCGAGTTCGTGCTCGAGCTCGAGTCCAATCGAGTTGAACTTTGACCGAGTTTTAAATGAGTCGAGCTCGAGTAGCTCGCTATCTATCTCGTCTCATTTACGGCCCTAGTCGAGAGATATTTATGAGAAAATGGAAGATTTGAAGAATTTTTTTGGATTAGAAATAAAAATGGTAAATTATAAATTTATCGCTCTACTTTTTTTTCACTCTTAATTTAGTCATTATTTGTTTTTTTAGTTTAACTACTAAGCTTTCAATTTGATCTTATTATAATCACTCAAATGTTAAACTAGAAATAAAAGGATAATATGATAATCACGTGTTATCCACGTCATTCCCCCCCTAATAATCTCAAGCAAAGACGGACCCACATATGGGCCAAAATTTTGAGAAATAACTGTTTAGCCCCTCAAAAATTTTAAATTTTAATTTGATCATTTCATAATTTTCAAAAATTCTTATTATGTTTCAAAAGTTTTGAATGTTTTTAATTAAGTCTCTAAATTTTAAATGTTTTTAATTAAGACTATTTCTATTTTTTTAAAAAAAATTCTCAAAATTTTTAAAAATTTATTTAGACCCAATTTTTTTGAAAATTATAAATTTAATATTTTATTTTTTTGAGAATTTTAATTCAGACCTCTAATATTTTTGAAAATTTTAGATAGACACTCTAAACTTTGCCTCTAATCTCAAGGGACTCGTTCCTCAAGGCAATCAATTTGATAATTTCTTCAATAATTCCTACAGAAGAAACTTGGGTTTTTTCGGGATGCCATTGTTAAAAAATTGTGACAATGACGAGGAAATTCCAGCCAAATTTGATGGAGATGTGATGGTGAGGAATTGAATCGGAAAATTTTAATATTATTCGTCTATCTTTATGGTAAATTTGTGTTCGTGTAGAGTTTCTAAAGAAGTTAGGTTTTGATTTGTAATTGTCGGTAGTTGTTAAGTAATTTGATCCCATTTTGTGGTTGTTTGTCGATATTTTCAGATCTATTTAGTAAAGAAGCATGCAAGACTGTTAGTTTCACTCGCCATTCCTTCATAACTCGCCATTCCTTCATCACTATTTTAAACATTTATTCCATTTAACATTTACCTCACATATTTTTATAACCAACTTGTTTACTACTTTCTGTTTTTTTTTAACATATTCAACACGATTTCTCAATTGTATCAACTCTAGGATGTCACACAGCGAGAAAACGATCATAAGCAAATGTCTTTCCTCATAGGGAATCCACCATCAAACCTCTTCCGATCTTTCAGCGCTCGGATTACTTTTTATTAAGTAAAAATGTATTACTTTCTCAAGATAAATGACGAGATTTAAACTCATAGCATATCCGAGTGTAAAGAGTTGACGTTTTTGTCGCTTTATAACAACTCTTTGAAGGGAAGTGTACCGATAAAAATTGGGAATTTGTCAATGCTCGAATCTTTGCTTATTGGTTACAACAACCTCAGTGGTTACAACTGGAAAACCATGGTGGTTAATTAGTATCTGCGAGAGACTTAGACAAAGATTTGGAAAAGGTAGAGAATCCAATTCCTTGACGGATGTTTGTTGCAAAACAAGCAGTGGGCCGGGCAGAAAGCTTCATTTAATGTTTGTAGGCAGGACTTTTCTATACCCATTTTCTGGTGCGATTACATTGTAGTGGTATATGTTATTTACTTTTAGTCTTTTAAAAACACACACAAACCGTGCAAACAAGCTGCTCGAACTCAAATTCTTTAATAATAACAACATTCTCTTTTCCACTGAGATCACTTAATGGTAGGGGTGGGAATCGGTCGGTGCAGGGACAGTTTTGCATTCCCTACTCTTTCCCCAATGCTTACGGGTACAATTTTGGATAATCTCCATTACATGTTTCGGTTATTTTTTGTCCCCATCCCTATACCCATCGAATTCCCACAGGTTTCGGGTAATCCTCGTCCCCATGGGTGAAAGTTTCAGTTATTTTCCGCCCCTTTTAGTTCGAATCCCCATAAATTTTGGATATTTCCCACCCAATTTTTACCCCTACTTATAGTTTGTCTTCATTAATTTCCAAATAATGAAGCCCCATAACTACAATTACGGTTTCATGTTTTGACCCTCTTTTGTTGTGCTGCAGTTTGAGAAATTTGAGACTTACATTTTGGGCTTTCCTTTGTATTATACCTGGATGAATTTATTAGCAGGGTGTATGATGAATATAAATCCTCTACCTCTTTAGTGCTCATATTTATGCCCTTATATTAAAAATTAGGTTTATGGTTTAAGGTTAGGGTATAGAGAATTAGGAGTAAGGTATATTTTTTAGGGTGTAGGGTTTAAGGTTTAGGATTTAAGGTTATGACTTAGAATTTAATTTTTAGTGATTTTTAGTGTTAGAACCTAAAAAGGGACATCAAAAAGGGTAGATGATTTTTGTCTGTGTATGATTTAAGCCTTATGTATCTTTTCACGGTTGGTAGTTTCCAACTTTTATTATTAATATTAGGGTAAACTACACCAAGTACCACCAAAATATTGGGGTGACTCGTTTTTACCACCAACCTTTCAATTGATCTAAATTTGCCACCAACTTTATTTTTTGACTCGTTTATACCACAACGCCGTTAACTCTTTAACGACGCGGTGACTTGGATGCTAGACCAAAATAACGTCGTTTTAGTGCTGCTATTTTGATACTAAGTGACCCAAAACGACATTATTTTGTTAGAGGAAAATATAGAAAAAATATGCAATCAATGAGATTTGAACCTAAACCTTTAGAATTAAAGGAAAAACTTTTAACCACTAAGCTAACTTAACATCTTTATTTGTTTCTAACAAAAATAATATATATTCTAAACTGCAATTTATCATATAAATGTAATCACCTATTTTGTCCAGGCTTCAAGCCCAATTAAAAAAATCCCAATTACATCAGATATGGGAGGATCTTAATTACCATAAATCTTGTCCAATAAGTATGGAAAGTCAAGCTATGTGCAAGGAGTTCTCACAACGGACTTATGGCGAAATTTCAATAAGATTCGAACATTTCTAGGTCAATATGCCTGCTTGCAAACTGACCGTCTTTCAGTTATCTTTCTAACGCATCTTGCCTCAATCGAACGTCGGGAGCTCAAGATATGCCCATTTTACTAAAGACAACACGTGCAAAAAATTGGATACGGGTTCAATACGAGAATTTGATTTTATTACGAATTTTCAATTATTTTATTGAATATTTGTAATTAAATTCAAGCTTAGATATTTCCCTATTTGTTTTAATTCATTTAGGATCAAATTGAATGTAAGGAAAGTGGTTTGATGCCCAAGTAAAGGCATTATTCCCTTTACAAATGTATTTGGCATAAACAAGGAATATGCTGTTAGAGTTTTTGATTTTGAGGTTTCTTGAAGCCTATAAATAGGCTTCATTCCATTGTAATTGAACACACAACATATTGAAGAGGAATAAAAGCTATAGTTGATTTTTGAAGGTATTTTTACCCAAACGTTATTCCTTTATATTTTTATTTTTTTCTTTGTTACTTGGTTTCGAATAAGGAGGAAAAAGGTATGGATCCTCATTAAGTCAAGCTCGAGGAGTATCCATTACCGTCGAGGGACGAAACCGGTGCCACCACCGAAACCTAGAGCAGGAGCAGCAGTGGCACGTCGCAGGTGAGCGACGTTCGGCGTCTAGGCGCGGTGACAGCAGCGGCGGTGTAGTGTGGTTCGTGGTTCGACCCGTATTCCACCTTTGACGAATTTATGCTTCGGCCCCCACTGTTTGCAATTTCTTCACTCTAGTCCCTTTTTATTTTTAATTTAATTCTTTAATTCTCGTTTCATGCAATTTAACCTTTTGTTGGCTTTGTTCATGTTCATTGTGTTGTTTATTAATCTTTTTTATGCAATTTGATGTATTAAAACTTTAGGGTAAATAGACTTTATAACAATTAATAATGAGACTTTCTTGTAATAAAAAGACTTGTACAATAATTTAAAATACACTTTTAGGCAAGTTTCCTTAGTAGATGACTTAAATATTTTTGCCTTGTAGGTTTGTTTACTAATAACATAATTTAATATAATAAATGACCTAAATTTAGATTCCTTAAATAATTTGTCTCTCAGTAACTAATTTGGTAGATTATTTAGAAAAGTAAATAAACAATCTCCTTAATTGTATGCAATTAAATAAAATCTTTTTAGGTAATCTTTTAGAAAGGTAAATATTTTTCTCTTAAATGTAAATAATCAAATAAAGCTTTTAGAATTAGTTGCCCTAAATACGTGCTTCTAAAAATGATATTTAATTTTTAACAATTAAATCACCCATAAAAAGGAAAAAGAACATAAATGTCATTTAAAAAAGGACTTTTATTGCATAATGAAAAACGATATATTTTTCTTAATTATGGTTAATTCGGTCTTTCCTTAGCCGTTTAGCCGTTGGGGAACGGTCAAAACTCCTATGAGAGAATATATTTTTAGATTTTAGGGATTAATGTCTTAATCCCTCTGCGTCTAAAATGACCGAGGTTTACTCAGCCATGAGTGAATTCAGGTATTTTTAGGAATCTGCAGATTTTTACATTAATCGTTACGTGCATTCATCTGGATTATAAGGGAAAATATTAGTGATCAAGTAAGCGTCGTTATGCGGGCGTGATGAGGGTGCTAATCCTTCCCCACACGTAACCATGCCCCTGAACCCTTGAGATTTCGTAATCTCTGGTTTGCTTTTAGGTTTTCGGTTCGCCTGATATAATAAAAGAGACAGGTGGCGACTCCGTTATCTCAATAAATAATATTACTCTATATAAATAATATAAATACATTATTTCTAATATAAATATATTAGAAATATATTAATATATAAATAATAAATAAAATAAAAATATATAATTTTTTATATTATAAATAATATTAAATAGATAAATATGTTATTATAAAAACTAAAAGACTAATTTTCAAAACTCCGAAATTTCCAAAACCCCCAAAATCCAACAAAACCTTAGACCCAAAAACCCTAACCCTAAACTATAAACCTTAAACCCTACAATTTTATTCATAAACAAATAATATTAAAATATTTAAACAAATAATATATTATTATAAAAACTAAAAAACTGATTTTTTAAAAAATCTAAAATTTCCAAAATTTCCAAAAAAAAAAACCCAAAAATTCACCAAACCCCTAAAGCTTAAACCCCAAATACATCCATTTTGGCTACTAATGGTTTTATGGTTTAGGATTTATGATTTAGGGTTTTAGGATGTATAGGTTAGAGTTTAATGTTTTGGTGGATTTTGGGGTTATTTTGTAAATTTGTAAATTTTGGGTTTTTTTTGAAAATTAGTTTTTTAGTTTTTATAATAATATATTATTTATTTATATATTTAATATTATTGATAATATGATTTTTTATTTAATATAAATATTTTATTTATTATTTATATATACATATATTATTACTGTATATTAATATTACTTATAATATATTTATATTATTTATATAGAGTAATATTATTTATATAATAAAATAAATTGAATTAATCTCAACTGTAGTTTGGAATATATATTATTTGTGCTGAAAACAAAATAAAGATGTAAGTTGGCTTAGTGTTTAGGAGGTTAACTTTGATTCTAAAGGTTCCAAGTTCAAATCTTATTGACTGCATAATTTTTCATATTTTCCTCTAGCAAAATGGTGCCGTTTTGAGCAATTTAGTATTAAAATAGCGGCACCAAAATAACGTCATTTTGGTCTAGCACCAAGTCATCATGTCGTTAAAGAGTTAATGGCACTGTAGTATAAATGAGTTGAAAAATAAAGTATAAACGGGTCACCCCAATAGTTTGGTAGTACTTGGCGTAGTTTACCCTTAATATTATATAATCCTATGATTGAGCGGAAAAAATATAAATGGTAATATTTATAATTAGTTTAATGGTTTTTGAATGAAAAATCATTTTAATTGATTTTTTGAGTATTTTGGTGTGATTATAAGTAGTGTATGTTCTTTTATCCTAGTGTAGATAATTGTCATGTAAATAGAGATAATTCTTTTGTAAATGTCTAAGTAATTTAGATATCCTATAACTCTAATCTCTTAAAGTAGTTTAGATAGCATATAACTCTTATCTACTAAGTAGTTTAGATAAACTTTATCTCTTATCTTATAAGATCATATTTTATCTAGACTAGTTTGAATTTTATTAGAACTCCCTATACTAAATCTATAAATAGTTGGCTTGTATGTACTCTTCAAATCAATTCAAGGAAAAACAGTGAATCAGATTGATCACTGACCAAAATACTTTTCCCTATTTTCTACATGGTATCAGTCTAGGTTTTTCAGATCCTATCCAAAAAAAAAATCCTTGGTTAATGGCTGGCGAAAAAACATTCGAGATTAGCTCAAAATCTAGTCCATCCCCACGGCCACTGAGGGACAATCAATCACATTTGGTTACCTATGTAAGAAATATTAGCGGCCAATTTAGCAAGCAACATGGAGGTAATCTTTCTTTTGCAAATATTGTTGACAACACAAACTTCACTACTTGGATTGTCGATAGTGGAGCCTCTGACCACATGACAGGAGATCTAAGCTTATTTACAGAATTCAGCCAGCTTGGGGCCCAATCCAATATAAAGATGGCAGATGGTTCCTTAGCAGCCATTAGAGGAAGTTGAACAATTCGAGTAAATCAGGATATCGAATTGAACTCCGTGCTTTATGTTCCAAAATTAGCTTGCAACTTGTTATCTGTTAGTAAATTGTCTCGTGACTTGGGATGTTATACTAAATTTGATTTACATGGCTGTGAATTTTAGGTACTGGATTAAGGGAAGATAATTGGCAATGCTAGGCTGCACTGTGTACTCTACATTATTCAAGGTTCTTTGCCTTCACCAAAACAAGCTTATTCCAGTTGTATCTCCGAATCTATTTCGACATCAGACCCTATTTCCAGTCAGATTATGTTACTACACTTTAGACTAGGTCATCCCAATTTCTTTTATTTGGCCAAGATGTACCCAGATTTGTTCACCAATAAGAAGATCAAATCATTTCATTGTGACATCTGTCAATTTGCCAAACATCAAAGAACTACATACCATCCATCCACTTATAAACCTTCTCATCCTTTTTCCATCATCCATAGTGATATTTGGGGCCCTTCCAAAGTTAAAAATGTTAGTGGATCTAGATGGTTTGTAACCTTTATAGATGACCATAGTAGGACTACTTGGACCTTTCTTATGAGGGAAAAATCTGAAGTTAGTGAAAATTTTAAAACCTTTCACAATATGGTCAAAAATCAGTTTCAAAGTAAAGTCCACATTTTTAAAACTGATAATGAGAGTAAATATTTCTCCAAGAGTCTAGGATCCTATTTTAAAGAAAAGGGCATTGTTCATATTAGCTCTTGTGTTGATAGTCCTCAACAGAATGGGGTTGCCGAGAGAAAAAATAGACATCTTTTGGAAGTAGCTAGGTCTCTTTTATTCTCTTCCAATGTTCCTAAATATTTTTGGGGCGAAGCTGTCCTAACTGCCACTCACCTTATTAATAGGATGCCTAGTCGAACACTAAATTTCCAGTCTCCTAAAGATGTTCTTCTTAAAAAATTTCCTTGGTTCAAACCTATGTCATGTGATATTCCACTAAAGATTTTCGGGTGTTTCACTTTTGTTCATGTTTATCAACAACATAGGTCTAAGTTGGATCCAAGGTCACTCAAGTGTGTTTTCTTAGGTTACTCATCCACTAAGAAGGGTTACAAGTGTATTCCCCAGTTACAAAAAAGACTTACATTACTATGGATGTTACCTTCCTTGAAAATAAACTTTATTTCTCTAAAATCGAAATTCAGGGGGAGATTCAAGATGAATTTCAATTTCAGTTTTTTGATAACTTTTAGAACTCGTCAAGTTTATCATCACAACCGACTTCTAATTCACAATCCATTTTTATCCCACAACCCGTGCTTTCATCTCCTTTACAACCATCTCTACATTCTTCTCCTACTAAACAAAATTTCAGCCATGTTAAAACTCCACAAAGAACCTATCCATCACCTTCCAAAACTCCTCAAAAGACCCAACCAGAAGGGAGAGAACTTAGCGTCTACAAAAGGAGAGAGAAGTCCACCTTGCAAACTAGACGCTGCCAATAATTGGAACTGAGTCCAACTACCATGGAAAACTTGGAAGGTACGGATTCTCCTCTTAATGAAAATCCTATTCCTTTTGTTAATACTAATGATTTGCCGATTGCTCAAATGAAAGGTGTGCGGAAGTGTACTTCTCATCCGATAGAAAAGTATGTTGCTTATAGCCGTTTAATGCCATCATTCAAGGCATTCACGACAAAGATTGATGACATTCAGATTCCAAGAACAATAGATGAGGCTTTAGATGATCCTAGGTGGAAGAAGGCGGTCGAGGAAGAAATAAATGCCCTTGATAAAAATGAGACCTGGACTCTGACAGATCTACCTCAAGGAAAGAAGCCAGTGGGATGCAAATGGGTTTTCACAGTAAAGTACAATTCGGATGGCAGCATTGAAAGATTCAAGGCCAGGTTAGTGGCTAAGGGATTCACACAGTCTTATGGTATAGATTACCAAGAAACCTTCACTCCAGTTGCAAAACTAAACACAATAAGAGTTTTACTGTCTCTTGCCGTGAACTAGGATTGGCCACTTCATCAATTAGACATCAAAAATGCCTTCTTGAATGGCAATTTGACAGAGGAAGTGTACATGGAAATTTCGGAGGGCATCAAGAGAGATTGGACAGCTCACAAAGTATGCAAATTGAGAAAATCCTTGTATGGCCTAAAGCAGTCCCCAAGGGCTTGGTTCGATAGATTTGCCAAGGTAATTATTGGGAGTGGTTATAAACAATGTCAAACCGACCATACCTTGTTTATTAAGGTAAATCAAAATGGTAAAAGAACAATTTTAATTGTTTATGTGGATGATATAATAATCACTGGGGATGATGTTGAAGAATTAAAGAGGCTAAAAGATTCACTAGCCAAGGAATTTGAAACCAAAGACCTCGGCAGTCTTAGGTACTTTCTTGGAATAGAAGTGGCAAGATCAAAATCTGGTATAGTTATCTGTCAAAGGAAATACATCCTTGATCTTTTGACAGAAACTGACATGCTTGGTTGTAAACCAGCCGAAACCCCAATAGAGCCCAACTTAAAGTCCAAAAAAGATGATGGAGGTATTCTAGTAAGCAAAGAGCAGTATCAACGGTTGGTTGGTAAGCTAATTTATTTGTCCTTACGAGGCCTGACATTTTTTTTTCTGTTAGTGTTGTTAGCCAGTACATGAATGATCCAAGAGAAGAGCATCTTGATGCCGTATATATAATTTTACGGTACCTTAAAATGACTCCGGAACATGGCTTATTATTTA
This sequence comes from Hibiscus mutabilis, assembly GCA_019671005.1. Classification (NCBI taxonomy): domain Eukaryota; kingdom Viridiplantae; phylum Streptophyta; class Magnoliopsida; order Malvales; family Malvaceae; genus Hibiscus; species Hibiscus mutabilis. The sequence goes on along the minus strand of CM033750.1, from coordinate 38,389,687 downwards.
AGAAAAGTGAAGAAAGGTCAGTAAGAATTTTTACTGATTCAAGTTGGGCTGGTGAGTTAACTGATAGAAGATCAACTAGTGGGTATTGTGCTTTCGTGTGGGAAACTTGGTCACTTGGAGGAGTAAAAAAGCAAGCCGTGGTGTCTAGGAGCAGTGCAGAAGCCGAGTATCGAGCACTAGCACTTGAGATTTGGGAAGGCATGTGGTTACAGAGAATGTAGACCGAAATGGGATTATATCACTACAAGCAGTTTAAGTTGCAAACTGATAGTCAATCTGCTATTAGTATTGCGAAAAATCCTGTTCAACACGACCGTACCAAACATGTGGAGATAGATAGACACTTTATCGCTGAAAAAATCAGCAATGGAGTTATCAAACTCGGCTATGTTCCTACAAAGCAACAGTTAGCCGATATTCTTACCAAGGCTCTTCCAAGAGTGGTTATTGACGATCTTAAATCCAAGCTGGGAATCTACAATATGTATTCACTAGCTTGAGGGGGAGTGTAGATAATTGTCATGTAAATAGAGATAATTCTTTTGTAAATATCTAAGTAATTTAGATATCCTATAACTCTAATCTCTTAAAGTAGTTTAGATAGCATATAACTCTTATCTACTAAGTAGTTTAGATAACCTTTATCTCTTATCTTATAAGATCATATTTTATCTAGACTAGTTTGAATTTTATTAGAACTCCCTGTACTAAATCTATAAATAGTTGGCTTGCATGTACTCTTCAAATCAATTCAAGGAAAAACAGTGAATCAGATTGATCACTGACCAAAATACTTTTCCCTATTTTCTACACCTAGTCTTTTAAGGACACACAATGTGCATACAAGCTGCTCGAGCCCAAGTCATATAAGAATGAAAACATTCCTTTCTCTACCGAGGCCACTCAAATGAGTTTATTTTTAATTGATTAATTAGTTATGAATAAATCTTATATATTATAAATATCAATTAAACTACTATTTTTAATATCATTATATCAATTTTGGGAATTTTGACTGGGGGTGATAATGAGTATAAATGGGATTCTGGACAGGCGCGTTAGGAGTGACCGCACAAGGCCTCCGAGAGAGAGAGGAGCCCCGAAAAATAGAGAACTAAGTTAAATAGTTGTAAAAAAATATAAATTTGCATATATAATTATGTGTATATACATATCAATTATCTAAAATTTTAAACATACAAAAAGAATGACACTTTTTAAGTAAAAATGTTTGATTTTTAGATGTTTATAAGTTAATTTTTTATTGATTAAGAAAACAATATAATAATATTTTTCTATTAAGGTAATTTTTTGGAAGAAAAATATTTGAAGCTTCTCGATGTTGGAAACAACTATTTAAACGAATTTTCCCAAGCTGGTTAGGCAATTTGGATCAACTACAAGTTCTTATCTTGAGATCAAATAGATTTTATGGACAAGTACTGGATAGCTCAGAAGTTACAGTTTCCTTCATACGATTCATTGATATTTCTATTTCTCACAACAACTTCAGTGGCTACTCACCCATAAATTGTTTTAAAAATTTGCATGCCATTAGAGAAGGGAATGAAAAGAAAGATAAACCAGAGTACATGATAGATATATCAACAGGTGGCGTGTGGAATTTTGCATTCGAATTATCTTTTACAACAAAAGGGTTGGAAACAGAGTTTGAGAAACTATTAACCATATGAACAACTATCGACTTCTCCAACAATCAATTCTCAGGAGAAATTCCAAAGACACTTGGAGACGGTTTGTAAGTAGTATGTTAATATTAGCTTAATAATTAATATATTATTATTACGTGTATACATATATTATATTATCATATGTACTTATTATATATGTGTTATTAATATTTACGCAATATATGTATGTGTTTATATATGTGCATAATGTACATTGTATGTATGTTTATACGTGTACGAATGTATATTATTATTATTATTATTATTATTATTATTATTATGCTAAATGGGCTAAATTGAAAAAAAAACAGATGTTAATATAAAAACCTAGTCAATATTGTTATAAGGGTCCAATCCTCAATACAAATATAAAACCCAACTTAAATAAATTACATAGCCCATTTCGGCCAGCCCAATCCCATCTAATTAACCCTAAAACCCTATATGATATATAATATCATTTTTTTCTTGCAGCAGCTGAGGGAGGGCCATTGGATCAAATCCAGATCCAACGGCCACGATCAACACTAAGATGATCTAGCTGGCGCGCGTGTAATTCACCCCCGGGACTGCTCGTCTCCCACTCGCGCGTGCAACGAACGCGCGAGACCGTTCATTCTCCCTCTGCCACGTGTCGAGATCAGAGGCATCTTTTCTCATTCCAAGGCCAGATCTAGGCCGTTTATTCCCCATACAACCACAGCCGTTGGATCAGATCTGATCCAACGACCGTGAGTGGATCTGGCAAAGGACACAACCACCATGACTCTCTCCACGTTGACACCACTCCACCGTACCACCAACTCAACCACCGCGCTCAGAGAACGTGCAAAAAACCAAAACAATGGATTATCAGTATCCAAAAACCAGATGAGACGTATTTAATGTATGGTTTTCTACCAAAAAAAGGGGGGATGAGAGCAATATATGTAAACGAACCAAAAGTGTATTATCATCAGTTTTTCCAAAAATACAAAAAAAAAGCACAAGTCCAGTGGTATTTCTCTTTCTTCTTTTACTCCATGCATATCTTTCAAGGGTATCAATAATATAAAAAAACGTTAAAGAGGTCGGTTCTTACCCTCGTCGATTAAAGTTTCCTGTCGCCGGTAATAAGCTGTAAGGCTCTTAAGCCAAACACGGTGAACCGGTAAAGGAGAGGGGTTGTTTGGTCTTAGTTTACAAAACTTTAAAAAAAAAAAGAGGAGAAAGAGTTTCAGTTTTGTTTTTTAGATCTAGAAAAATAGGTATCTTTCTTCTAAAATCTAAGGTTGGATGTGGGTTTAGAGTGAAAAAAGGGGTGTTGCAGGCCTTGGTTCGAGGACTGCCGGCGAGCGGCGGCCGGCGGTGGTCTGAGGGGGCCGATACGGCAGAAGCTCGCCGATTTCTGGAGAATAGACGGCCGATGTAGGTTCATTTGGCTTCAAGTTGAGAGAATAATAAAAGGGGGGATAGTTTATTTTGAACCCAAAAATTTAAAATGCCAAAGAGGCAGTTTTCGGGCTAAAGGGGTTTATTTATAGACCTAGTTATTTTAAAAATGGTATAACAACGGCTTTAATCCCCCCGCGTTTCTAGATTTTTCGTTTTGAGCTCGCCGCATGGGTCAATTACAATTTTGGACCTTTTTCTTTTCTGTTTTATTTCTATTTGATCACTAAATTAACCGAAATCATATTTATAAATGGTGAAATCACATGTTGACCCATCCCGCGTTTTCAAAATTTCCATTTTGAGCTTGCCCCTTGGTCATATTACACTTCCAGTCCTTATGTGTTTTGCATGGTTCTTAATTCGATCTCTAAATGTACTCTTTAATTTATGCCTTCTATTTTTTTTATTATTCCATTTCAGTCCTTTTTTTCATGTTTAAATATTTATCCTTTTTATGAGTTTTTAGCATGTTCATATCATTCTTTTGGTGTTGGTATATGTTTTGTATAGTATGTTAATTTATATCCATATAATTTGTGTATTAAAATGTGTTATACCGTGTTCCTATGTTTTAATTTATTATGTTCATGCCGTATTCATGTTTGTCTCACATGCTACGTTTTAGTTTAGGTTATATGTCATGTTTGTATGTTTACATGAGTTTTTTGATCTTTTTGCCTTTTAGCTTATATGATAGTGTGATATTGTTTGTCATACACAATGTTTTTATTTATGCATGTAATTTGTGTCATATGTTAAGTATTAAATATTAGTTTTATTCTAGTATGTTGTTTTATTATTTTGGTATCATATTATGCCGTGTGTATATGTCATGTAGGTGGTAGTTATGGTTCATCTTTATGTGTAAGTATGTTAGATTTAATTAATTTAGTTTTGGAAAGCATGTCTCTTTCTGCATGTTTATATTTGAATTTGTTGTTTTATTTTTAGGACATGTTACAATATTTTTGTTCATACATTTTGCATTTTAATATTATTATGTTTATGTCTTTTATGTTTTTGTAGTTCCATGCCTTTTTAAATATTTGTTTATAATGTTTTTTAGGTTTGCATAATGAAATATATAATGTCATTGTGGTGCCCTTTTATCCGAGCGTAAACGGGGCCAGTATCAGGCGTAGTGATAGTGGTTGGGCGTTTACTCTCGAATAACGGGGCCTTTAAAATTTATTCGCAATTATAACCGAATTTTAAACTAATCGTCACTTTAATCCAGAAAATTTAATATTAATAAAGCGGTAATTATTAAAGTACCAATTTTGGGCGGTGTGGGGGTGCTAATCCTTCCCCATCCGTAACCGACTCCCGAACCCAATAGTTTTCAAATCTCTGGTTTTATGGTGTCCGGCCTACCTAAGTGGCCGGTGGCGACTCCAATTTTTAAATAAAATGCGGTTTTTTAAAACCCCCACGGAATAAACATTTTATATCAGAAAAATCACAAACACCTCGAAAATCCACTTTTTAGCGAAGAGGGGACATCGTTACAGATGGCGACTCCGCTGGGGACCAATTTTTTGTTTTTCGAAAACAAGGAGAGAGTCAAGCTTTTTAAAATAACTACCGCTTTATTAATATTAGAAATTTTGGGTTAAAGTGACTATTAAATTAACATTTAGTTATAATTGCGCGTTTATTTTAACGCATTTAAAATATGGCATATAAACCTATTTTTTTAAGTGGGGGAAAATGCTAATGCTTTCATGGAGATATCGTTCTCCCGTGTGGGCCTAGCAAGTACCTTCAGGGCTCGAGTACCTTATACTTTCGTGAGGATATCGTTCCTTCGTATGGGTATAAGCGAATGGGTCCCCCTGAATTGAACCCGGTTGAAAGGAGCCTATAATGGGTGATGATCGGGGGCCTTGCTACTCTTAGTAGAGGACAGCGAGGACAATTCGGGTACCTCCAGAACCAAAACTGCATGTAGAGAACACATAGAAACCCACCATGTTAGAGCCATGCGGATAACCTAGGTGTCTTAGATGAAATGTAAATAGGATTTCCTTGTTGTTTATCACATTTAATTTGCCCTTTTATTACGTATTTATCATTTGCGTCCGGTACTGACTTGTTTTCTTTTTTGTTTTGTTTTTTGCATATCATCGCATTCGCATTACAGTGGGCATTGATTCCCGAGTGGTTTCTCCCATAATAGAAGATTGTTCATGATGGACCAAAGGTTCTTTGACCTGAAGGAAGGGGGTCTAGTTCCATCCCGAGGCTAGGCCAGAGACAACCGAAGAAGAATCATTCAAGTACTCCAGAATAGATTCGGTAAGTAGTGTCAGTTCTGGTGACAAGCAAGATGAAATACAAGAACTAAAGAAGCAGATGTCTGAAATGATGGACCAGATGAATGCTATGATGAAAGGCAAGCATCATGTCGAACTCAGAAAATATTCGATCGAAGATCAGAATGCGGAACAGAATGGTCAGAATGTCGAGACAGACAACACCGTTAAATATGACAAATCAAATCCCTTTGTGATCAATCTCGAGAAGCAGTCAAGTAGCATATCTGGGGTAGATACCAAGGGAACAGAGGCAAAACCAGGGGAAGCTCGAGAATCTAATGACATCAGAAGGGCCCTCGAAAGTCTGGGGTAGATATCATTGGTATGATAAGGCGATTCGATTCATCACACTGAAAATTGTAGGGCCCTGAAGAACAGAGTTTAAGATCTTATCAGAATGAGAGTTTTGAGTTTCGAAAATGGACAACCCCGGTTCTACAGCAAGCCAGCCGTTGCCCGAGGGGTAAAGTCGAAGGAGGGTCAATACCCAGCCCAAGGTTCGGGTAACACAGAAGTGGGTCACTCAAGCAGGATAAATTTAGGAGTCAAGGATAAAAGAGTCTCAGAAGATGAATTTGCATGCAAGTGCGGCCAGCTCGAGCATGAGAGGCACGATATGAGCATGAAATTAAAGAATGTACAAGATGAGTACCAGAAGTTGCACTTTGAATTCAAGAATGTCGGTCTGGGTGACACCGTGGAAGAGTGGGTCAATGGTATGATTCAACTGAGGAACGGTTCAGAACGCTGGAAGCAGAAATGCAAGAATAGTAAGAATAAAGTCAGATCATTATCACAGAAGCTGGAAGAAGCTGAGGGCCAACGCGACCTTCTCCAAAGTGAGTTGGAAAACAGTCTGGCCATGGAAGATATCCTAAAATCAAGTCTAAACCAGGAAAGGAATGAATTACAAGCCTTTCAAATGGAAAACGCAACACTCAAAGAACAGGTAGCGAGGCTCGAGACTTCTTTACGTACCAGTGAGATCCGTGCTGGAGCAATGACCGTTAAGCTACAAAGGCCGAGCAAACAATACAGGAGAAAGACCGGGACATGAAGATGGTTACGACTCAAGCCCGATAAGTAGCTCAACAGGTAGCAGATTTAGCCGATGCAGCAGCACCAATAAGCCAGAATATGGATCCAACGTTGGACCGCGAAGGAAAGCTGACAGGACTGTTGAATGAGGTCAAGAAATTAGGTGCCAGGGCTCACCGCTAGCTGTAAAACCCTAATATCGGATGTAATGAAACCTTTTGGTCTGAATGAAAGATGTCCTATAGGGACAAATCACTTGCGGAATCAATGTTTTATTGCATCTATGCATTGCATTTGCATCACGTCATTTGCATTGTTTAATAATTTTATCATCACATGACACTTCATCATTTAATACTTGGGGTTCGATGGCAGAGTTAGTTGGAAAATGGAACGAACCGAAGAGTCAAGGCTTGACCAGCTAGAAGAAAAAATCGAGAAAAGGCTTAAGAAGAAAGAAAAGATAAATGTTTTCAATACGAGAGAACTCTGCCTACTCCCTGATTTGGTCATTCCTCCAGATTTCAAGGTTCCCAGATTTGCGCAGTATGGCGGAACCAGCTGCACGAAGATTCACTTAACCATGTTATGTAGAAAAATGGAAGGATACATGAAGAATGAAGAGTTTTTAATCCACCACTTCCATGATAGCCTGACGGGACCTGCAGCAGCGTGGTATAACCGTTTGAACAGAAACCAAGTTAGATCATGGAGTGACCTCGCTAATGCCTTCTTGGGTCAATACAAATATGCTTTAGATTTAGCACCATGCCGTCAGTTTCTTCAGAATGAGAAAATGAGACTAAATGAAAGCTTCAGGGAGTATGCACTAAGGTGGCGATGTTTGGCGACCCAAGTCCAGCCTCCTATAGCGGAAGAAGAGTTAACTCCCCTGTTCTATGCAACGCTTCCCTCTCCTTTCTTCGATGTGATGTTGGAGAAATCGAGAAATAGATTTGAAGATTTCATGATGATTGTAGAGAGGATAGAATACGCAATCAAAGAAGGAAAATTGGGGTCTAAGTCTAAGGACCGAATTGAAGATAAGATAGATAAAGATGAAGAGGTAAATGAGTGTCATCTCCAGGGTTCGCGTGGCTGTAAAAGAAGAAGACATACTGACACCTCAAAGTCATCAAGGAAAATTCCTCGGACGAGCGCAAATTTGGAAGTGTTTGGAACATATATCTCAGACATTTGGCCTCATCTGGTAGGAGTCACTATCTTGCTCCTAGTCCGATGAAGATTGCACCTGATCCGTTTGCCCATAGTTTTGACTCGAGTAGCACATACGAATTTCATATGAGGGCACCAGGGCATCCCACCAGGAAATGTAGACCTTTATTGGGGGAAATCAAGAATCTGATCAATGAGGGAACTCTGACACGAGAGTTGATCCAGCAGTGGAGGACCAAGGATGAGGGGTAAGTCTGCATAGTGCTGAAGAAGCCAGAGATATCTCTACATTAAAAGACCTTCCTGAAATAATACAAGAATCAACTTTACTACATGTGGCCCCCATGTGGTAAAGATCTTTTGTGATAGGGCATGTTTGTTGATTTTTATTCCAATGAAGAACGCATTTCGCTTAACATATAATGTTTTTGAAAGTACATAGATATATATTTTCTCGCCGTTGTAGGACACTGGATATCAATTGCAAGATGTGACATTAGATAGATATTTTGACAATGGTGGGGTGTAATCTTCCCTGCCAGACTCTATTCAGCAAAGCGAGACTACTACTCTCTCGATGATGTTCAAGGACGAAAAAGCTCCAAATGTCAACCATGTAGAGTCGCTTGAAATTGAAACTCTAGGCATAATCTTCTAGGTAGTAAATAAGTAAAAATAAGAATTAAAAGAGAAAGAATTGAAGAAAAAAGAAAGAAAAAGAAAAGAATAATAAAAAGCACTCCTATGTTCAAAACCTGGTAATAGGCTTGTTCGGATAAGAGTGTGGGAATTTTGGGGCACTCCGCTGAGGCGATAAGGTGGAGACACATCATCCAATTCAAGAAACCTTAGCTTCATGAGTGATGGTAATATTTTCAAATCGTGACTATGCCGAGTAACTTGGGGGCAGTGTTGTTTGCTCCATCGTTGTCCTCAAGACAAATGACTGTGACGAATTGATTTCCTCAAATAATGATAAAAACAAAAAAAACAAAAAACAAAAAAGAAGAGAAATATGAAAGAAAAAGAAGAAAAAAAGAAAAAGAGAGAAAAAAAAAAGAAAAAAGGAAAAAGAAGGAGAAAAGAAGAGAAAATAAAAGAAAAGAGAGAAAATAGACGATATCATAGGAAAAATTAAGACTCACACCACCCAGAACTCTATTCCTAGAGTAATATTTCTATGCTCGAGTGGTCATACAAGCCCACCCTTTTTGGGGGCGGAGTAGATAATGAGAATTGAGAAAGAATAGTATTCTGCAGCAACGCGGTAATCATGAGGATGAACCGAGTCACCAGGGAAGACTTCACATCCTTGAATTACTGAGTAGTTAAATCTAAGCCGCTCTTGCACTTGATATCCAGAGTGCCTATTCTGTGATTTCAAGATCTAAATGATACCCTTCAGTGGAATACCAATCAACAAATTGACAAGTTAAAGCAACAAAGATTTCCATGTATTACTTCAGGGATAAGATCCAGAACACAAGGTTGCGGATACTATTGGAACACCTAACCAGAAACGACCCCACAATACATAGAATGAAGATGACAGAAGTATAGGTGTCAGACAACTCAAGAACAAGAAGCGGGTTCCAGCCATGATGCCTTGTTTAGTTTAAGAAAATGAAGGACGAAACAAGATAAGAATGAGCTTACAAAGTATGAGGGACGGTAAAAGGTAAACATTGAGTCTCCAAAAGATTAAAGCATAGGGATCGAGAAATGGTTCCCATCCAAAGGCAACAAGAAGATTGAGGTTAAGAAGCATTTTGCTCACCCCGATGACGAAACTAAAAAATACTCAGAATGTTGGGTCAAAAGAGTTAGAAGGTAGCCGAGCACGATCGAGTGAGAAAATGCATAACATAAAGAATGGTAAGAATCTCTGCACATGCATGATATAGGGTTTGTTGGTGAAGCGGGCAGAGACCCCGAAGAAGAAAGGCAAGTGCACGCGCAAAAGAACGAGAACGGGTACTCATTTAACAAAAAATGACAGAAATGAAGATCAAAACTGAGCATACTGCAAAAAGAAAGGAAACAGAGAAATCCGAAGAATGACTTTTCAGGGCATAAGATTTTAAAACAGGCCTAAGAAAAAGAAAGAAAAAGAAATAAGAAAAAAAGAAAAGAGAGTGGAAGAAAAAAGAAAAAATAAAAAAAATAAAAAAATAAAAAAAAGAAACAAAGAAAATGAAGAAGAAAAAAGAAACAAGAAAAAGAGAAGAAGAAGAAGAAGAAAGCACGGCATTGCATGCATCATATAGATAGAGGCATGTCAATTTTTGCTTGTTCCTAGGCAGATATTTGAAGAATCGTCAAAGCATTTACTAAAGAAAAGAAAGATCGACAACCATAGCGGCGTGAGGCCTAGATGTTAAATCCTTCGGGTCACCGGTAAGTCATTCGGGCACGATGTTAAGTCCTTCGGGCCACCAATAGGTCTTTCGAGCATGGTGATAAGTCCTTCGGGCCATCAATAAGACCTTCGGGCATGATGCGACAGCATGAGTAGCGTGAGTCCAGAAAGATCGGCAGCCATAGCAGCGTGAGGCTCAGATGTTAAATCCTTCGGGTCATAGGTAAGTCCTTCGGGTATAATGTTAAGTCATTCGGGCCATCAGTAAGTCGTTCGAGCATGGTGATAAGTCTTTCGGGCATGATGCGGCAGCATGAGTAGCGTGAGTCCAGAAAGATCGGCAGCCATAACGGCGTGAGGCCCAGACGTTAAATCCTTCGAGTCATCGGTAAGTCCTTCGGGCACGATGCTAAGTCCTTCGGGCCACCAATAAGTCTTTCGAGCATGGTGATAAGTCCTTTGGGCCATCAGTAAGTCCTTCGGGCATGATTCGGCACCATGAGTAGCGTGAGTCCAGAAAGATCGTCAGCCATAGCGGCGTAAGGCCTAGACGTTAAATCATTCAAGTCATCGATAAGTCCTTCGGGCACGATGCTAATTCCTTCGGGCCACCAATAAGTCTTTCGAGCATGGTGATAAATCCTTCGGGTCATCGGTAAGTCCTTCGGGCACGATGTTATGTCCTTCGGACCACCAATAAGTCTTTCGAGCATGGTGATAAGTCCTTCGGGCCATTGACAAGTCCTTCGGGCATGATGCGGCAGCCTTAGTAGCATAGGTCCAAAAATGTCAACAGCCTCGAAAAAGAAGAAATGAGAAAAAAGAGAGCAGAAAAAGTAGAAAAAGAATAGAGAAAGAAGGAAAAAGAAGAAGAGGGAAAAAAGAAGAAAAAGAGGAAAGAAAAATCGAAAACAAATGTTATATAAAGGAAAAGCTTACGTTTTCGAACCCCCCAGTGAAAGGCTCCATATAGGAAGAGCCCTAACTCTAGAATCTCAAAAAAAGAGCCAAAGGTGAAGAAGTTCTATATAAGGAGAACTTAAGAGCCTGAAGATTCGGCCGAGGAAAAGCGGAGAGTTCCAGAAGAACACGTGATTCCGAAGTCGTGAGCAGAGAAGTCGGATAAAAATGAGTGCTTTCAGTATTTGCTTTGTTCTCGTTTCACTAGAACAAGCAAAGAGGGGCAACTGTAATCACTCATTTTTATCCGGTTTGTAAGTAGTATGTTAATATTAGCTTAATAATTAATATATTATTATTACGTGTATACATATATTATATTATCATATGTGCTTATTATATACGTGTTATTAATATTTACGCAATATATGTATGTGTTTATATATGTGCATAATGTACATTGTATGTATGTTTATACGTGTACGAATGTATATATTATTATTATTATTATTATTATTATTATTATTATTATTATTATTATGCTAAATGGGCTAAATTGAAAAAAAACAGATCTTAATATAAAAACCTAGTCAATATTGTTATAAGGGTCCAGTCTTCAATACAAATATAAAACCTAACTTAAATAAATTACATAGCCCATTTCAGCCAGCCCAATCCCATCTAATTAACCCTAAAACCCTATATGATATCTAATATCATTTTTTCTTGTAGCAACTGAGGGAGGGCCATTGGATCAAATCCAGATCCAAGGGCCACGATCAACACTAAGATGATCCAGCTGGCGTGCGTGTAATTCACCCCCGGGACTGCTCGTCTCCCACTCGCGCGTGCAACGCACGCGAAGACCGTTCATTCCCCTTCTGCCGCGCTTCAAGATCAGAGGCATCTTTTCTCATTCCAAGGTCAGATCTAGGCCGTTTATTCCCCATGCAATCACAACCGTTGGATCAGATTTGATCCAACGACCGTGAGTGGATCTGGCAGAGGACACCACAACCATGACTCTCTCCACGTTGACACCACTTCACCATACCACCAACTCAACCACCGCGCTCAGAGAACGTGCAAAACACCAAAACAATGGATTATCAGTCTCCGAAAACTAGATGAGACGTATTTAATGTATGGTTTTCTACCAAAAAAAAGGGAGATGAGAGCAATATATGTAAGCGAACCAAAAGTGTATTATCATCAGTTTTTCCAGAAATACAAAAAAAACACAATTCCAGTGGTATTTCTCTTTCTTCTTTTACTGCATGCATATCTTTCAAGGGTATCAACAATATAAAAAAAACGTTAAAGAGGTCGGTTCTTACCCTCGTTGATTAAAGTTTCCCACTGCCGGTAATAAGCTGTAAAGCTCTTAAGCCAAACACGGTGAACCGGTAAAGGAGAGGGGTTGTTTGGTCTTAGTTTACAAAACTTTTTAAAAAAAAAAGAGGAGAAAGAGTTTCGGTTTTGTTTTTTAGATCTAGAAAAATAGGTCTCTTTCTTCTAAAATCTAAGGTTGGATGTGGGTTTAGAGTGAAAAAAGGGGTGTTTTAGGCCTTGGTTCGAGGACCCGGCGGTGGTTTGAGGGGGCCGATACGGCGGAAGCTCACCGATTTCTGGAGAATAGGGCAGCCGATGTAGGTTCATTTGGCTTCAAGTTGAGAGAATAATAAAAAGGGGATAGTTTATTTTGAAGCCAAAAATTTAAAATGCCAAATAGGCAGTTTTCGGGATAAATGGGTTTATTTATAGACCTGGTTATTTTAAAAATGGTATAACAACGGCTTTAATCCCACCGCGTTTCTAGATTTTTCGTTTTGAGCTCGCCGCATGGGTCAATTACAATTCCGGTCCTTTTTCTTTTCTATTTTATTTCGATTTGATCACTAAATTAACCGAAATCATATTTATAAATGGTGAAATCACATGTTGAACCATCCCGCGTTTTCCAAAATTTCCATTTTGAGCTTGCCCCTTGGTCATATTACACTTCCAGTCCTTATGTGTTTTGCATGGTTCTTAATTCGATCCCTAAATATAATCTTTAATTTATGCTTTCTTTTTTATTATTATTTCATTTCAGTCCTTTTTTCATGTTTAAATATTTATCCTTTTTATGTGTTTTTAGCATGCTCATATTATTCTTTTGGTGTTGGTATATGTTTTGTATAGTATGTTAATTTATATCCATATAATTTGTGTATTAAAATGTGTTATACCGTGTTCCTATGTTTTAATTTATTCTGTTCATGCCGTATTCATGTTTGTCTCACATGCTACGTTTTAGTTTAGGTTATATGTCATGTTCGGATGTTTACATGAGTTTTTTGATCTTTTTGCCTCTTAGCTTATATGATAGTGTGATATTGTTTGTCATACACAATGTTTTTATTTATGCATGTAATTTGTGTCATATGTTAAGTATTAAATATTAGTTTTATTCTAGTATGTTGTTTTATTATTTTGGTATCATATTATGCCGTGTGTATATGTCATGTAGGTGGTACTTGTGGTTCATCTTTATGCGTAAGTATGTTAGATTTAATTAATTTAGTTTTGGAAAGCATGTCTCTTTCTGCATGTTTATATTTGAATTTGTTGTTTTATTTTTAGGACATGTTACAATATTTTTGTTCATACATTTTGCATTTTAATATTATTATGTTTATGTCTTTTATGTTTTTGTATTTCCATGTCTTTGTAAATATTTGTTTATAATGTTTTTTAGGTTTGCATAATGGAATATATAATGTCAATGCAGTGCCCTTTTATCCGAGCGTAAACGGGGCCAGTATCAGGCGTAGTGATAGTGGTTGGGCGTTTACTTTCGGATAACGGGGCCTTTAAAATTTATTCGCAATTATAACAGAATTTTAAACTAATCGTCACTTTAATCCAGAAAATTTAATATTAATAAAGCGGTAATTATTAAAGTACCAATTTTGGGCGGTGAGGGGGTGCTAATCCTTCCCCATCCGTAACCGACTCCCGAACCCAATAGTTTTCAAATCTCTGGTTTTATGGTGTCCGGCCTACCTAAGTGGCTAGTGGCGACTCCAATTTTTAAATAAAATGCGGTTTTTTAAAACCCCTACGAAATAAATATTTTATATCCGAAAAATCACAAACACCTCGAAAATTCACTTTTTAGCGAAGAGGGGACATCGCTACACATGTACAATAGTTCTCTTTCAGGTTCCAAACTTTTTCTCAATCTTGAATTTATTTTCACCGGTAAAAAGTTTATTTTAGAACTAATATTTTCATTGTAGGCCATCTACCATCAGGAATATTTGACAACCTTTTCAAATTGCAAGATATCGACTTAAATGGGAATCAAATTTCTGGTAGAATTCCAAAGAGTTTATTCAAGTGCAAAAACTTGACGTATTTATCATTGCATAACAACTCTTTGGAGGGCAGTATGCCTATAGAAATTGGAAATTTAATTATGCTCCAATTTTTGTATCTTGATCATAACAACCTCAAACGTAAACAATTCCTGATTTTTATTTCATTTCCTTATTTATTATTCAATTTTTTGACCCGAAACCTTAATGGGCGAACTTATGCTAGTCACTAGGACAAACAATAGGTTTCTAACAGTAAAGTTAGTAATAATTTTATTCTCTTAACATAATAATAATACTTCAGTTTTGGCTCTGAAAAAGCAAATTAACCATTTATTTGATGCTCTTAACTCTTGGGACTTGGTACATAAAGAAAGAAAATCGTATGTGGCATTTTCACGTTCAGGGCATGATGTATTTTATGGATGCTTCAGTGAGTAAATCGGTCGTTTTTGAAGTTCAATTATGATTTAAATATTTTACCCTTAAAACTATTTGGAGCTTTCATTAATAAAAAAAATTGAATAAAATGTCCATGTTTAAGAAAAAAAAAAAAGAAATAGAAAAACATATGCCTATATTACTCCACAAAAATATTATGGATATTCTAGAAAACTATTAATAAATTTTGATGGATTTTTTATATATATATTTTCAGGTGAAGTTGCATTGGTTATTGGAAACCTTTCTTCTCTCTGGGAGATTAACCTCTCTCATAATAACTTTAAAGGTATAACATCCTATTTCTTATCTTTTCTTGTACAATTCTTTCTTTTGTTCAGAAAGAATTTTTATTTTACTCGGTAAATATGATTTCTTATTGATATAATCATACAAACCTATCATGATTAAGAACATTGTTAAAAACCTCCCAAAAATTAAATGAAAAAAAATAGTACTCGACAACTAAAAAATATAGAAACAAAATGTCGCCTTCCACAGTGAACATTAACCTGGTACAACAATACATAACAGAACACTAACCCATCCAATTATTACAGAATACACCAACTCATGAAACCAATAAACACAGCAGCACAATTAACTAAGAAATCTAAAGTAGAGAATGAACTCCTTTTGATGCACAAAACTCAGGATTATAGTCTGCAACAAGAAACTCCATTTTAGGCACCTGGCTCAAAACATGAATTCTGCCATCCCTTGCCAACCTTGAATTCACCACCACCTAGCTTTTAAAAATCTCATTACTCTACAGTCATGCTCTTCTTCTCTAGTTAATAAAACAAATTCTATGCAGCCTCCTCCATACAATAGAAATATCTCCTAATATCGCCCCTAAGGTTACAGGACAAAAAAACAAAAAACAAAGGAGTTAATATGAAAAGCAAACCTCCCAACAAAGAATTGAATAAGGAAATGGTTTTCTCATTACTAATCTTTTGCTCCATTAACAGCCTCCTTTATTATTTGAACGCACTTTGCATTTGTCTCGCTTACCCATAGGCAAACTGATTCTTCATCAATACTTACTTCTCACCTTAAACCGAGTCAAGGCAACACTGATTAATTTCCCGTCACCTAAAATCCCTTCAGTCTACTCACTGCCTTACGTTTACGAGCGTGATTAATGTATTGTTGTTGGAACACAATAATTTAATGTATTTCTTACTCAACAATTCAAAATCTTTCAAACTTGGAATGTACAACTAACAATCTCATTGCAGGCCATTTACCCTCACGAAAAATATGCGTAAAACACACAAGATAACGCCTCCACATGAGCATCAATCAACACCAAAACGTCCCAAAACTTCCAAGGACGACAATCTTTATGCATAATCCAACTTAAAGCCACAACCGAATCCGATTCCACAATCAAGCTCACACAAACACGCCACCGTAATCCAACAAATAACAAAAGAGCACATTCTACGGCTCGCAACTCCGCCTCATTTAACTCCATGATTCATAACGGTCCCGAAAAAGCCGCCAAAACCAAACCTTCATCATTCCTCAAGACACCACCAAAACCAGCGAGGCCCGGGTTTCCACGTGCGGAACCATCCGTATTAAGTTTGAGAACCCCTTGAGGCGGCGTTGACCATGTTACACCCCTTTTAACACAAATCTGACCCATTACAGACATACACCACCTCGGACATTCCCATCATTGTGATTCATAACTACAAACATCCTCCGGCATCACCTTTACCCAGTAAAACGATCAAAGTTTAATGAGAAAGAACACTTCCTCCAACACCATCCGCTTACCATTAAACACAAATTCATTCCGGGCCAACTAAAGCGACCAAAGGACCGAAGCAACACAGGCCACCCACCATTGTCTCAATTGTCCCGAAAATGAACAATGGAAACCCAGGATAAGAAACTCAGACAACAAATGAGGGAATGGAAGACACGTCCCACCAACACAAGTACTAATCCCTCACAGCTCGAACCAACGGACAAAAAATAACAACTGATCCGTTTCATCAGTAGGTCCCGAACACCACACGCAGCGACCTTGTTCGTCCGAGAAATGAATCCCTCGCGCGCGCAAGAAACTCCCTGTAGGCAATCGACCAAGCCAAAGAAGCCAGAGAAAAGCCTGCACTTTAGGTGGAACCATAATCTTCCACACAAAACTAACCCCGACATCACCATCGCCTAAACGATCCGCCAACATAAGATGTGTTAATCGCTGAACCGAGAATTGTCCCTTCTCATACGGTTTCCAAATTAACACATCCGGCACCTCCTGCTTTAACACAATCGGACAAATCAAGCTCACCAACTCTATCAAACTCTGCCCCTCGAAGACCCGCAACACTCTACGGAAAAAAGATCGCCAAATCCCGTGATCAAAGCAACCATCCACTGCATAGCGCATACTAATTTGTTCACCGCCAAAGAGAACAAACGTGGATAGACATCTTTTAACTGCTGTTTGATACACCACGGATCCCATCAAAACATCACCTTTGAACCATCTCCCACCTTCCATAAAAACCTGGACATAACCATGGCCGAACCCACCTCAACACTTGATGCCGATTGGACAATCTGCTTCCAAACCACAGACATTGTATTCAATCGTGATGTCTCGAACCTCCACCACAGTACAGCTTGCCCATACTTAGCCACAATCAGCCCACACCACAAGGAGTTAGGATTTTGAGCGTATCGCCACGCCCACTTAGATAACATGGCAATATTCCGAACCCGTAAATCAACAATCCCAACACCCCCTAACTGTTGTGGTCGACACACCTTACTCCAACAAACCCGACTCATCTTTCTTTGCAAAGTCACACACCCCATAAGAAGGCCCTACGGATCTGATCTATCTTTGCAATCACCTCCTTCGGCACCACTAATAAACCCATGTAATAAATCAGTAACGACGATAAAACTGAATTCACTAAAACCACTCTCGCTGCAAAAGACATAGAGGTTCTCTTATAACCTGCCAATTTCGTCCGAAACTGATTCTTCATCAATACTTAGTTTTCACCTTAAACCGAGTCAAGGCAACACTGATACGATTGCCCGTCACCTAAAATCCCTTCAGTCTACTCACCGCCATATGCTTACGATCGTGATTAATGTATTGCGGTTGGAACTCAATAATTGAACGTATTTCTTACTCAACAATTCAAAATCTTTCAAACTTGGAATGTATAATTACTAACAATCTCATTGCAGGCCATTTATCGTCGGGGATATTTGACAATCTTTCTAAATTGCAAGTATTAGAGTTACGTTAAAATCAAATTTCTGGTAGAATTCCAAGTAGCATATTCAAGTGCAAAGAGATGACGGTTTTATCGCTCTATGACAACGCTTTGGAGGGAAGTATACCCATAGAAATCGGAAATTTGACGATGCTCGAATCTTTGCTTCTTGGATATAACAACCTCAGTGGTAAGTTTCTATTTTTATTATTTAATTTCTATGAACAATTGTTTTAAATATTGATGCATGACTTCAAACAACCATTAAGTTCAATGCAATAGGATGAAACATATCCATACAGTACATCTTTAATTTTTTTATGTAAATTTAGCCACCAAGCTATTATTTGGTGTGAATTTAAGCCTATTTAAAAAGAAAAAAACAAATATTAAAAAAAAACAAGGGCCTGATTAATGGTTCATTTAACTCGTATTTTTCAACGAAGTGGGCCTGATAAAAGGTTGGATATTGAAGCAAACCTTCAACATTTATGGTAGGGATGGCAACGGGGCGGGTTTTTGGCCGCTCTGAACCCATCTCGATCTATTAACTCTTAAACTCGACTCCGCCCTGCCATGAGATTAAAATATTAATTTACCCGCTCTAATTTATAAATCTCTAAACCTGATCCCGACTCGACCCAAAAATTTAAAAAATATATTAAATTTCGTCGATGATAAATGTTAGATCCGATCGAACCACCACTACATTCACAAAATATAAATTTCACAGACTTTAAAACTATATAAAAAATAAAATAAAATCAATTAAATTACACACATAAAAATACATATTTAAAAAAAATAAACTCGAACCATTGACCTTTAGAATTAGATATGTTAAAATTTGAACAATATCTAACAAAAGTTTACGATAAACACAAACTAAAAAAATAAGTTGAAACCCTAAAAGTGTTTATAAATAGTGATATTTTTAAAAATATAATAAAAATTAATAAAAATAAAAAAATATACCGAGGCGGGGAAGGGAATTTCCATCTCATACCCAAACCCGCCCCGACTTAATATTTTTTAATACCCGTCCTGCGCCGATTCCCAAAAATTATAAGAAAAAATCCGATTGGGTCATGACACACCAGAACAGGTCGAGGACGAGTATTTTTGCTCCTTAATTTATTGTTGTTGCATGTGGGAATTTTATCACAGTTTAAGGCTTTTATTCTTCAATATGCCAATGAATAAATTGACCATATTTATTGCAGGTTCTGTTCCGTCCTCAATCTTCAACATTTCTTCTTTGCAACAAATTTCACTAGGATACAACAATCTCTTTGGTTATGTCTCCTCCAATATGTTTGATTACCTTCCTCGATTATATTATCTTGATTTGCAAAGTGTCGACTTTCTAGAAGAATTCCAATGAGTTTATTCAAATGCAAAAATTTAAATAGTTTGGATTTGAGTAATAATCATTTGGAGGGGACTATGCCGTTAGAAATCTCAAATTTGACTTCACTCAAGTATTTCGACATCAGAGGGAACAACTTTTCAGGTAAGCTAAATGACTCGTCCTGCTTCAATAATATGCTTAAATATAAAGGAATTATTTATCGTTGAACTTTTTCTAAATATATATTTTTTTTGAACAATTTTTACTAGGGAATGGGGAAGTGGAAATATGCTCCTAATGCCACAACCTAGGGGAAAGAGAATATTGATAATTGAGAACTATATTTTCTTTTGCTCAGCAATATGTTTTATTATTGATTAATCATAAACCTTAACTCGAATTGTGTGTTTCGTTAAAAACTTTTCTAAATTTAAATGGAGAAAAAGAGTACAATACATTTGGATGTACAACGAAAAAAAACCCTACTTCCTGAAAAACAAGAACATCACGCTTACAAAACACAAGCAAGAAAGCAAAGAATTTTGAATTACCAAATATAATGCAACCAAAAAACGAAGGAATAATACCAAGTTTTTAGGTAAGGGTGATTTGAATAGAGTCCAAAAACAAGAATTTTGAATTCCAAAAAACATCATTCACGCAACAGTGACCAACCAATTAACACTATCCTATAAAAAGACTAATCCACGACACTCCCTGTTAAATTCTCCACGTGCTTCAACACATTCCAATTCAAAAGGGACACTGCAGCTCCAAAAAGCAAAGGGAAAACTCCATGAAACACATTGATAACCGCCAATCAACTTTCACACTCACACCACATTTGAAGACTGCAACAAACCAATTCCACGCCACCAAGTTATAACCCTTGACGCATCAAAATTTTGCCCCACAAAACAGGCTTATATTATCCTGAGTCCTTCGATAAAACATAGCAACGGTAAACAAATGAAGTACACTAACACAACAGCCAAAGCAACCATCAAAAACACGAAAAAATCAGAAACTTTTTATAGTGTTAAACCCTCCACAGCACACCTCGAAAACTCTTGTCCCAAACTTCTGAGTCCCCAAGAGCCAAAATCAAACGAAATGCAATACCATAATCCAACCACAATTTACAGACCTAAGCTATCTCCATCTCTTCCAAAACTCTATCCTCATCCACTTTCCTGCTATTTAAACTTATTTAAGGATAATTCTATTTGAACCAATTTCCTAATCACTTCCTCTTCATCACTATGTATGCTCTAGAGATTGTTGACTTCTAAATATATTATTGTAGTTTATTTTAGCTTTTTAATTTCTTAACATGGTAACATTTTTGGCTCATACAAATGAATTAATTACATATTTGATACTTTTAATTAATAGGATTTGTACATGAAAAAATAGTACAATTTCTTGTTCAATTTACAACCCAATTATATATATAATTTATAATCCATAGCTATATAATATATAATATCTCTTGCAATTGTATGTGGAGACCACTAAACTACTTGTGTGTATTCCTTACCCAAAACATAACTCAGAGAAACGAAACAAATTATTTATTTGTCTTATTAGTTATTTGTTTTATTAGTTTGCTCGTCCTTAAGTTCATATTATTGTATATGACACATAGTATATGAGTTGTAGTTCTGATTACAGACCAAACAAAATCACTTAAATTTAAAAAATGCAAATGCAAAGATACTCAACCACACTACTCCACTCATCAAGGCATAACATAATTATATCGCCAAGTTTCTTCGACTATTTTAATTATATAGTTGTATTTTATTTTAGCTTTATAATTTAATTTCTTAAGATGGTAATATTTTTGGCTCATACAAAAATGAATCGTTTACATATTTGATACTTTTAACAAATAGGATAGTACATGAAAAATTAGTACAATTTCTTGTTAAATTTACAACTTTTAAGAAATTATTATGCCAAACATTTGCAGGGTTGCAAACTCAACCCAATTATATAATTATAATTTATATTGCATAGCTATATAATATATAATATGTCTTGAATCGATGTAAATGATAAAACACATAGCTGTCTTGCAATTGGATGTGGAGACCACTAACCAGTTGTACGTATTTGTTAGGGTGATAACGAGCCGAGCCGAGTGTCCAAGTTCGGCTCGGCTCGAAAATAATATTACTGAGCTCGAAGCTTGTCGAGTTTAAAATTTTAGGCTTGAGCTCGATTTGGACAGTTTGAGCTCGGCTCAAGCTCGGTTTGTTGCTTTCCTCAAATTGCTTTTAAATATTTTTTATATTTTGAAAAATAACATGTGAAAACCTGTTTGAGAAAATATAATATTTATTTTTGAAGTCCGTAAATAATCATAGTACTTTTTCTAAATTATTCAAGTGCTCAAGGATAAGGAGATTTAAAATATTTAGCCATGATAACAAGTTAACAACACTGAAACATACAAGTGTATATGGAGTATATCTATATATAATTATTTCGAGCATGTTCACGAGCTTTTCGAGCCGAGATTGGGTATGCTCGGCTTGGCTTGTTAAGGTCTCGAGCCGAGTACGAGCTTACTCGAGCCGAGATTTGACCGAGTCGAGTTCGAATAGCTTACAAGCTGGTAAAGCTCATTATCACCCTTATTCCTTACCCAAAACATAAGTGAGATGAAGGAAACAAAATATTGATTTCCTTAGTAAGTAGTATTTGTTTTATTAGTTTGCTCAGCCTTAAGTTCATATTATTGAATATGACACATAGTATATAAGTTCTAGTTCTGGTTACAGACCAAACAAAATCACTTGAATTCCAAAAATACAAAAGCAAAGATATTCTATCACACCACTCCAAGTCTCCACTCCACTCATCAAGCCATAAAAAATCATATTAAAAAAAATCATATCACCTAGCTATTTTGACAAATTTATTTATATGTTTCAAGTAAAATTTCATCAACTATTGGAAACAAGACTTCTCTCGAGATGTTTGATTTTACTAATAACAACTTTACAGGTATAATATCATATTTCTTCGTTTTGTTGTTACTTTGATATATGTTAATATTATTTTGCTTTACATTTTTTCCTTTTTAATTAGTGTGTCCTTTTGTATCCAAACATGAATAATCCGAATATTAAATTCAAATAAATTGATTTTAAAATTATTTAGACCCAAAATATTTTATTTTTTTCAACTCAAAAGGAGCTAAACCAAATATTATCAAGTTATTGTACATCAAAAGAAACTATCAAAATCCTTTTCAATATCAACTATTTTTTCCATTTCCTTGGTAGAATTCCTATCCAAAATTTACTAATTTGTTAAATCTAATGTGTTTTTTTAAATATTTTTTCTTGGTAACGTTTAGATGGTATTTGTTATCGACCCCTAATTGTAACTTTATTTCAAATTTTCTGCAAGGTCAAATTCCTTCCTCAATATGCAATTTGAGTTCCCTAATGTTTCTCTCTTTATTGAAGAATAGTTTGGATGGAACAATTCCGGAATGCATTGGAAGATTGGCTTCTTCTCTTTCACACCTTGACCTACGGAGGAATAATTTTCATGGTAAAATACCAGAAACTTTTGCTCAAGGTTGCACTTTACAAAGTTTTCTAATCAGCAATAACGAAGTAGAAGGGTTCCTACCACCATCTTTGGGTAACTGCAAAGATTTGAAGCTTCTTAACGTTGGAAACAACTATTTAAACGACATTTTTCCAAGGTGGTTAGGCAATTTGGGTCAACTGCAAGTTCTTATCTTGAGATCGAATAGATTTTGGGGACAAGTGGATAGTTCAGAAGTTACAGTTTCCTTCTCTCGTTTACGAGTCATTGATATTTCTCACAACAACTTCAGTGGTGACTTACCTGTGAATTTTTTAAAAAATTTGCATGCCATTAGAGAAGAGAATGAAAAGAAAGATAAACCAGAGTACATGATGGACATATCAATGGATGGACAGTGGAATTATGCATTCGATTTATCTTTTATAATCAAAGGGTTGGAAACAGAGTTTGAGGAACTATTAACCATATGGACAGCTATTGACTTCTCCAACAATCAATTCTTGGGAGAAATTCCAAAAACACTCGGTGAGCTTCATTCACTCATTGCCTTAAACCTCTCTCATAATTGTTTAACCGGTCCCATCCCATCATTATTAGCTGATTTGTCGGAACTTGAATCGTTAGATCTCTCATCAAACCAGCTCCAAGTAAGAATTCCAACAAAATTAAACAATCTTGGATTCTTAGAGGTGTTAAACCTTTCTCATAATAATCTCAAGGGACCCATTCCTCAAGGAAAACAATTTGATACTTTCACTAATGATTCCTACATAGGAAACTTGGGTTTATGCGGGCCGCCGTTGTCAAAAAGCTGTGATAATGATGAGGAAACTCCATCCAAATTAGATAGAGATGATGATGAAATCAATTGGAAATTTTCTATTTTGATGGGGTACGGATGTGGTTTGGTGCTGGGACTGAGCATGGGATACATCGTATTCGCAACTGGAAAACCATGGTGGTTCATTCGGATCTACGAGAGAGTTCGACAAAGATGTGCGAAAAGATAAAGAAGCCAACTGCTTTGACGGATTTTTGTTGCAAAACAAGTAGTGGAGGGAGCAGAAAGCTTCATTGCATGGTGGTAGGCAGGTCCTTTTCTATAGTTGTTTTATATATAATTTTTGTTCAGTAATAATTTCCAGATAACTATGATTTCATGTCTTGTTGTCTCTTTTTCTGTTGTCTTGCAATTTGATAAACTTGAGACTTTCAATGAAACTTCCAATTTTTATTAATTATAAAAGAAGTAAATTTATTACAAATATTTGTAATCGAGCAAGAATTTTAAATGGAATTCAATACGCATGAAAATAACATTTGTAATTTTTTTGGGGTCAACTTGTTCTTGTATTCCAAACTCGACCACAATAACATCACTAGTAGTACATTATACACATCCTATAATTCTTTGTATACAAACCTCTGCTGCTGACATAAAAGTAAAACTCCAGCCCCTACGGACTTGGAGAAACTGCACCCGAAAAACAAGTGATCCCTTGACTCTTGGTCATTCAAGCAAAATTCACATAGATCATCAATAGACAATCCAAAAGAAATAAGTCGAGTTTTGGTAGGCAGCTTGTCAAGTATTGCCATCCATGCAATAACAAAAAACTGAAGAACATGGCCTGAATGCCTAACAAGTCTCTCCCAAGGAACCTTTTCTATATGCACCCTGAGTTCATTCCATATCAGACGTATGAAGGAAAAAAGAAGCTCCTTGCAATCCCTGGATAATTCCAGCTTTATTTCGGAGATGTAACAAACACCTCCACGTTCAACTACTATTCTGAGAACAGGTAATCTACCAAAAAAAGTTATGCTTGATGATGTAAGCATGAACCCATGTCACCCAAATAGAGCCATCATTTAATAATAGCTTCCTAACTAGCCCTACCAAGCAGGTTTAATTCCAGATTTTAAGATCTTTTAGGTCTAACCCTCCCTTAGACTTGGGAGTGCAAATAGAAGACCAACTCACCCTTTCTCCTTTTATTGGTTTATCTTCTCCTTTCCAAAACAATCGAGAACATAGTTGATTAATTTTCTTAATCAACTATGTTCTCCGATAGTTCTAGATGCTGTAGATAACAACCTAGATTAGCTGGAGCCTACAAGCATATGAAAGGACCCTAGCCTGCCAACCTTGGATCCTAACTGCAATCTTCTCTTTTCCAAAACAATCGAGAACATAATTGATTAGTTTTCTTAATCAACTATGTGTTGGATTAAAATCTGTAATAGTGGGCACATATGTACAATGTATATTGCTATTTTAAAGTATGACACAAAATTAAGTGACCAATTATGTTATGCGAGTCATGGGTATTAAAATGACATGAAAATAAAAGTGTAGATACCATAAGAGGTATTTATAATTCGATGAGGGGAAGAATTATAAATACTTAATAGTTGATTATTAAATCAACTATATAAAGAGGTAGTGGTCCCTAAGAAATAGGTTAACTTGTTCTTCTCTCCTTCCTCGTCAGAGAGTTTTACGTCAAGAGAAAACCTATCTTCTTGGAAGATCAATACCAAAGATTTAGTCTTTCAAGATCTAGATTCAAGGATTCCAATATATCAGACATACTCAGGTACGCTATGCGATATTAGCTATTTGCTTTTGATTTTCGCCAATCTCAATTGTTTTCTATAACAATTTAGGGCTTTGAAACAATTAACTTTTTTTTAATGCAGTGGTAATATATATATTATCATTATTCATGAGGGCCATCATGTTTCCTGGGCTCTTTTCTTAATTTTTATCAATGACAATTGAATTTTTTAGGGTTTTAATTAATGGTTAAAGTAAGGTCAATTTTTGGCTTTCTTTTGTATGTCAAGGCTGCCTTCTACAAATAAAGGAAATTTAGGGTTGTTTTTTTTATTAATTAATTATTTTGGCCTCTGTCTCATTGTTTCCTTTGATTACAGTTAGAAATTAAGAATTAAAGAAGGTGCATTGACGCATATCATGAGATCAATTTAGTTATGTGTATTGGTGATAGACCAGAAAATTACAGTCTAGTTAACATGGATTTCCTATAACCATTCGGCATTGAATAAATGGGTATTTTATATAAATATATGGGCACAATTTTATTTATTACTTCTCCACGTGCTTTCTAAAGTTAAGTTAGATTGAAGATTGTTTTCTTTATTAATAGTAAACTCCAAGTCGAATGATAGTAGACTTTTGCTTATTTGAAATCGTGAGTATTTCTATTCTATTGTTGTGTTTAATCACAATGCAAAAGTAATCGATTTATTTCAGTTTAATTTATCAGCTTTAGAAAGTTAAGTTTGGTCTCATTGAATTTTGGTTTTGGAATGCATTTGTTGTTATTAATATGGAACATAGAATTAATTTTGTTTGCTTGTAAATCCAGTTTAATGATCTATAAAATTTTGACATTATGTTTTATAGTATCAATAAAAATATCAAATGCATGCTTAAGGAATTTTTGAGAAACAATCAAAGATTTTGGTTTTTTCGATTTCTGATAGCCCCATTCAGACAATCTTATGTTGGGTTATTTCGGAAACTTAGTGTTATCAAAAATTTCAATTTTGACTGTTACAAAATTTTAAATTTGAATATTGGTATATTTATATTATATATTTTGAGATAAATTAATTGAAGCATTAAGTCACCAAAGTGACCTCTATTGTAGAAATTATTTTATTTTAATATATAAAAGGTTTTGTGCATGTAAGTCGGATTATATTAGTATTAATCGGCCCAAAGTAAGGTTAATAATTAACATTATTACATGTGCAACTGTGGTAATAAACATGTGATAATTATTTAGTTTTATATGTGAGCAATAAATCGGCCCAAAGGAAGATTTCTGTTTGACATGTTCTTATTATCAATGTTTAATTACTGTATCAAGATATCACTTGCAAGTTAATGTTTTGTCCAAAGATGAAATATTAATGGAGTGTTTGGTATCTTGATATGAGGTTTACCTTTATTCAATTTATTCAAATTTATTATTATTTTGGTTATCTTTTAATTTGATTAAAAGATAAAATTAAGACAAATATTTTGAAACAATTAAATTCATATTTTGGTTTCGGATGTCTAATACTTTAATGGATTAATTGAAACATAATGTCACCAAAGTGACCACTTTTATGTAGATTAGTTTATTTAAAATATTAAGATAATTATGGGTTTTTGTAATTCATGCCTTTATTAATTGGCCCAAAGGAAAGTTAATATTTGGCAGAATTACAACGACAATTGTGACGATAAATGTGTGACAATTATAAGGTATTTTATGTAAGCAATACGTTAGTCCAAAGATTAGTCTATTGTTTGACATAGTATATTGTCAATGTTTGATTGCTACAACAAGAGTACCGCTTACAGTTAATATTACTGTCCAAAGACTTGATATTAATGTTGTGCTTGGTATCTTGAGGGGAACTAGCCATTATTTTGAATTTATTTGTTTACTTATGAATATTTATGTGAGTTTGTTTTTATTTTATTTATTTATTTATTTTTGTTCTATATTTAGGTAATTTATCTTTGCTATCACAATATCTATTAAATACATTCTACACTCATGTTTAGTGAAACTAGCTTCAAGGAATAGAAAAGACACTTACATATAGTATTTGGTTGTATGAACATAGACTTTGTACTAAGGGGAGAATAACTTGCATCTTTCACCGCGGTAAGCACCCATAAAAAGGGATTTTGATAGGAGAAATTGTTCAAATTGTATGAGTCTAATGATCATAAAGAACAACATTCTATAAGTCTTTAGGAGCACAAATCTAAAGAGATTACTCATCTAAGGTTTTCCTTGACGAAATTAAGAAATGTTTTAACCAAAACATTAAGGTTAAGATGACATCACTTATGCCTTCTTTGATGTCTATGAAGTAAAAGGGTCAAGGAAATGTGAGGGAGTACATTATGAAAATGTTTAATATTGCTTCAAAATTTAAGGCAAATAAGATCGAACTTTCTAACAATTGTTTGTTCTTATGATAGTGGCACCACTTCCTACATAGTTTAACCAATTTAAAAAACGGTTACAACTGTCAAAAGGAGAAGCAAACTCTAATTGAGCTCATTTCTCATTGTGTTAAAGAGGAAGAAAGGTTGAAGCATTATAAGTGTAAAAGTACTCATTTGGTTAGTGCTCATTTAGTTAGTGTCTCTAAGAATAAGGGCAATAAAAATATATTAGAATAAAGTTACTAAGGGTCCTACTCAAAAGAAACAACAATAAGTTACAAAGTGTTTATTCTTTTGTATAAGTTAGGACACATTAAAGAAATTAAACTTCAAAAGTGAGCAACTACTTCAGTTATTTTGAGTGATCCATGGGCTGTAAATTTTATGATCCCACAATTAGGATAATTTTAAGGAGTGATTTATAATATTTTTAGGATGTTGAGTTTGGAGGGAGAAATAATGTTAGATACATTGCTATTGAGGAGGAATTGGATTATAATTTAATTCATATTATCACTTTTGACGATGCTTAGGTTTTCATACCTATCATTAATCAAGAAGTGAATCAAGTACCTAAGCAAAACAATGTTGAACAACTCCCATTCAAGATAAGGTAATTGTTTCATAAGAACAAACTCAACAACCTTAAAAAAATAATAAGTGTCATTAAAGATATCCACGAGAGGAATGAGAAATACTATTCTAGATTATTACTTTGTATTTCTTCAAGAAAATAAGGATAATAATGAAATGATAGAAAATGATTCAATCATTTTTATCATATCATAAAAGTTCTGACTCTCAAAAGTGGATTGATGTCATTCAAGAAGAGTATAATTTTATGTAAGACAATAAAGTTTAGGAACTTGTCTCATTACATGAAGGTGCAAACCAATTGGCTGTAAATGGATATTTAAAACCAAGAGGGATGCAAATGATAATGCAGACAAGTATAAGGCATGTCTTGTATTTAAAGGATATACTCTAAAAGAAGACATTGATTTTGTGGAGACTTTCTCTCAAGTTTCATTGAAAGACTCTTTCAAGATAATCATGACGCCTGTTGCTTATTTTAATCTTGAGCTACATAAGATGGATGTTAGGCTTGTGTTTTTCAATGACGACATTGAAGAAATGAATTATATGGTACAATCATAGATTTGTGTCTAATGATACAAAATCAATGATATGTAAATTAAATAAATTCATCTATGAGCTTAAGTAGGACTCTCATTAATGAAATTATAAATTTCATATTGATTATCTTATTCGGCTTTGAGATAAATTTGGTTGACAATTGTATATACTACAAGTTCAGTGGGAGTAAACCAAGTGATACTCAAATTGCTAAAGAAGACAAATTTAGTCTTACTCAATGCCCTAAAAGTAACCTTGAAATTTAGAAAATACAAAAGATTCCATATGCATAAGCTATTGAGATTTTAATTTATGCTCAAGTATGTATGCGTTTGGATATTGAGTACATTGTTGGAATGTTAGACATATATTTAAGCAATCATATTATGGACCATTGAATAGAAGCCAATAGGGTTATGAAATATCTTTAGAGAACAAAAATTACATGTTCACATATCGAAGTTCTGGTAAGTTAGAGATCATCAAGTTTACAGACTTCGATTCTATTAGAATATTGATGCAAAAGAATTTTGTCACATGGGCTGCTAATTATAGATTGAATAGAAATACCACTTCGGTTATTTTGTGACAATAAATATGCATTCATTTATTCTATAAACAATAGGAACACTTCAAATTTGAAGCACATAAATATTAAGTTCCTAGTTGTTAAAGAAAATTCAGAGTGATTGTGTGTCTATAGAGCATGTTGGTACAAACTCCATATTTGCGCGCTTATTAAGAAACTATCACCCTAGGTCTTTCATGAGCACACTGCTCATGTGAGTGTAATGTTATATAAAGATATTTAGTTTTAGTGGGAGTTTGTAATTTTGAAAAATGCTCATTTGGTTTAGACACAATTTCGGTTACTTTAGTTTAAAGTTATTTTAAGATTATTTTCTGCAGAAATAAAGTTCTTTTGGTTTATGCACACTCTGAATTCAGTAAAGTTTGATCTCACTAAGTTTTAGGAGGACCAGTTGAAAATAGACATGTTCGATTCACATTTCATGTAATTTTCCATGCTACGCATCCATGATTGATCTATGTCATTTGACTATATTTGTATATGTGACCATTGATGGGTCTTGTCATGATTGATACGACAAAGGCTGCTTTGATCCTATATGGATATAGTTGATGGACGAGATTGTTACAGAATACCTATTATATAATAGCAAAATTTTGAGCTCATAAGGTTATACATTTGTCAAGAAACATATGTTGCCCAAGTGGGAGATTGTTGGATTAAAATCTGTAATAGTGGGCACATATGTACAATGTATATTGCTATTTTAAAGTATGACACAAAATTAAGTGACCAATTATGTTAGGCGTGTCATGGGTATTAAAATGTCATGGAAATAAAAGTGTAGATACCATAAGAGGTATTTATAATTCGATGAGGGGCAGAGTTATAAATACTTAATAGTTGATTATTAAATCAACTATATAAAGAGGTAGTGGTCCCCAAGAAATAGGTTAACTTGTTCTCTCATTCCCCGTTAGAGAGTTTTACGTCAAGAGAAAACCTATCTTCTTGGAAGATCAATACCAAAGATTTAGTCTTTCAAGATTCAGATTCAAGGATTCCAATATATCAGATATATTCAGGTACGCTTTCGCATTCGGTTTATTGTTCTTGATGATTTGACATGATAGATCATGGTTTAGATTTCATATCTATTATGGTTTGGTTCTAACACTATGTTCTCCAATAGTTCTAGATACGGAATATGACATCCTAGATTAGTTGGAGCCTACAAGCATATGAAAGGACCCTAGCCTGCCAACCTTGGGTTCTAACTGCAATCTTCTCGGGGAGTGCAACAATGATAGAAATGCCAAGATACCTAACGGGTAGCTTTTCACTCCTAATCTCAATGATAGTACAAATTTCATTCAATACAGTCTCTTCAATTCCAGAAGAGAAGAGTTCAGATTTGTTTGAGTTCAATTGCAGCCCTGAAAAACTATGAAATATCTTCAAAACTCCCCAAACCCTAAAACTGAATCTAGAGTACCCTTGGAGAACACTAAAAGGTTATCAACAAAGCATAGATTAATAAGCTTTACCCTGTGACATATGAGATGTATAACATTTATAATTAATTTAATGGTTTTTAGTAAAAAAATATTTTAATTGATTAATTAGTTATGAATAATTTTTCCCCTTTAGCAGCCACCAATATTGTGATCTGAAAATTTAGAAATTGGATTGTGTATTGTATTGAATTACAGTTATCAACTTATCATTCCATCCGAAGCTCTTTCAATACCTTTGCAGTATCTTCAACACAAGTGATGAGGTTTTACCACCAAGTACTCGTTGTTCAATCTTTAGGTATTTGTCAATTTTTGTCATTTTGGGCCAAAACAATTTTGAAATAAAGAGGTTTTTTTATATTGGTCCAGTGGTAAAGGATGTGTTGTTCCTCCTAGGTAATCAGAATTCGAGCAACGCAGTTTATATGTGCATGTGAGTTTATCCAAATTTCTAAACAAAAATTAATATTTAATGTATTTTTATTAATATTTTGTTTACAATTCTATAATATTAATTTTCTAAACATATTATCTAAATATCTAATTCATAATGTAATTTTGATAGAGAATATTTGATTTTTTTTTGATAAGCAAGATATTCATTTTTATTAATAATAAAGAAAACCAAAAGGAGACATGGTTACAGAGACACCACCTCTTCTACGCAAAAGAGAATCTCAAATATACAGCATAGACCTACAGAATAACTCAAAGATCACCACTCAAACCACTCGATTCAGTCCAAAGAGGATAATACATCTTTAATGAAAATAAGAGGACCACCCTACCTCAAAGCCATTCTTTATATGAAATTCTTTAGTTGGCGATCCGATAATAACCTTTATTCGAATTCAAGTTTTATTTTTTATACGAGAGTTTGACTTGCAAGCTTATGTTAATGAAACTGTCATAACTTACTTAAATTCACTCGAATTTGGTTTGATAATGAATGTGTTGAAACTCAAAATTCCGAAATTACCTAACTCCTGGGTTCTTCAGGGTTGAATAAAATATGATGAACACTTGTTAGAAAGCTCAACCATCATCTAAGTGTGAGATTCTTTTTTTGCTCAGAAAAATGCTAATTTTATTAATAAGTTGAGAAATACAGTGTTCTAACTGGCCTTCCAATGAGTTGGGGTGATGGTTGAAGGAGGAAAAAGGTGGACCAAATTATAAAAAAAGTTAAATTCTAGAAAATAAGGATCATGTTGATGAAATGTATATATTTTGAGACAAATTATTATTATATCATGAAATGTCCTATTTTCATTAAAAATTAAAGGAACATAATAGAAGTGATCAATATATATATATATAAAGGTAATTTTAGTGATAATTTTGCTAAAAAAATTAGTTCATTGACCAAAATAGGAAAGAATTAATAGTTCAATGACTACTAGAGTAGTTTACCTTTAAAATTATTTATATTTTTTTACAAATTTATTGATATCAATATAGTATGTTTTTATATTATTTATTTTTAATATAACTATTTTTCTTTTATAATTACTTTTCAAACTCTAATAGTCTATTTTTTCTAAAGCAATTATTTATTCAAATAAAATAATCATAATTGCTACATTTTAAAATTGAAACGTTTCGTTTCAAAATGATTGCATTTCAAAAGTCTCCAAAATTTTGTTAATAACCTATAGAGCAAATAGTTAAAAGCTTTCAGTTGTCCCCTCCTCTAAGTTGTGAGTTTTAGACCCAATATGACTAAATTTTCCCTAGTGGGTTCTAGACCCAGTAGGAGCAAATTTTTCTTTCTCCCTCTCTTAGGTATGATTTGTTCAAAAAAAATCTCTGAAATTTTAAAATTCCTCATCCAAACACCTTAATTGGGTATGGGTGTGTTTAACTGTATTTGAACATATCCAACCAACGACATTTTAATAAATCTTTATTGCATACACGATTGTCATATTTGATTTTATTTTTATTTTTTTCATTCTCGTGTTTTCTCTGCCTATAAATAAAAAGATATTAAGTCTTTAAACATGTTTGATCTCACATTCTCGAATATATTGTACCAACGACAATATTAATCGAACTATACTCAATTGCCTTAATAATAAATCTCACCGATTGAGTAAAAAACATGTATTATGCCATGTACCCATAAGCTAGAAGCACATGTTCTCTCTTCAATGGGGAAGAAAAGAAAAAGAGGGGGGAGCGGGGATGTACACACTTGCATGGTTACAATTTGGATGTCAATTTTGGGCGAGAAACACGCTTCTCTTACGGCAAACATTTTCACATTGACATTAACTATTCACGCTTAATTGTAGTGTACATCATGGGTGAAAAATTAACAGAGTCGAGTTAATCGAGTTGACGATCTTATTTTATAACACAAACTTTATTTAATTTTTTTCGATTCGTTGTTCGAGTTTTTATTCAAATTTAATTATATATATTTAATGTTATGATATTAATTGATTGATTCCAATTTAAATAGCTTTCTTCAACTATTTACAATATACATATATATCTCTTCACATATTTGATATACATATAGTTGAGGGACTCGACTGTAAGATGAAAGTTGATCCACTAATTACTAAAATTTCAAGTTATTCGAGTCTTATTTTATATCTCAAACATTATTTAATTTTTTAATCGAGTCGGGTCGAATTTTATTCCTCCTTTTTATGTTAGTGAGCGATCAACAGATCAAATGGTATATTTGAAACTTTATTTGTTAGGAATGGATCTCACAACCACCATCCCACGTTAATTTATCTTCACATTGATTTTTTTAGATTGGTCCCCAATAATTATATGTATTTCTCACTCGAGAGGTGTGAAAACCCTTAAATTCAAACTATTTAAATAATATTGAATTAACCTTAGACAAGTGTGAAAATTAATGTATTGGTTGAATCTATTGATGAAACAGAGGTGGAATGACAGCAGATGCTCATAGCAGTGTGAAGATTCGATTTGCAGGCATGTTTCTGTATGCATGCAAGTGTGAAAAATGTCAAGGTAGATAGACAATGAATTCTTATTTCTTAATTGAGAAAAAAAGATATAAGCATTTGATATTATGATGATTGGTCCGTGATATTAGGGGCGGATCTCAATCATATTTGTTGGCAGAATGGATCTAGAAATATTTTTTATAGTGGGCACGCATAAAATGTTAAAATCCTAGGTGGACACAATTCATAAAGATTAATGATACATGAAAATTGATCCACTAATTATTAAAATTTCAAGTTATTCAAGTCTTTTTTTATATCTCAAACTCGTGTTGTTATATAATGTTCATTTATACATGTTTACTCTTTAAGCTTTGCATATGGTTATTATGCATGAGAAGGCTTAAATTGAGGTTTAGCAATGGGGCTTGTTGCTGATTAATGATACATGTTGCATATGGTTTAATATGCTGGTTTTTGAAAGTATTAAGTCCATGGTTTTCAAGGCATGATTTTTAAGTGGTGTTTAAACGGTGATTGAAATGAGATTTCAATGTGGTTTTGGAAAATGGTTTATAAATGCATTGATGGTGTGTTGTTTGAGAGCAGACCTCACTAAACCTTGTGCTTACGCTCTCTTTGTCCATCAATGTAGAGAATTAAAGGTTGAGGCAGCGAGGAAGCAAGAGATCGCTAAAGACTTCGGTATTTTGAAAGTATGTTTCAATGTTAGGCTATAAGTAAAAAGGAAAATGGGGGTTTCCGTTGTGTTTTGGGAGATGTTTGTTAAACTTCCTGTTTAAGCAAGTTTGATTTGCTGTTTTGGTTTGTAAATGACCTTTAAATGGTTGGTGTTTGCTTTGGATTGAGTTTTGATGCTTGGAATGACTTGAGTTCTAGGAAGCATGCCTATAATTTACCTTTAAAGCATGATTGCCATGAGTTGATGATGGTTCAATGATATTATGGTTAGGATCGATCCTTGGTAATGTTGCTTGAGTGTTTGAAGCATGTTAAAGTGAAATGGTAATCATTATAGTGTGTTAAACCAGCAAAAGTGGACATTTCTGGTCTAGGCGTATCGGTACGCGTATCCCCGTATCGGTACAAATAAGTCATTTCAGGCATGGTGTTTTGGTACGAGGGGTAGTCGTTTCGATACGTAAGCTAGTTTAGGCATAGTGTTTCAGTACGCGGGGAAGTGTTTCGGTATGGGCCATGGCAAAATAACAAGGCGTATCGATACGCGTAGCCGTATCGATACTGTTTTATGCTACTAGAAATTGGGGATTTTGAGCTAACCAAGAATTACCAATACACCCCTTTAGTGTACAGATACGACAAACAGTTAAGTTAGTTAATTTGATGTTTTGAAGTTCTATTTTCTTACGTTTCGGTCCCTGAATGTTGTGGATGCAATTGTATGAGTTTGGATGATTGTATTGAGCTGATTTTTGACATGTGAGCATTAAACCTGATTAATTAAGGTTTGGTAACATAAAATTTGGTAAAGTCCATATAGGTTTGTTCTCAATTGGATGTCAAATATATGCCCAATAGAGTTGAGGTTTATATGCTGCCAGTATGTACACCATAGGTTAATAATTGCATTTAGATAAGAAAAAAAGAAAAAATACGCGTTTCGAGTTTCTTCCTTACGGTTTACTTCGGTAAACTCAATGTAGCTCGCTCGGTTCAGTCTTGCAACTAGGCCGGGTCGAGGGGGTTACAAGTCTGCAGCTTTCCAGAAGCGTAACATCCATTTCAGATCATTCTGCAATCTGTTGACTTGGTCCTCCAACCCCCATAGGGATATCGCTTCGTTAGCTATCAAGTTCCCGATCAAAAAGCCTTGCCTTGAATCTGCATCTTTTTTAGCTTTCATATCAGAAAGCCGTCAACATTTAACGTCAACAAACAGTCGAGTGACCGAAAGTTTACACCCCGAAAACATAAGTGACCTTACTGGTCATTTTTGATAATCGGTGACCAACTCTATACTGGGGAGAAACATAAGTGATCATCCCAGTAGTTAATCCTTTAAAAAAGAAATATATGGGGTTAATGTATTGTTCGCCACTTTTCTTTTCTTTCAAGTGATTATGATGAGGGTTGAACAAAATTCAATTAAACTTGAATAATCGTTTTCTTGTTGAATTATCCGAGTCGATTTTTTTTGCTTGGCAATATTATAGTTTTATTAATTTTAACACGCCTACCCTGATATGTGTGCCTCAATAAAAATCTCAAAAATCTTAGGTGGAAGAAAAGAGTACGACACATATAAAGCATACAGTGCAGAGTCAACACCCCAACCAAACTTAATTCCGTTACAGTGCACTCCCATCGAACACCATAAAACTTTGCATCATTTTCAAACTAAACCAACAAGGAGGAAACTATCCCTATCTAGTAAGGAAATCACTAAAACAAAGTAAATGCTACCAAGCTACCGCAGCTATGGTCTTTAAATTCAACCAACCTACCACCATGCTCTGAAAAGACTTTGACGACTCATTCCATCTTGTGCCAAGTAATCTGCCATGGTGTTACAATTTCTGGGAACATGATTAAATTGCACCCTCCCAATTTTGCGCACCAAGGTGTCAATTTCCAGCAAGATCGGTCACCATCGCCATGGACGTTTAGAGTTATCACTTAACCAGTTTAGGACCAGAAGTGAGTCTAATTTGACAACCAAGATCTCATTTCCTTGCCAGTTAATCTCTAGGAACACCTCAAGAGCCATTTTTATAGTTGAGATTTTAGCAAATTCCACATAGTCCCTCCACAGGCCCCGCAAATATTGCTCTCATGATGCCCTCTTCTGTTTGCAACACACCCCCGCTTCTCGCCTCCTCATTTTTCGTGGCACTGTCAACATTAAACTTTACGAAACCTACCCCCGGAGGCATCCAGTCTGTGCCTTCTTCATCTAACCGTGACTTATGTTCCATGACTCCTCTAGGATTGTCCCACCACTCTTCCAAATTTATTAAGCTATCTTCCTTTGTGGCTTTGAGCCAGAGCAAGGCTCGAAGCTTAATAAAGAACAACAAGTCGTTCAGGCTTAGAGCTTTATCTTGGAACATTTTTTCATTTCTTGCTAACCAAAGACTCCAAACTGCAGTCCCAAACGAAACAAACCAAATAGTCTTCAAGGTACCTGAAAAGGGCTCGTTAAAACAAAAACAGAACAAGTTTTCCACGTTATTAATGCCTTGCCACTGGCATTTCCACCATCTATAGAATTCATGCCAAAATACATCCACAAAACTACAGCGAACAAACAAGTGGTTCGAGTCCTCTTGACTTACAGCAAATCAACAACACAGACATTGGGAGTCGTTTTGCTTCACCCCTCTTTTGCCAAGGAAAACCTTTGTTGGAACCCTGTCAATCTTGAGCATCCACAGGAAAACCTTTACCTTAGGTGAGTGACAAGCGTCGTATTTGTCAAATAAAGTATCCTTAATCTCAGATAAAATAGATAAATAATGTAGTAATAGAGAAGAAGGGTCGATCCATAAGGACTAAAGAGCTTATGATGCAGAGAGGTTTTGATTCTGACTTTACTGAGAAAATTAATAAAAATGAGGGGTTTGATTAAGTGAATTAAGTAGAAAATATAATAAAGTGAATTGAAAAATAAACTTAGAAAAATAAAGAAAGTGAATTTTTAAGAGAAGGAAATCAATTAATTAAATAGCCTCAAGCTTCGCTTTGCCTAAATTCCAACTGATCATCGAAGAAGATTTTACTCCGGATATATGCCGGTTACAGTCTACAAGGCCCAACCCTTGTAACTTGCTTTTCTCTTCGGTAAACCAACAAATCAAAATCAATCTTTGATATTCAGTCCTTATTTGGACTAACCACGACTATCGTCGCTAGCACCAATACAATTTAAGTTTTAGAAAAGCCCGACTCTGGTTATGTTGTCTCAATGAGAATCGAACCCGATCTCAATTTCCCTTAGCGAATCTGTCACTAAGTGTGTTCATAGGAAGTCGAATATGCTACAAGTCGATCCTTCCTCCCAACAGTAAATCAAAACAATATTCGAGTCAACGTGCACTTTTTGAAATGAAAGTGTAAAGATTTTTAAAGGAAAGGCCGATTGTCAATCCAAGTTTGCAGAAAACTGAAAAAGATATCTAAAGAAATTAGGTGCTTTTCAATTCTCACAATCGGAATTGAGACATCTCTTTAAGCCTTCGGCTAATTGGAAAATTAGCTAAGCATGATAGAAATCATACTCAGCATATTTTCTAGAAAGTAAATAAGAACTTAAATAAAAACAATGTAGAAAAAGAAACTTTTATAAAACACCCAAGAACAAATGAAGCTAAGAATGAGAGATGATTTTCTAGCTTACCCCGAGGGGTATTTATAGTATTCTGAAACCCTAAAAATAACCTAGAAATGATAAAAGATAATTCTTGAAAATATTCAAATTAAATCCTAAAAACAAAAGATGATTTCTAATTTGAATTTTAAATGCAGCTGATCTGCTCATCCGTCCACGCTAACTTGACCTTCTGGAAGCTGTTGTCTGGACCTTATAGAAGCCACTGACTGGATGCCACGTCAGACATTTTATGCCCAGATAGATTCATGCCCACTAGCCCAGCCTTGATTCCTGAAAATAAAACTGCAAAATGTTGTCTTTTAAATGCAATTTCCAGAATTGTAGTCCTCCATAGAAAACGCATAAAAACATCTAGATCAACAACATGAACTAACCATTAAAGGCATAATTATAGATAAAATAGTAGCCAAATAAACTACTTATCAGTGGGACCTTCATTTTCCAAAGCCTATCGAAGTTAAATTCAGGCTTTTCTAAATTTGCAGTTACTAGGAGGTCGAACAACATTTTTTTAGAGAGAATGCCCCAACTTTGTCATGAATCCAAACTATACGGTCCGGATTTCAATGTTCAGCTTCACTCCTACTAGTTTCTTTAACGCAAAAACCATCTCAATTTCCCTATGCAGGAGCTCCCTGGAAAAAAATAAATTTCCGGTCAATGTTGTCACACCCTGCAGAACTCAGTATCTCCAAAACCACCACACCTTTGTGCTTCACTAACCTGTATAATATGGGGAAACAACATCGTAAGGGCTTGTCACCACACCATAGGTCTTCCCAGAAAAGTGCAGACCTCCCATCCCCCACCAACCACCCAAAAGTCACTTCATCAATCCATTTGTTTACTTCATCAGTCTTTTAGTTTTTCACTATTCTACGCCATCATACTTGTGACAAATTATCTTCCTCCATAGGGCCTGGTTTTCCGATGCGTATCTCCATCCCCACTTTGCTAGGAGAGCCTTATTTTTTGCCCATAAGTCAATCTCCCCTGCACCACCATTGCATCTTGGGAGACATTTCCTATTCCAATTAACCTTCGCGATCTTCAAATTGGCATTCGAATGACCCCACAAAAATACTCTCCTCAACTTTTCGATATTCAAAATGACGAAGCTTGGGATTTCAAATAATGACATATAATACAATGGTAGTGAGGAAAGGACCGAGTTGATGAGTACCACTCTCCCCGCGAATGACAGAAATGTGCTCTTCCATCCAGCTAGTTTTGATCGAAATCTATCTATCACCGAATCCCAAGTCATTACCCTCCTTGGGTCAGCTCCTAATGGGATGCCCAGATATTTTAATGGAAGTTTACCAATTTGACAGCCACACACCCGAGCTAATGCCTCAACTTTCCACTGCCCCACTTCAATACCAACAACACAAGATTTCTGAAAATTAATACTTAACCCCGAACAAGCTTCAAAACACCTCAGGATATATTTCACATTGACTAGGAGCTCTTCCTCGGCCTTAGAAAGAAGAGGGTGTCGTCTGCGAACTGCATATGCAAAATTGCTTGCCCTGAAATCACATCCTTGATTCTTCCTATAGCACCTTTTTCTTCTGCTGCCTCAAGTAACAACTGTAACGCTTCGGTAACAATTATAAACAGAAAAAGGGAGAGTGGATCACCTTGTCTTAACCCCTTTTTCATTTTGAACTCCTTTGTCGGATTCCCATTGTAACACCCAGGAAAATAGGCTAGAAGATTCGGGTGATTTATCAGAATTAGGTTGGAATTTTGGGTTAGGCTTTAGCTAATTAATTAATTCTAAAAAATAATTCAGATTAATTAAATTGGTTTCTGATAAATTTATCGTGACAAGTATTTGTGAAAAATATATTTAATAAATTTAATAAAGGATGAAATTGAATTTGGGTGATTTTAAATGGGTTGTTTTAATATTAATTAAATGGTTTCTATTTTACAAAAGGTTGTAAATATTAGTAGTGACAATATTGTAAAAAGAACTAAAGTTGTGGTTTTATGGAATTATTTGACCCATTTATTAAATAAAGCTTTTATTATCTATTTCTAGCTAGAATATGACCACGGTTATTATTTTTCTCAAGAAAGAAAGCTATGTCTAAACTTATCTCTCTTTTTTTCTCAAGATTCTCCCAAACACCATTTTGATCTTCCTTGATTTTCTTATCTAATTTCTATTCATTTTCTTCCTAAATCATTTCTAATCAATAGCCACACAAGAGATTTTGATTTCTCTCATCTAATTCAATGGATTTCATGTTGGAAGATTGGAGAAGCAATTTTCATTTTCAATTTCTAATTTATTTGGGTACTCTTTAATTTTCTAATGATCTCTTAATTATTTTGTGTTGATTTTCTATCAATTCTATTGTCTTTCGATGTTAAAATAAATTTTAATGGATTTTCTCATAAATCTTAATTAGATTATAGTAATCTAATAATTTCTATAGAGTTCTGTTATGAATAGAACAAATACAATTGGGTACGGACAACCGGGTACAACAGCAAAAAGAACAGCTCAGCAGCTAAACCAACAACCAAATATGGGGCACGAGAAAGAAGGGAGCCAATGAGATTGGATGTCTACGTTCGTTTTTAATAACAAATGTTATATATAGGAGATGTCTGTAATGTTTATTTTCATTGAAAAATGTTATCACACAACTCTTTTTCTCTTGTTAAATCTCTTCTTCTATCTTTCTCTATTTCTTTACAATATTTCTGCAGATTTTTCTGAGTTGTTAAGAAGGATCCTAACATTGGTTCTTTCGTTGAGAGATTTCTGAGCTATGGTGAATCACACAGAAGCGATCAAAGAACTGCAAGACACCTTGGCACGTCATGAACAGCTTCTGGCTTCTCTACAGGCGCACTTCGAAGAGCAGAAACAGGTAAACAATAGTACCCAACGGACACTTCAGGATATAGCTCGTCAATTGGAAGTTATATCATCAAAATTGGAACTGACATACATCGAAGATGAAGGATCGAGAGACTCAACCACAAAGCCTCACCATGTGTTTGATGAATTGCCAAAACCAACCTATAATGAAATTGTCAATCCCCCGATTCAGGATAGTAAAGGCAATGAATTTCAAAATGTTGCAGCAACGATGCAGGGTCAGTTTCTTCAATTGTTATCAAAAGACGATAGCATTGAGGAAGAAGATGCGGCTAAGTAGGGAAGTATCAGATGATGAAGTCTTGGTTCAAAAGTTACAAGAATTAGAGGGATCCGAAATGGTGTTGGGAGTTACGCAGATGAATAATTTGGGAATGGTCACCATGAATTTTGCCGAATCTGTGCTTAAATTCAATTGGGATGGGGATAAACATCAATGGCAAGGGGAGATTGCAGCAAGTCCTCAAATGGTATATTACCACCTTCGATTGAGTGATAAGGCTAGTGGGGAAGAAATTATTCTGGATGTCGGGTTACAAGAACTTTTGAAATACTTTGAAGATGGTATTGAGCCAACAAGATGTCTGTTTGTGCAAGAACTGGATATAGCATTGTTTTTGATGCCGGGAGAAAATCTATTATTGGCGGTGCAAGATCCATTTTTAATTTAAAATTTAATAATATTGGTGTTGTATCTAATAACTTGCACTATGGCGCCTTGAAAATGAGCATTAGTGCAACCCAAATAATTTCCAGTGGAGTTCCTGTGTGTTTGCATACATGGCAGTTCATATACCGTATCATTTTCATTTCTTTTGATCCAGGAGGAAATACTAGTGTTGCGGTTGGACGAGACGGTGCAGTTCAAATTTCTGGGATTTCGGACACCATAGAAGAAGAATGGTTTGCCAGGAATCGTTTCGAGGGCCATATACCACTTTGGTTGAATGATGCAACACAAGTGTATCTGCAGATAAATTCATTTCCAGGTTCTGTTCCAAACAATATTGGGGAACTAATGCGAACGATTGCACACATTGTTTCTTTTTCATAATTGGATCAGAGGTAGGCTGCCAGCATGGATATGCAAGATGAAGCGGGTGGAATTTCTCTTTGTTGGGCACAACATAATCATTGCACAACTTCCAGATTGTTGGAATAATTTGAGAAGCTTGAAAGTTATAGATGCCTCCAACATTAGCTTATCTGGTAAAATCCTAAATCCCCTAATTTCGTCATATCTCCTTATTGTATTGATGTTGGGTGACAAAAATCCTAGGGGGAATGACAGTCTTTTACCTGCTATTGTGATATCAGTTTACTGTGTTTTTGTGTGCTACACGAATCTCTCTAGTGAACCTAGAGATTATGTATGCAGCGGACTCCACTATAAATCGTCAATTGTTTCTACAGGTACTCTTATAATTTGGATGCTCAAGAGAATACTCTCAGTTATCTATTTTGCTCTCCGTGCTGGATCCTTGACACCATTTTTATCACCACCACCTTCCCCAAGAGCAGGTTCTATTCCTCTCATCCTCTCATCATTGACACTCCTGAATCACTTGATGTTGTCATACAACAACTTGTTGAGAAGAATCCTAACAAGGAATCAGCCCTAAAAGCTCAATGATTCTTCCAACTACGAAGACATTTCTCCTCCCGCCCCATTTTTCCAAGATGTTGATCTGTAAGACAAGTTGTGGCTCTATCTTAGCATCACTATAGGATTCATTGTTGAATTTGGGAGTGTTTGTGGCACCTTGGAGATTGTTGCTCTTAAAGCCCCTAGTTTCAAAAAAACACAAGAGCCAATACCTCCTTGTTGATATCTGCCTCTCCCTCGACCTCTATTTCCTCGTCTATGACTTGATGTCTGGTAATTTTCACTTGTTTGGTTGCTAACATATGAGCGACCTCTACGTTCACATGTTCCTCTTCCACGATATCCACCATAGTTTCCTCTGCCTCGTATGTAGCTGCTACTAGCTTCACCTTCATTAACATGTGACTTACTTTGTAGAACTTGCTCCAGATTTTCAGTCTCTTCATTTAGCTTCATTTTTTGTTCATGGGCTTGGAGCAATCCAACAAGCTCATCGAGAGTAATTTGAGTTAAATCTTTTGATTATGCAATTGCAACAACCACATAATCAAATTTGAGTACCAGCGATCGTAAAAATTTTTCCATCACTCTGACCTCGCTAAGGGCTTCGACATTTCTTTTCATTTCATTTGCAACGGCTTTCACACAGCTAACATAATTGTCTATGCTTTCCGTGCTTTTAATTTTCAACATCTCAAACTCGGCTCTGAGCGATTTAAGATGTACTTTTTTTTGCTTTTTCAACTCCTTAAAGTGATTTTTGTAGAGTTTTCCATGCTTGCTTCGCGGTTGTTGTTTTTGCAATTTTTTCAAAAGTAGATTTATCTCCTGCTTGGAAAATATATTATAACGCTCTTTGGTCTCTTTTACGAGAATCCCTTAGTGCTCTTTTTTCTTCATTGGTTAGAGCCCCCTCTTCATTTGTCTTTTTCAATCTCGAAATTTGGGGCTAGATCATATGTTTCATCTTTTCGTG
This sequence comes from Hibiscus mutabilis, assembly GCA_019671005.1. Taxonomy (NCBI): domain Eukaryota; kingdom Viridiplantae; phylum Streptophyta; class Magnoliopsida; order Malvales; family Malvaceae; genus Hibiscus; species Hibiscus mutabilis. Next base: position 38,345,831 of record CM033750.1, on the reverse strand, counting down.
ATGTGAACTCGAACCAGACTCGGATACTGCTTGTTGAAAGCGTTGGTGGACACTCAATATAATATATAACCCGAATATATTATAAACAAACCAAAGTACAAATTACTTGCTTCTGCAAGTTAGATACACAATCAAATCACCTTATTTTTTTCTCACTTGCACACACACTGATTTTTTTTGTTTCTTCACTCACATACAAGCTTTGTCCAACTTCTATTTATAGTCTACTTAAATCGACATAGAGAAGCATTTAGTGCTAATTAAATATTAATGGAGTTAATCTAGATATTTCTAGCCATCATGGGTTAGCTGCCACGTGTTTCCCTTCTTCTTTTCTGCCATTTGCTTAATTGCTAAGATTTCTCTAGTCTTCCAATTGCTTGCCATATCATGATGAAGCTTCCATGTTTTGTCGACATACCCTTCAAGAATTACCTAGACCATATCACCATGCTCTTCATGAAGCTTTCCCACAATTTCTTGTCTTACTAACATAAATATTTTAGTTGGGTTTGATTTCTAACACTATTCCCAAATAAAGCTTCAACCCCCGAAAAGCAACACTGATGCGCAGACCACTAAAGATGACACATGCTATATTACCAACATCAGCAACATACAAAAGAATTCATAGACTAATTAGTACATTAGAAAATTTGTAGTCTTACCCCGAGAATACCTCCATAGCCAAGGGCATAAAAGGCTCTCCTTATACAGTTTTACCGCCTTTCAGACAACCACTGAACTTCGTGGAATCATGCCAACAAGATCTCCAGATACAATAGTCTCCAAATATACACAACGCACCAAAAAAGAATGGCAACAAAACCTACAGCACATATAGACCCTAGTGATCATGCAACTGACAGCCTAATCTGATTTGAGTCCAACTTAAGACAGACACATAAATTCAATGAGATTACGGAAGATCGAAGCCTTAAACGAACTCGGTAATCTACTGTAATTTCTCCAATTCCTCCAGACGAAGCAATTCCTCGATAACTTTTTCTTCGTTTCCTTCAATAGTAATGCCTAATTTTTTTCCCTAGAGCAAGAGCTTTACACGTGTTTCGAGTTAAAATTTGTTTTCGAGCAATATCCGAGTCAGTGGGCGATGAACCGTCTATTTCTCTCCTGTCATTTTCCTTCCCTACTCTTTTATTCTTCTTAATTGCTCGATCTCGTTTTTTCCTTTCTAATTCCATAAGAGCCTTATCCTGAAGATCGAACAGTGAAACATATCGTTTGTCATTTTTACGTCGAGGCTCCTGCATTTCAGAGAACATGTCACACGAGGAAGATATCACGGTGGTTGAATTCAGTAAAAACTCTCCCGGATTATTTGCTTTATCAACCTGAACAGCCGACGATTCAAATTCCTCACCCGTTTTTGTGATGTTATCAACTTGTACGGCCTCTAGTCCCATTAGGCTAACATCTTCCAATGCTCGATTTGTACTACCATCCTGGATTGGAAATCCATCATCATCTCTATTGCACGAGACAGTCCACTGCTTCTGTTGACTAGCTCAAGATTCAGCTGAGTAGTCGCATTCTCAGATACCCCTGTTTTGGGACCTGAACCGTTCTGCAGTGCATTCATGGTTTCAACTGGCCGTGAAGAAATGTTTTGGGGTTGAGATATTAATGCCTGACAGACTGGACTTCTCAATGCCTCAGGGCTCTAATACGTGCAAGGATACAGCTGGCTCCATCTGACCACTCAAATCATCTTCTACAATTTCCTCTACCAAAATTTCCACCGGCAGCTCTGCCCCTGATCACAAATTTTCATTTCCACCGTCACCTTCAAAGTTTGCTTTTGTACATGAACAACTTCACTGGTATTATCCCGTCCACTCTGGGCAATTTGTCAAAACTAGAAACATTAAGCTTGTTCAACAACAATCTCAAAGGTCAGATTCTTATAACAATTAAAATCTTTCAAACTTGATATGGTTAAATTTGGAAAATAATTAGCTTCAGGTTTCATATATTTTTCGATCTTGAATATATTCTTATTAGTAGAAAATTCAATTTTACATCCAACAATCGCATTGCAGGTCATCTACCACCAGAAATATTTAACAACCGTTTTAAATTGCAAGAACTCGACTTACATGGGATTCAAATTTCTGATCATTGTATAACAACTTTTTGGAGGGAAGTATTCCTATAGAAATTGGAAATTTGACTAAGCTCCAAAATTTGTATCTTGATCAGAACAACCTCCAAGGTAAGCAGTTCCTCATTTTTATTTCCGTTGTTATTTTTATTATAATAATACTTCGGGCTCTAAAAAGTTATTTTTATTATGGGTAAATTACGTAAATCATCATTGAACTTTACTCTCAAAACTATTTTGATCATTGAAGTTTTAAAACGTTTAATTTGCCCATTGAAGTTTAGACATTGAACGTTTTTTGTCACTAAAGTTTAGACATTGAACGTTTTTTGTAACTCCACCGTTCATCGTCGTAGGTGTTCGGTACCAAATTTCACTAGTTGCTTTGTCTAGCCCCAGAGTTCGAATCTAACCTCTATTTCGTCAGAAAGTGTCCCGAAGTCCAAAAATGAGGCTAAAATCTTTTGGTTTCTCTCTTATTGATCTCGCTCCTCCGACGTCGTATGAAGCCCGTTTCTCATTATATTGCTTCCCTCGTGCCAATGAAGCTTTCCACCATTAGAAACTTGGAAAAGTTCCTCGGTTCGCTAGTAATGAACGCGCTAACGGAGGAGTGACCAAAAGTTTTTAATGTCTAAACTTCAGTGACTAAATTGAACATTTTAAAATTTCAATAACCAAATTAAATTTGAGAATAAAGTTCAGTGATGATTTACGTAATTTACATTTTTATTATATAATTTTTATGGACAATTGTTCAAATATTGAAGCATTACTTACACAATACATTATGAATCTTGTGGCTTAAATTCTTAATGGGTGAACTCCTCACCACTAGGCCGAACATGTTTCAAACAGTAAATATAGTAATAATTTTAATCTCTTAATATAATAATACTTCTGGCTCTGAAAAAGCTAATTAATAATACATTTGATGCATTCATATGTAGGATGAAAATCGTATGCCTCAAACTATGCCTCATTTGGTGCTCTACTTTATAAAAGTGAGTTTAGGGTTTAAGGTTAGGGTTTAGAGAATTAGGGATAGGGTGTATTTTTAGAGTTTAAGGTTTAGGATGTGGAAAATAGAATTAGGGTTTAGAATTTAAATTTTAAGTGTTTTTTAGTGTGGGGCATAGAATGAGGCATGGTTAGGGGCATGGGATTTTTGCTCCCATATGTATGCCTACAGTGATCAACAAAGATATCAAGGGTGTGTTAGTAAAAAAATATTAATAATTTTTACATATTTAATTATATATTTAAGGTTAAATTTCATCAGTTATCGGATGTTAGGAAACGTCGGTACATCCCATGGCGCAGCAAAAAAAATATCTGGCGAATTCCACCAGAGATCCATGTACGAGGAACGGATCTGGGTGAAAAACGATGAAATCGTACCTTAATTAAATTTGGTGACCACGTGGACGTAGAAGAATCCAATTCCTGCACGATATCAAATCTTAATCGTCACAACAGCATTCCGACCTCTACGTAGTCCACCCAAAGAAACGAACAATATTTTACTTCTCTAACTGTTAGAGAAGTATTTCACAAAAGGCATATCTTGGCTGCTAGACCTTATGCCTTCATATAGCATTTAAAACCCTAATTCTACTTAAATTCAGTTTTATTAAATATACAATATATTTAACCGAATATAATTAAATATGTAAAATCTTATTCTACTTCAATTAAGTTTCTTTATGGATATATATATGTATATATTAATAGTGTTTGATAATTACAATAATTATCTGGTATTAAAATACATATAACCAAAATTATATAATTACAATAATTATAATAATTCCAATTTTAGGTAAAATCAAATATATATATATATATTAACTAATTTCGTTGTACATATTCTATCTAATTGATATATGTTCGTTTCAATCATAGGGTGTGGCCCTTGTAGGTTCGTGTAACGTTAGCAGTGATACCTTGAACAATTTCAATGTCATAAATAATGAGTGACCTCTAGCAATACATCATTACTACCTAAGTTACAGGAATTCATGGTTCAACATAACCTCTTCGTGATTAATTCTTTTTTATGTATTACATCATTTTCCTTTCGAAAATCAAAACCAAAAACCTTTTTTTTTTGTTTTAACCGAAACCCTTTTTAAATAAATAAAGATCATTCATCCTCACCGGTTCACCTTATTCTGTTCTAAAAATCGAAGGCTTGTCACCAATCAAAGGGGAAGATCGAACGGCTAAAGGTAAACTCTTCACTAATCTCGTTTCTATTTTTGTTTTTTTCTTCATGCATGCGAGAGAAAATATATACCTCTGAAAATTTTCTTTCTTCTTTCTTTCTCGTTTAAAATTTTCATTTTTGTCAAAAAATGTAGATCTTACAATATATACCCTCTCTATTCTGATTGTATTTTGTTTACAAGCATAAGCAAAAATTAATTGCTTCCACTGTTGATAATTGTTTCTCTGACATGCCCTCTTTTTATGTTATTTTGGCATGCATGGTGGTTGAGCCGGTGAAGAAGGAAGGTCAGATTGCCAGTGATGAAGCCACGAGGTGACGAAGGGTCGGGTTATGAAAGTTCTTCATTCAGTCAAATTTAATCTCGGTCGTTGGATCAAATCTGATAACGGTTGAGATTGCTTAAAGATGGATGGCCTGGATACGATCTTGAGAATGATGTGGCAGCACTGGATCGTGCCACGTGGAAGCTGAAGAGTCCGCGGGTGGGCTTCACGCGCGCGAGGGGTCCCGAGCATGCATCTCACGCGGCAGATGAAGAGCTTCCTTCATTTGATCTGGATCGTTAGATTAAATTTGATCCAACGGCTCAGATATGGTTACGCAAAGAAGAAGAAGAAGATATTAGATTAGGGTTTCTGATATTGTTTCCAGGGTTTTAGTTATTGGACTTGGGCAGATTGAGCTTAATGTAACTTGGACTTTAATAATATTAGGTTTTAATATTTACTAATTGGGTTATATTTATAATACATGGTCTGTTAATAATAATAATAATAATTTAAAGCAATAATAATAATAATTACTTAATAAACCATATTAATATTAAAATAATAATGTTATACAACTCAAATAAAAATGAGTAATTACAAATAAAAATAAACTTCAAATTCATAATTGATTCGATTAATAAATATAATATATATAACACCAATTACATTATATAACAAATAATAATTAGTCTATACCAAAAAACAAATAATAATTAGTGTAACTGTGTATACACGTAAACAATGTATTATTTGTCTTTTGCCTGGCGTCACTTCTCTCTTTCTATGGGGATTATGAGATTCTCGAGATCATAGTCCTTATTTTACCATGGGCTCTTTCTACTTGCAATAATTAATTTTATTTGTTTTTGTTGTATTTCATGTTCGTAAAACGCGTGCTTCAAACTTCTCTTAGTTTTAGAAAAATGAAGATGAGGACTTGGTTGTGGAATATGTTTTCTTTTCAAAAGGACTAGAGAAGATTATGGAAAAAATGAAAATGATGACGTGGTTGTAGACGCTTGACTTGGACTTCAGTAGAATTTGCTTTTACTGACTAAAGCTAATAAAACAATTTAAATCTTATCCCCTAACTTGTTTATTTAGTAAAAATTGAATTTTATTTTTACGATCGAATTTTAAGTTTGATTATTTATGATCAAACTCAAGTTATAATTTGAGTTGAAAAAGTTTCAGTACTAATTTAAAATGATAAAAGTACATAGTAGAACATTGATTAAAATCACATACTACTCAAATTACATATTAAGATATTCAAAATCATTTTTTGAACCAACTCGAATATTCAAACTGGTTAATTGATACATTGAGAAGCAACATTTGTAGTGGAATTTTGTAGTGCATGGTTTGAGTAATATGCAAAAACAAAATATAATTGAAATGGCAAGTTACTTACGCCATGAAATAGAAAACGATAAAGATGACACATCATTCAATCTTTGGGACACAATACTGAAATATGGGTTCAGATATGAAGTCTTAAAAAAGTATTATCTTGTGGAAGGCTGGCTTTGATTTGTCTGAATATGACAAAGTTTTCTTTCCAATTATAGTGACAAGCTTTAGTGCTACTCTTCAACTTAGACTAAGGCTTTGTTTATAGCTGCGGTGGTAAAATAAAGATTGGGCAAACAAAAGTTTTGCAAAAGTTAGAAAAATTAACTTTTGGCAAATTAAAATTTGAGAAGCTAGTTTGGGGGCAAATTAAAGTTTTGACATTTAAAAGTTGAGTGTTTTTTATTGCTTTTGACTTCTCAACCTAATTTTTCCACCCAAACGCAACTAAAAACATGGCCTAAGTCTTGCATTTTAGGCCTTTCTTTTTGTCCAATAATTGTACGTAGTTCTTCTTCAAATATTGACTCTGGGGATATCCTGTCTGGATCCATTTTTTTAAAGACATTGAACTAACAATAGAGAAGCATTAAACTCACATGCTTTTCTCTTTATTATTTGCATTATACCACGCCCAACCTCATGGCAAAAACTAGCTCTCTATATACCTTATAGACTTGAGTGTGATTGTCGGATGTGGTATGTGTTGAAAGTTAATAACGTAAGTAGGGTTTTATCATATATTTACAAGGTTGATTTTTGGTTCGGGGTTATATTAGATTAGGTACAAGTCGGGTTCAACTATCACGTTATTGAATTTTAGGTATTAACTTGAGAGAATAAGCATAGTTCAAGTATTAACTTGAGAGCAAAAACTCTTTAAATACGTTATGGGGTGTGTGTTTGGGGCTGAGGGTTTGTGCCCGGTCGTGAGTGTTTGTTTAGTGATGGGGTGTGTGTTTTTGTTGTTTGGTTTTGGCACATTGTTTTATTAATTGTCGTGATTGTATTCTTTTTTTTCATTCTAAGTTAAAAAAAATTTTAATGGGACACACAATAATTATTGTATCATTTTTCTTCCGTAATCATACATTATTATAAAAAATTTCTTTAAATACATACTTAAAAAATGTATAGTTCAAGTATAAAAAACCCTAATAAACCCTCTCCACTTCCTCGTTTTTTTAATGAGAAACCAAAGTCTTGTTTATCAACTAAAAACGCGTTTAATTAATTGCTATGACACGTACGTCCAATTTTCTCCACCCGTTATAAGGCTAGACCCCAGCACATGGCTTTCATTTAATAGTACTATTTTAAAGAAAAATATCATATCAACTAAAAACGCTTTTAGTTAACTGCTATGACACGTGTGTCCAATTTTCTCCACCCTTTATAAGGCTAGACCCAAGAACATGGCTTTCATTTTGATAACAAATATCATATAACTTTTATTTTTTATAATAAATGTTTTCTTTTTGTAATTTAATCCTTCAATTTTGTATGATTTTTTTTCAATTTCTCCTTCGTTTTAATCTTATTGTTTTATTAAATTTGAACCACGTGCTCCTCAATTATTGTGGAATACATATGAAACTTAATTTCTCATTTTGAAAACAATTTTCCTCTTTTTTTTTCAATTTTTTTCTTGGCAAATATAGTTTTATTAATGAGAAAACTCCTCACTTGTATGCCTCATTAAAAACCTCATTTAACTTTTAATTTTATTCAATTTGATCCTCTGACTGCAACTCTTTGCAAATTATTTCTTCACATCAATTTAGTCCATCAATCAATGAAAAGATTGTATGATCCTTTCTAATTTCCACATTTTTTCCTGGATGAAACTAAAGCAACCAACAAAACTTCTCAGAGGTTACTCAAATAAAGCTTGAAATGTTGTAATCTATAGGTCAAATTATGTTTTATGTCCCTTTACTTTTTTTCAACTTGAGTCTATTATTTAGGCTATTCCTTAGTACAAATCACTAACACCATAAAAACTCTATTTATTAACTCGACTTAACTCAAATTTTTTTTAAATAAAGTAAAAATTACCCGACTAACTCAATTATTTACAAATAGATGTCATTTAAATATATTTAATATTTTTATATACAAATTATATAAAAAATTCTAAAAAAAAATTGGTGTCAACAGACCCTCTAAGTCTCCATGGGCTCCGCCTGTGCTTAAACCAATCAAAGAGGGGCCTTATATTCCTACAAATTGCAAAGACCTTGACTTTTGACAATTCATCCTTCTACAACCATGTCCTTTTCGCCCCACCAAAGATATTAATAAGTCAATAGTCTGCTGCCGTGTTCGTTATTCTAACTTAAAAATCAATGATATTCTTCAACTTGATACTCAAGTGTTTCCTTTTGTGCTGTGCATTGTGGTTGGACTTCATTGTGGAAAATGAGAGATAGAAAGCGAGGGCTTGAGCTTCCTATCAAATTGCAAAGACCTTGACTTTGACAATTCAGCTACCGTATGTATAATATATAGCTATGAAGCACGGGTACTTCAATCTAGTGTTGTATCACGTAACCGATACATACAAGGAATTGTGGAGCAGCCGTGAAGAATAAGTAACAAATGATACTGGCATAGTGTTGATTGATTCAAGTATTTGAGACTAAGTCTTGCATTTTAGGCCTTCGCTTTTGTTGAGTGAAGTATTTTTTATTTAAAGACACTGAACTCACAATAGAGAAGCATTCAACTCAGCTGTTTCTCTCCTTATGATTTGTAGTATACCCCCGCCCAACCTTATGGCAAAAACTGGCTTCCTGCCTCCTCTTATGTTTCTGCTGCTATTTACAACCTTTAGGGCTTTGTCTTCGAATTCACCCAACATCTCCACTGATCAATCGGCTCTTCTAGCCTTAAAATATCATATAACTCATGATCCACACAACCTCTTAGCAACTAACTGGTCCGTTTCTACCTCTGTTTGCAATTGGATTGGTGTCACCTGTGGATCCAGACACCACAGAGTCACTTCTCTCGATTTGTCAAGTATGGATCTCACAGGCACCATCCCATCACAATTGGGAAACTTATCTTTCCTTGCCTCGCTCAACATTGAGTCCAATAGTTTCCATGGCTCTTTACCCACTGAGTTAACTAATTTGCACCGGCTGAAGTATTTGAACTTTGGTAACAATAGCTTCAGTGGAGAAATCCCATCATGGTTTGGTTACTTCACCACACTTCAAAGCTTGTTTTTGCACATGAACAACTTCACTGGTGTTATCCCATCTACTGTGGGAAGTTTGTCGAAATTACAAAAGCTGATCTTGTATAAAAACGGTTTCAAAGGGCAATTTCCTATAACGGTTGGAAATCTATCAAATCTGGAATGGTTATATCTGAATTATAATTCCTTTTCAGGTTCTTTATCTTTCTCAATCTTTAATATATTTTCATTAGTAAAAAGTTGATTTTACAACTAACATTCTCATTGCATGCCATCTATGATATTGTTTTTTTATAGGGACTTATAAATTGTTTATAACAATTAAAACTATTTGAAGCTTTCGTAAGTAGAAACAAGTTAAATAAAATTTTCATGTTTAAGAAGAAAAAAAAGGAGAAGAAACCGAAAACAGATGCTTATATTGCTCAACAAAGAAATTAAAGGTTTGTTGGTGAAATATTTATAATTTTTGATAAATTTAATTATATGTTTCAGGTGACATTTCATCGGTTATTGGGAATTTGACCTCTCTCGTTTACTTAGGGCTTTCTAATAACAACTTTTCAGGTAAAATTGTGCTTGAATTGAATAATTAAAACTATTTAGAGTTTTTATATGTAGTAAAATATTGAATAAAATTTTCATGTTTAAGAAATAAAAGGAAAACAATTGCCTACAGTGCTCATCAAAGATACTAAGGGTCAGGTAGAAAATATCAATAAATATTGACAGATTTAATTTTATGTTTCAGGTGAAATTCCATCGGTCATTGGAAATCTGACCTCGCTCACATATATAGATCTTTTTAATAACAACTTCTCAGGTAAAAATTGTGCTTGATTTGAATAATTAAAACTATTTGGAGCTTTCATAAGTAGTAAAAAAATTGAATGAATTTTTCATGTTTGGGAAAGAAAAGAAATGGAAGACGGATGTTTAGAGTGCTCGAAAAGATTTTAAGGGTCTGCTATAAAAAGTATTAATTTGGTGTATTTAATTATATGTTTCAGGTGAAATTCCATCCGTTATTGGAAATTTGACCTCTCTCACATACATAGATCTGTCTAATAACGACTTATCAGGTAAAGTTGTACTCGAATTGAATGGTTAAAAGTATTTGGAGCTTTCATAAGTAGTAAAAAATTAAATAAATTTTTCATGTTTAACAAAAAAAAAAAGGAAATGGAAATCAGATGCCCATTGTACCCAGCAAAGAAATTGAGGGTCTGCTAAGAAAATATTAATAGATTTTGACTGATTTAATTATATGTTTTAGATAAAATTGCATCTGTTATTTGAATGCACTTTGCATTTTTTTCTCTCATACCCATAGGCAAGCTGATTCTTCACCAATACTTACTTCTCAGCTTAAACTATACCCGGCAAATTTGACCCGAGACCCGAGAACCGAACCGATTTACTCAAACCGAGACTCGAAATCGATCCAAACACGATAACTTAAATTTGATCCGAAATAAATAGAACCGAATCAAACTTCAGTTGAACCGAAAATGGACCCGAACTGATTCACCCGTACCGAAAGCAACCTGAACTGAAGGCAACCCGAAATAAAGAAAATATATTAAAATAAATAAATAAATATGAGATGTGAACTTTTACACAACTCACCAAAAAGTCAAATATACATACTATATAAAGTCATATATAGGGTGGAACAAACTAACTCGGCTTGAAAACCCGACTAAAATCGATCGATCTCCTATTTACCCGATATTGACCCGACCCGAAACCAACCGAACCGAAAAATCACATTAGATCCGATCTGACCCGAACCTAAACATAATGTAGTCAGACCCGAAACGACCCGAACCGAATGACATGTTTGCCACCTCTAGCTTAAACCGAGTCAATAAAACACTTCGGTCTACTCATCACCCTACGAGAGTCATTAATATAATGTGATTGGAACTCGATAATCGAATATATTTCTTACTCAACAATTGAAAATCTTTCAAATTTGGAACGGACAACTAACAATCTCGAGATTGCAGGCCATCTACCGTCGGGAATATTTGATAATCTTTCTAAATTGCAAGTACTGGAGTTACGTCAAAATCGAATTCCTGGTACAATTCCAAGTAGCATATCCAAGTGTAAAGAGTTGACGTTTTTATCATTCTATAACAACTCTTTGAAGGGAAGTATACCGGTAGAAATCGGAAATTTGACTATGCTCCAAACTTTGGCTCTTGGTTATAACAACCTCAGTGGTAAATAGTTTCTATTTTTATTCCATTAGCTTTCTCATTATTTAATTTCTATGAACAGTTGTTTTAAATATTGATGCAGGGCTTCAAACAATAACCATTAAGTTCAGTGCAATAGGATGAAACATATCCATACAGTAAATCTTTATTTATAGAAAAGAATTGTTTACGTAAATTAAGCCATCAAATAACAGTTTGATAGTTAAATTTATTTAATTTGCTAAATAAATTAAGCCGTCAAGTTATTGTTTGATGTCAATTTAAGTTTAAAGAGAGAAAAACAATGGCCTGATTAATAGTTCAATTAACTCGCATTTTTCAAGAAATTGAGCCTGATTAAAGGTATTGATCCAAACCTTTAACATTTATTGCATGTGGGAATTTTATCATAATTTAAGGCCATTTTTTTTCAATATGCTAATAAATAAATTGACCTTATTTATTGCAGGTTCTGTTCCATCTTCAATCTTCAACATTTCCTCTTTGCAACAAATTTCACTAGGACTTAACAATCTCGTTGGTTATCTCTCCTCCAATATGTTTGATTACCTTCCTCAACTACTTTATCTTGATTTGCAAAGTTGTCAACTTTCTGGAAGAATTCCAATGAGTTTATTCAAATACAAAAAACTGAATGCTTTGTATTTGGGTTATAATCATTTGGAGGGGACTGTGCCATTAGAAATCTCAAATTTAACTTCACTCCAGTATTTCTCCATCGAACAGAACAACTTATCAGGTAAGAAAAATGACTCATTCTTTTTTTTTTTTGGAACATTTTCTACCTAAGGGGAGGGGAAGGGGGATTGCTCCTACTAGGGCTAGAACTCAAGACTTAGAGAAAGGGATTAGATGTCAACAGGAGTCTTTAACATCCGCTACAAGTTGTGTTGACAGAAATATGACTCATTCTAATTTAATAGCGTGCTTAAATATAAAAGAATTATTTACCATTGAATTTTTAACTATATTGTCGTAATTTACTTTAGCTTTTCAATTTAATTTCTTAACGTTGTAATATTTTTTGCTCGTAAAAATGAAATATTTACATACTTGATACTTTTAACTAATAAGATTTGTACATGAAAAGATTAGTACCACTTCTTCTTTTTGAATATTAGTACCATTTCTTCTTAAATGTATACAACTTTTATCAATTTATTATGCCAAACATTCGCGGGGTTGCTAACTCAACCCAATTATATATTTATAATTTATAATCCAAAGCTATATAGTATATAATATCTCTTGAATTTATGAAAAATGATAAAAACGCATTGCTGTCTTGCAATTGCATGTTATTGAATATGAGACAAATAGACTGCATGAGTTCTAGTTCTGATTATAGACGAAACAAAAACACCTCATTTCCAAAAATGTAAATGAAATGATACTGGATCACACCACTACACACATCAAGATATAACATAATTATACTACCAAACTATTTTGATGTACTTATTTGTATATTTTAGGTAAAATTCTATCAGGTATTGGAAACATGACTTCTCTAGAGAAACTTGATCTTTCTGATAACAATTTAACAGGTATGATATTATTTTCCTTCCTTTTGTTTTATGTTATTATTAATTAGCTCTACATTTTTTATCATTTATTGTGTGTCCTTTTGTATCTAAACATGAATAATCTGAATATTAAACTCAAATAAATAGATTCTAAAGTTATTTTGACATAATTTTTTTTGTTTTTTCAACTCGAAATGAGCTAAAGCAAATTTTCCTCGAATTTTCTAATCACAGAGTTTAAATATTATCAAGTTATTGATTAAAAATCCCTGCCACTTTTTTATGTCTCTATTTATATTCCAATACTAAAAAAAAGTTTAGAGTTTAGGGTTAATAGTTAGGGTTAAGGTTTAAGAAATTAGTGGTAGGGTGTATTTTTAAGGTTTTAAGATTTAGGATTTATAAATTAGAATTATGGCTTAGAATTGAATTTTTTAGTGTTGGTGCAATGAAAGGGACACCGAAAAGGCAGCGAATTTTTGTTCCAAGTGTTTTTTTGAATAATGATTTTTGTTCCAAATTATTGTACAGCAAAAGAAACTATCAAAATGCTTTTTAACATCAACTTTTTTTCTATTTTCTTGGTAAGTTTTCTGGCTAAAATTTGCAAATTTTGTTGAATGCCATGTGGTTTCCAAGCGAATTTTTTCAAAAATATGTTTGTTGATTGCCTAGTAAAAAATGGTATGAATAGATGGTATTTGTTCATTTGTTTATATACAATATAACTGTAGGAGAGTAAATCGTTGTCATTGTTTCTATTAAAAAAAAAGAAATAGTTGTAGGAGAGTAAATCGTTTTGTCATTGTCTCTATTCAAAAAAAAGAAATAGTTGTAGGAGAGTAAATCCTTTTGTCATTGTCGTCTTTTTGTTTAATAAAAATAATATTTAAAATCATTTAAAACCCAATTATACATTTTGCTACAATTTAGGTCCCAAAAATTAATAATCATATTCATTTGTCTTTAAGCATTATTCATGTTTGAGAAAATATCGATGCACTTGTGATGGAAACGAAAAGTTTCTAGAAGCACCTTAATTTTAGGGTTTAGGGACCTAGGTTAAGGTTTAAGGTTTTGGGGTTTAAGTGTAGAAATTTTGAATTTAGGGTTTATGGTTAATATTTGGGGTTTAGAAGTTATGGTAATATAGTTAGAGATGTTGGTTTTAACCTATAAACCCTAAATTTTAATGCTAAACCCTAAATTCTAACCACACCCCCTAAATTCATAACTCCTGCACTTAAACATTAAACCCTAAATAGAGTCCCAAAACCCTAAAACTAAGGCATGTGTGGAAACCTTTTGTTTCCACCGCTCTGCATGAAATAATTGCCCTCCATGTTTTACATCATAAACCTAATTCTTTTGTTTCAAAGATTATTCAAACTCCTAATTCTAACTCTTTTCCATTTTTTTTTTTTTTTGCAAGGCCATATTCCTTCCTCAATATGCAATTTGACATCTATTGTTGGTCTCTTTTTATCCGGGAATAGTTTGGATGGAGAAATTCCAGAATGCATTGGAAACATGACTTCTCTTTCACACATTGACCTAGAGAAGAATCATTTTCATGGCAAAATATCAGAAAATTTTGGTAAAGGTTGCATGTTACAAAGTTTTCGAATCAACCACAACCATGTTGAAGGGTCACTACCGCGATCTTTTGGTAATTGCAAAGATTTGAAGCTTCTCGATATGGGAAACAACTATTTAAGTGACACTTTCCCATACTGGTTAGGAAATTTGAATCAACTGCAGGTTGTTATCTTGAGATGGAATAGATTTTATGGACAAGTGGATAGATCTGATATTACAGGTTCCTTCCCTCGTTTACGTGTCATTGATATTTCTCATAACAACTTCAGTGGCTTTTTACCCGTGAGTTTTTTTAAAAAACTGCATGCCATTAGAGAAGGGTATGAAAAGAAAGATAAACCAGAGTACATGATAGATGTATTAGCATATGCGACTTGGAATTATGCCTTCGGATTATCTTTTACAACAAAAGGGTTTGAAACAGAGTTTGAGAAACTATTAACCATATGGTCAATTATTGACTTTTCCAACAATCAATTCTCGGGAGAAATTCCAAAAACACTTGGAGACCTTCATTCACTCATTGTCTTAAACCTCTCTCATAACTGCTTAACCGGTCCTATCCCATCATCATTAGCTGATTTGTCGGAACTTGAATCGTTAGATCTCTCATCAAACCAGCTCCATGGAAGAATTCCAACAGAGTTAAACAATCTTGGATTCTTAGAGGTGTTAAACCTTTCTCATAATAATCTCAAGGGACCCATTCCTCAAGGAAAACAATTTGATACTTTCACTAATGATTCTTACATAGGAAACTTGGGTTTATGCGGGCCGCCGTTGTCAAAAAGCTGTGTTAATGATGAGGAACCTCCAGCCAAATTAGATAGAGATGATGATGAAATCAATTGGAAATTTTCTATTTTGATGGGGTACGGATGTGGTTTGGTGCTGGGACTGAGCATGGGATACATCGTATTCACAACCGAAAAACCATGGTGGTTCATTCGAATCTTCGAGAGAGTTCGACAAAGATTTGCGAAAAGGTAAAGAAGCTAACTCTTTGACAGATTTTTGTTGCAAAACAAGCAGCGGGACTGAGAAGAAAGCTTCATTGCATGGTGGTAGGCAGGCCCTTTTCTATAGCTGTTTTATATATCGTTTGTCTTCAGTAATAATTTCCATATAATTAGGGCTCATGTCTTGACCCTCTTCTGTTGTCTTGCAATATGATAAACTTGAGACTGTCTTGCTTTTTGGTCTTTCCTTTATATTGTTTTTGGATGAATCCCCATGTTTTTTTTTGTCAGCAAAATATATTATTTATTGATAAAATAAAGACCACTACGCTGTCAAATAAATAAGATCTGACCTTTTCAAGGCTTGGTGGTAGCTTATTTTTCAGTTGTTATAGTCGTTGCTGTGTTAGTTTTATTTTGATCTTTATGCTGTGTATTTTTATTACTCCCTTTGTTTCAGTAAATGTGTCATATTTGTGTTTTAAAATTGTCCAAGTCAAAATGTCACTTTAAAAATTTAACAACTTTTATAAGACACATTTATTATTTTTTAGTTTCTCAATAAAAAAAGTTAACTTTTTAAGAATAAACTTGTCATTTAAATTATTTTATACCACACAACTTATATAAATTTTTTCTTCAAACTCTGTGAAAGTCAATATGTAACACAAATAGTGGGACGGAGGGAGTAGCTGTTTTGTTGGCTAAAACAGGTGTCTGTTGTTAGACTTGTGCTGTTCCTGTTGTGTGCAGCCTGCTCTGCAGCTTTTGCAAAGCATGGCTTTGTAAGCTTGGTCTTGTCCATTTATTCAATAAATTGATTTACCTAATTTGTGAACAATGTACAACATAAAGAAAGAGTATGTAGCGTTGCTACAACTGATGAAAAGATCATTTACCTAATTATGTTAGATCTTTTCCCATATATTAGCTTGGTTAGCCATGTGTAATGACATGGGAATTAAAGCTTTTCCTATTGTGGAATCAGACTCCCAAATAGTCTTGAATTGGATCGACAATGCGCTAACTCGACCTTGGCGATGGTGGACATTGTTCGATGAAATTGACCAACTGTCAAGACAAATAGGTATGGTTCAATTCACTTATGTCTCTAGAAACTGGAATGGTATGACGGATAATCTTGCGAAGGCAGGGTCTTAAGATTGGAAATGTTCAAAGCATGGTGGTAGTGTGGGGGCTGGCTGCAGCGATCTGGAAATTTGGGTTGGAGATCCTTATGGAAATAGGCAGTCTCGGTTGGGTGCTGTGATACTGACGGGTGGGGTTGTTTTTGCCCAATATGGATTGTCGTAGTAGATTATGGTTTAGATGGTGCTGGCGAATTTAATTTTGTATTAAAATTGTAAGGCTGTAGATTATCTATTTTGTGTTAGGCGTCTCGGTTTTTTCTTAACCCCTGGTTGTGTTGTACTATTTTTCTCCATTTAAAATTATAGAAGTTTTTAATAAGACACACAATCCAGATTTAGGCAGAAACCAGGGTCATGCCTCATTGTCCGACTCAAATATGAACCACATGCTCCTCAACCAGCGTAGACTATCTATGTAATTCAATTTCTCCTTTTTAAAATTAATTTTTTTTTTTGTAATTTGGTCCTTCAACTTTATATGATTTCTTTTTTTTCTTTAATTCCTCCATTTTAAACACAATTTTTATATCTAATTTTTTTCTCAACAAAAGGGTAGATTTTATTAAAATCAACCACTGAAAATAGTAAAATTAGATCACAATTACAACATAATTCGAGGCACATGCTCCTTAATCAAGTAGAATACCAATCAAAGATGAGTGCTATTCTTCAACTTGAGACTCAAGTCTTTTCTTTTGTGCCGTGTATTGTGGTTGGACTTCATTGTAGAAACTGAGAGGAAGGCAGAGATAGAAAGAGGGGCTTGAGCTCCCTATCAAATTGCAAAGACCTTGACTTTGACAATTCAGCTACCGTGTTCGTCATTCAAACTTTTCTTGCGAAGTATAATATATAGTACACCAGTTATATTGTCATAATAAATAGGGTAAATTATACAGATCTTCACTGAATTTTACTCTTTGATATATTTTGATTACTGATTTTTTTAAAACAATCAATTTACTCACTAATATTTTTATATTGAATTTTTTATCACTCAATATTATTTTATTAATATTATAGTGTGAGTTGGCATATTTTGTTATTATTAAATATAAAAATAAATTACTTTTATTAATATTTAATTGTAAATATAATTTGAAATAAAATTTTTTTCCTTCACCTCCACCACTCACCCTCACCGGCCACACTCTTCACCAACAACACCTAAACTTTACAGCCATCACTGTTATAAATTTTACTGCCATCCACAAGCTTTATTCAAGAAAGAAAGGTACATCTGCCATTGCACTATCCAAAACTTTTATTTAAAAAAGAATTCCAAGTCTACACGAAGGAAAGTTAACAAGTAAGGCCTGGTAGCTGTCCATGCAAGGAAGCGACCGAAGGAAAGGTGCCAAGCAAGGCAAAACAGTACCAATATCAAGTTAGAGAGAAAATAATAGGGTCAAAACCATAAAATCTTGGCTGATATATCAAGTTTACAAACAGTGGCAAGCTTTTTTAACCTATTAATCGAATAGGCGCCGGAGTTTGGCGGTCTATCTTGACCAAGTGAAAGGGTAAAGAAGAAGGGGCTTCTTCAACGATGAAGAATAAGAAATTTAAAAAGAATAATAGTAAATAAATGAAAAATAAAAAGTACAAAAATATTTAAAAAATCATTTAATTTACCCAGTCATTTAAATAAAAAACATTTTATTTTTATTTTAAATTATATTTATAATTAAATATTAATAAAATAATTTATTTTTATTTTAAATTATTTTTTATTTAATAATAATAAAATATGTCAAGTCATACAAAATTTTAATAAATAATTGAGTGACCAAAAACATTCAATGTATAAGTTCAATGAGTAAATTGATGATTTTAATAGTTTAGTGATCAAAATAGGTCAAGATCAAATGTAGCTTCGCTTATTTCAAGGCTCGATCTAAGCCGTTCTTTCCCTATGTAATCACGGCCGTCGGATCAGCATGTAATCACAACTGTTGGATTAGATCTGATCCAACGGCCGTGAGTGGATTTGGCAGAGGACACCACCACCATGACTCTCTCCACGCCGACACCACTCCGTCGTACCACCAACTCAACCACCGCGCTCAGAGAACGTGCAAAACACCAAAATAATGGATTATCAGTATCCAAAAAACCAGATGAGTCGTATTTAATGTATGGTTTTCTACCAAAAAAAGGGGGAGGAGAGCAAGATATGTAAACAAACCAAAAGTGTATTATCATCAGTTTTTCCAAAAATACAAAAAAAAATACAAGTCCAGTGGTATTTCTCTTTCTTCTTTTACTGCATGCATATCTTTCAAGGGTATCAACAATATAAAAAAACGTTAAAGAGGTCGGTTCTTTCCCTCGTCGAAAAGTTTCCCGCCGCCGGTAATAAGCTGTAAGGCTCTTAAGCCAAACACGGTGAACCGGTAAAGGGGAGGGGTTGTTTGGTCTTAGTTTACAAAACTTAAAAAAAAAAGAGGAGAAAGAGTTTCAGTTTTGTTTTTTAGATCTAGAAAAATAGGTATCTTTCTTCTAAAATCTAAGATTGGATGTGGGTTTAGAGTGAAAAAATGGGTGTTTCAGGCCTTGGTTCGAGGACCGCCGGCGCCGGTGAGCGGCGATCGGCGGTGGTCTGAGGGGGCCGATACGGCGGAAGCTCACCGATTTCTGGAGAATAGGGCGGCCGATGTAGGTTCATTTGGCTTCGAGTTGAGAGAATAATAAAAGGGGGAGAGTTTATTTTGAAGCCAAAAATTTAAAATGCCAAAGAGGCAGTTTTCGGGCTAAAGGGGTTTATTTATAGACCTGGTTATTTTAAAAATGGTATAACAACGACTTTAATCCCCCCGCATTTCTAGATTTTTCGTTTTGAGCTCGCCGCATGGGTCAATTACAATTCCGGTCCTTTTTCTTTTCTGTTTTATTTCGATTTGATCACTAAATTAACCGAAATCATATTTATAAACGGTGAAATCACATGTTGAATCATCCCGCGTTTTCAAAATTTCCATTTTGAGCTTGCCCCTTGGTTATATTACACTTCCAGTCCTTATGTGTTTTGCCTGGTTCTTAATTTGATCCCTAAATGTACTCTTTAATTTATGCCTTCTTTTTTTTATTATTCCATTTCAGTCCTTTTTTCATGTTTAAATATTTATCCTTTATGTGGTTTTAGCATGTTCATATCATTCTTTTGGTGTTGGTATATGTTTTGTATAGTATGTTAATTTATATCCATATAATTTGTGTATTAAAATGTGTTAAACCGTGTTCCTATGTTTTATTTTATTCTGTTCATGTCGTATTCATGTTTGTCTCACATGCTACGTTTTAGTTTAGGTTATATGTCATGTTCGTATGTTTACATGAGTTTTTTGATCTTTTTGCCTCTTAGCTTATATGATAGTGTGATATTGTTTGTCATACACAATGATTTTATTTATGCATTGTAATTTGTGTCATATGTTAAGTATTAAATATTAGTTTTATTCTAGTATGTTGTTTTATTATTTTGGTATCATATTATGCCGTGTGTATATGTCATGTAGGTGGTAGTTGTGGTTCATCTTTATGTGTAAGTATGTTAGATTTAATTAATTTAGTTTTGGAAAACATGTCTCTTTCTGCATGTTTATATTTGTATTTGTTGTTTTATTTTTAGGACATGTTACAATGTTTTTGTTCATACATTTTGTATTTTAATATTATTATGTTTATGTCTTTTATGTTTTTGTAGTTCCATGTCTTTGTAAATATTTTTTTATAATGTTTTTTAGGTTTGCATAATGGAATATATAATGTCAATGTGGTGCCCTTTTATCCGAGCGTAAACGGGGCCAGTATCAGGCGTAGTGATAGTGGTTGGGCGTTTACTCTCGGATAATGGGGCCTTTAAAATTTATTCGCAATTATAATCGAATTTTAAACTAATCGTCACTTTAATCCGGAAAATTTAATATTAATAGAGCGGTAATTATTAAAGTACCAATTTTGGGCGGTGTGGGGGTGCTAATCCTTCCACATCCGTAACCGACTCCCGAACCCAATAGTTTTCAAATCTCTGGTTTTATGGTGTCCGACCTACCTAAGTGGCCGGTGGCGACTCCAATTTTTAAATAAAATGCGGTTTTTTAAAAACCCCACGGAATAAATATTTTTATATCCACAAAACCACAAACACTTCGAAAACTACGTTTTTAGCGAAGAGGGACATCGCTACACCGCCTAAATAGTGTACAGTCGGCACTGCCGCCTAAGGTATTGTGCACTAAGAAATTAGAAGATAGAAATGCTAATCGACTCAGGGAGTTGGTGTAGTAGTAGTGGTCAGTCTTAGGTTCTCAAAGTAGGTGTGTTGGGTCCGTCGGGTTTCCAACAATTGGTATCAGAGCGGGCGATCTGGGACCGTTACCAGTAGAGAAAGCTTCGGTAAGCTTTGGACGTTTACATTAGTCGGCGTTGCATCAAGGTGCTAAGGGGAGAGTCTGCCAGAATACAGTCAGGAATTGTAAAGCTATTGGTTTGGAACCAAGCTTAGTGGACGCCGGGCGTCAGTCAGCATAGCAGACTTTGGAAGCACAATAAATGAGATTAGGAAGCTCAATGACCACAACTACGGTTATTGGGAGACATGCATAGAGTCTTACCTACAAGGTCAAGATTTGTGGGACATAGTCACAAGCACCGACACAACTCCTCCACCGAGGGAGAATGCCGAAGCCTTGAGAAAATGGAAGATCAAAGATGGAAAGGCTTTATATATATATTGAAGACCACAATCAAGGAGGACCTATTGGAACATATTCATGATGACAAGACACCAAAGGCAGCCTGGGAAACATTGGCGAAGTTATTTTCAAAGAAGAATGAAACACGCATCCAACTCTTGGAAAATGAGCTCGCATGCATCTTACAAGAAAACATGTTTGTTGCTCAGTATTTCACCAAGGTAAAATCTATTTGTCGTGAGATATCTCAACTTGCACCAGAGAAGAAGGTGAGCGAGGCAATGATGAAGAGAATTATCATACATGGCCTAAGACCCGAGTATAATGCATTTATGATCGC
Source organism: Hibiscus mutabilis (assembly GCA_019671005.1). Classification (NCBI taxonomy): domain Eukaryota; kingdom Viridiplantae; phylum Streptophyta; class Magnoliopsida; order Malvales; family Malvaceae; genus Hibiscus; species Hibiscus mutabilis. The sequence goes on along the minus strand of CM033750.1, from coordinate 38,324,146 downwards.
CGTAAGGGGATGGCCTACTCAACCATCCTTAGTGGAATTGGAGAACTTGTTAGCTAATCAGGAGGCATTAGCCAAACAGATGAGTGACGTAGCCATAAAAGACGAAGATGAAGCACTCTTCACCAGCAAGAGAAAAAGCATGTCACGCAGACAAGAATTGACGAAGGAAAGAAGGCCACAAGAAGGCAAGCATTATTCAAAAGAAAGAAGTAACACTTCAGGGGGAGCTCGACAAGAAATGAAAAATTATCGTCAACAAAATACAGAGGACGATAGAAGAAAAAATGGTGAATGCTTCAATTGCGGAAAGAATGGTCACTTTGCTCGAGAGTGCAGATTACCCAAGAGACGAACCTTCCAAGGAAACATGACCACCACAAAAAGAGGATGAGAGTGAGGTCGTGTTGGATGCTTCCATCAGCAAGGAAGAATGGGTTGTAGAAGATGGACTTTTTGTTGAAGAAGATTTGATAAAAGACATAGAGGAATCATCTCTTGTAGCAACCATAGTCTCAAAGACGAACTACGAGGATGAAGAAGAGTTCGGAGAAGACATGGAGGCACCAATTTTCGTTGCAACTACAAATCGAAATATAGACTACAAGGATGGAGAGTTAGAAGAAGACATGGAAAAACCAACTCTTGCAACAACCATGAAGTCAAAAATTGATTACGAGGAGGATTGGATTGTCGACTCTGGGTGCTCCAATCATATGACCAATGATGAGAAGAAGCTACAAGACAAGGATGATGAACAAAAAGGTTGGAGATGTTGTGATACAACCAATTACGAGTGCTACACTTCAAGGAATGTGGTGTTTGATGAAGCTTATTCCTGGTGGTCACATCAGCGGAGTGAACTTTTGGAATCTCATGGCTTAGAAGAGATTTCAGAAGATAACAACGAAGGAGAAAAGCAAGTATCATATCCAAGTGAAGAAAAAGAAAGCTGACCCTCGAAAGATAAAAGTATATGGAAGACGGTTGTGCATCAACCTACATCTGAGGAGCTTCATCCAAGTCAAATGAAAGTCGACGAACTTTGCGAGAAAATGTTGGTAGCCCTAAATGAGGCTAATGGTAAGTGTTCACAAAAATGTGAGATTTTTTCTAGTGAAATCCTTACCATCATAGAAGAGAACAAAGTTTTAAGGGAAGAGCTTAAGGTAGTATACGGGGAACTGAAAAATATGAGGGAGGAGATGGTGCTTCTTAGGAAGGCACTAGCTTATGATGGGGGAGCTATCTCATCCATCCCAATTCTAACTCCTTTAAGGGCGAAGGTTTTTAAACCTGAGTCGTATAAAAAGGCCAGGAATGTGAAGAATGAAGATAACTTCTGGTGGAGCTTGGAACAATACATACAAGCCACAAACATCATGAAGGATGCTAGGAAGATCGATCATACATCACTTTATTTGGAAGATACCACGCTGCTATGGTTGTGGCTCAAGCATGGTAAAATAAAAAAGGGAATTGTTGTTCGAGAAAGTGAAGGTTGAAGAACAACTAGTACGTGCCTTAGTCAATACTAGGGCAACAAACAACTTCATCGAGAGGGTCCATAAAAGAAAGATCAAGATGTTGTCGATGAAAACAGACAAAGAGTATGAGTAGACCGAAGTTTGAGAATTTCATGGAAGCACTTGGTATAATCTGCAAAACATCTAAGAGAGAAGTCGTTGAGGTGGAGTGTTGAGAATCACCGACTTTCTCTCTCACTCTCTCCAATGTTCTAGTGCCTTTTCCCGTTTCATTTTTCAGATCCTGATGCCGATTTCTTTGTCTTGATTTTCTCCAATACGCCGTTCTCACGTTGTATTTAGCTACTGATACAGATAAACGAAAACCATACAATTTGAATCCATTAAGTCTCTCTATCGCTCTCTCCGTATCTGTTCTGTTGGAGAATCTTACAAAAACGAACCTCATGCCTGTTCTGTCCCTTTTTCTTGCAATGAACGAATTAACTACATCTCCATGCCTTCCAAAGGTTTGTCTCAATCCGCTCCAATGTAATGCTGTTGGGATGTTTTAGACAAATAGGGTGACCAATTGTTTCCCCCCACCAACTGCTTGATTGAGCCGCCTTGAATTTTCTCTAAACCACCATGAGTTTTCTCTATACCGTCTTGAGTTTTCTGAGTTTTGATTCATTCTGTTTATAAAATCTTGTTACACTTAGTCGGTTCGGTTAATAACCAAATCAAAGATTTAAACTGCGGTTGCGGCCACGTTGTGTTTATAACGGTTGCAGGCATAACAGATATTATTGCAGTCATTGCGGACTGTTATTTTCCACAATAGTGATTCCAGACGGTGTCACTATCTGTATATAGCGGTAGCGAACCATTATTTTAATCCCTAAACTGAACTACTTAAAACTAGAATAACCGACCTTTTAAAATTCTTAATCATTAATCGAACTAATTTTTATTTTCGAAAATCATTAACCAAACCAATCTAAGTTTTGTTAATTCGGTCGATTTTTGAATTAACCGAAATTTTGGACAATTTGATTAGCAAGGAACGAACGTTTTTTTTTTTTTTATATCAAAGCCCTAACGATGGGGGATATGATTTACCCCGTGAATCTCTATGCGATGTTATGGATTAAGAGGTGTTTGTGCGAAAGTATTCCTGGCAACCGAAAGCCATCTAATGAAGGTCGGTTTAAGTTCAACGTTGACGGGCCAGGGACGACGAGGTCCGGGGCGAATTTAGTATTTTAAGTTAAGGGTACGGATTTTTATGTTTAATAAAATTATATGAGAATTTAAAATTTTCGAGAATAAGAATGCGAGATTAAATTATTAATATAAAATAAAGTTTAAAATAAATAAATTTAAAATTTTCAGGGGTACGACTACCCCTAATATCTCGCGATCGATTCCTGGATGGAGCCTTCAAGGATGATTCTGTTGCATATAGGGGTGAGCAAAACTCGACTCGGAAAAGTCGAATAACTCGACTCGAGGGTAAAATACTCGACTCGTCTTGACTCGACTCAAAATTTCATAAACTTGACTCGACTCGAAAAAATTTCAAATAAAGTTTGAGTTGTAAAATAGAAACTCGAATAACTCAAATTTTTAGTAATTAATGGATTTATTTTTAAGTTCGAGACGAGTCCCTTAATTTTTTATCATATATATATATATATATATATACCGATATATAAAAATATGAAGAAATATTGCAACACATGAAAAAATATGAAGAAATATATATATGCATATCTTATATGATTAGAGAAAGTGATTTAAATTGGAATCAAACCGTACTATACAATTTATCGATTGGGCTAAAATATGTACTATATAATTTTAGATGATATTTGATTTATTAAATAATTTTATAATTCTTATTTATACATGTGAAAAATAATACGAATATATATATATCTTATATGGTTACATAAAGTCGTTTAAAATTAGAATTAATTCATACCAACATTATAAATAATTACAACTAAGTTCGAATAGAAACTCGAATAACTCGACTCGAATTTCTTGAACTCGATTCGACTCGAAATATTTTTGAATGAAAGTTCGAATGATAAAATTAGACTTGTCAACTCTAATAACTCGAAATTTTTTTACTCGACTCGATCAAACGCTCACCCCTAGCTGCATACGGGGTTTTATAAGATTACAAGGATGAGATTCATTTTACGAATTTAATTTTCTAAATCAATTAATAAAAGGAAAATTTTGCTTATAAAAACACGTTTGTTTCCCTGGAAATAATGGTTAAAGTACATAAACGGTCACTAAGTTATCCCAAAAAATATAAAATGGTCATCAAACTTTCAAAAATTATATAATAGGCATTAAACTTTAAATTTTATTACAAATGGTCACTATGTTGTTAATTGTTGTTAACTAGATTAAATATGTTATTATCCAAATTTTTATAACTATCACATCATTCACTTAACAATATTTAACGACCAGTGACCATTTTGTAACAAAAATTAAAGTTTAATGTCTATTATATAACTTTTGAAAATTTGATTATCATTTTGTATTTTTAGGGATAGTTTAGTGACTATTTGTGTACTTTACCCGAAAATAATTTATAGTGCTTAATATTTAAATAGTTTACTCATTATTTTATAGTGTTTATTAAAAAGAGAAAAAAATAATGTCTAATGGCATTTAATGGAAATGATATTAAAAAAAGAAATATATGGGATTAATGTATTGTTCACCACTTGTATTTTCTTTCAAGTGATTATGACGAGGGTTGAGCAAAATTTGATTAAACTTGAAAAATCATTTTTTTATTAAGTTATTTAAGTCAATTTGAATTAGTGAGTCGGTTTTTTGAGTTGTGTTCAGATTTTATCAATCTTGAAAATAAAGAAAATAAAAACTGAACTTCTTTGTTTTGTAATTTGGTCCTTCATTTCTTTGCTTATTCAATTTCTCCTCCATTTTATCTTTATTTTTAATTAAATTTGAACCGCATGCTCCTCAGCAGTGTAGAATATCTATCTAACTCATTTTCTCTTTTTCAAAATAAATTTTTTCTTTTTGCAATTTAGTCCTTTAAGTTTGCATAATTTTTTTCTTTCTTCAATTCCTCAATCGTTCTAAGCCCATTTTTATTATTAAATTTAAAACTCTTGCTCTTTAATCACGATAGAATACCAATCAAATAACCGTGTTATTCTTCAACTTGAGACTCAAGTCTTTCCTTTTGTGCCGTGCAGTACCAAATTGCAAAGACCTTGACTTTTGACAATTCATCCTTCTATAAACCATGTCCTATTTCAATTCTGCCTTGAGAGGTGTATTTATCAAAGTTTAGTCGGTTGCCGTGTTCGTCATTCCAACTTAAAACCAATTATTAATAAATCTACAAATTCAATCTGAATATAAAATTACAAGTAATTAGTAATTACAATTAGTTTTATTTCAAATATAGAAAAGTACTGAGTTAACATATTTAGTCGGTTGATTAAGAGTAAATTTTTGTTATCTCATATTTCTTTAGGTCATGGGTCCTAGACTAACTAGGAGCGCTCTCATTCCTTCTCCTAGAATCCTCTTCCCTCTTGGTAGGATTAAATTTAAAATTTGCAAAAAAATATAGAAAAACACTATCATATTTACAGTTTAAAATATAACAAATAATAATTAGTGTCAGGCGTTTATAATTCTCCTTTAACAAATCATATTTTGCCGAGCATTCTACCCATTTCTTACTCAAATTATGAGTATGATTTTTTTTTTAAAATACACAACTTTTTATACATACTTTCAGTGTTTAACTTTCAGGGTAAAATACACAAATGGTCACTAAATTATCTTTAAAAAATTAAAATGGCTATTGAACTTTCAAAAGTTATATAATAGGTATTAAACTTATTTTTTTGTTATAAAATGGTCACTGAGCTGATAATTATCATTAAATGATTCACGTGCCAGTTACAAAAATTTGTATAATAGCGCATTTAACTCTCCAAATTTATACATTCTTTTAGTTTGGTCATATTTTCAATTAAAAATAATTTAATAATTTTTCTCTAATAAGATAATGGCACATGTTACTATCTAATTGAAGGAAAATAAGTTAAAGTTTGGGATTAGGGTGGATCAAACTTAGATGGGGGAAGGGACTGGGCTCGCACTCAATCACTAAGCCAAAACCTACCTTTGTATATAAATGGCAACAATATACTATATATGTTATACTATTTTTTACTGATGGAAATAAAAGGAAAATTGGATGGAAGGACACTCGAACATAGGACTAAGAGGAGAATTGGGATACATTATCTTCAAAATTCGAAAAGCATAGAGGTTCATTCGGATCTACGACAAAGTTAGACAAAGATGTGCAAAAGGTAGAGAAGCCAGCTCCTTGACAAGTTTTGTTGCAAAACAAGCAGTGGAGGGAGCAGAAAACACGTTGCATGGAGAGATTACAAGGGCAATGTAACCTCAAAACCCGCCTATGCGATACGTCTAAGTTTAGGAGGTCACATTCGGGTTACCTGAGCAATCCATAGAAAATACAGGAGAAAACTCTTAGAATTACATTTAAAAAATGTAATATTTATGTTAAAAACCATATTAAAATTTCATTCACACATAGCTAAAAAACTAGGCTCAATCATATAATAAAATGTGACATACATGCCCACTAATACACAGGTACCGTACTCAACGAGCAACTCCAATGGAAGTCTAAAACTGATATCGGTCATATATCCATAATCAGATTCATTTAACCTATCTGCTCTCCAACCGAACACCAATGTTTAATTTCCCCATAATTGGAGGCTGGTCCTAGGCCCAAAGGCGTAAGAGGCCTAACTGGAGGCACAAAGCCTATCTGGAGGTCAGCTTGATCAAGGCTGCCTATAAGACTTCAAATCATATTCCTTACCATGAGTACTTTAGTATTCCTTTCACCCCAAGGGTAATTTAGTAATTCCATCACCAAATATTTAGGGCATCGATTCCTTAAATACTATAAATTAAGTTTGGAGTGTAATTGCCTCATTAATCATTTATTAAGCTCTAGGTCCTTTTCATTTATTTACCTTCTCATCCGAATATTATAATTTTATCCAGATTATCTCTTATTTCCATCATCGATTAGACATCAACATTTTAACCATATGCTTCTACATGATCATGCAAACATTTACCAATACCAATATGTTTCATAAAGCATACAAAAGGTAGTAGTGTATTACATTGTCTATAAGTTACATCAGTCGACCCGTTAGATACTCCATTCAATCGCTCTCGAACTCGAATTCAACGTCCTCAGTAAACTTGGATACATATTCACAAAATTCTTCAATTAATATAGCCATTTATCAGTCCTTGCTCACAAGCTCATAAACTGAATAACTACATATAAGCTCACTCGGGTTCAAGGTCAGTTTCGGAGACTTTTAGGTTTGAATTTTGCAAAACCGACTTAAAAATGGACTCAAGACATCAAAAAAACATAAAATAAGGCTTTTCGAAAAAGTTTTCTTTTGGGTCAAAGTCAACATTGACGTTAGCAGTCAATGCTGACGTCATCAGTCAATACTGACGTCAGTAGTCAACGCTTGCATCAGCGGTCAACAATTTAACTCGGGTGAGCTAACTCACTGGGTTGACTCACTGAGTTAACTCAGTCAACGAGTCAGATTAGATCGGGTCCGGTCGGTTCAGAACCAGTTCAAGGCAGAATTGGTTCAAAACTGGTTCAAGGCAGAACCGATTCAAAGCCGATTTAGGCCTGGTTCAGGCTGGCCACCTTCCATGGAGACCAAAAATTGCATGGACAGCGCGTGGGGCCCACGCGCGGCCGTACGTAACCGAAAAAGGCCCAAATGTTATTATTTTTACTGAATTTTTTTTTCTAACTCACCATTCAACCCAGAACTCACTCAAAACAATTCAAAAAAAACAAACGAAACTCACTGAACTTACCAAGTCGGCACGATCTCCAGTGAAAGCCCGAACGATGTCGGTTGGATGATCGACGGTTTGTTTGGGATCGTCTCGACAATAGGGAGGTAGCTGCGGAGGTGGAACCTTGAACGGAGGTCAGTGACGGCCGAAATCGATGTTGGAAATATTTGATTTAAACCAAAATCTCGATGGGTTTCAAACTTCGATTTTCGATGGTCGGAACGGCAATCGCGCGCGTGGCCTGAGGGGGGTTTAACGGCGAGCACACCGATGCCAGAGGTGCACGGCACAAACGAACGGCGAGAGATATTCGAACGGCGCCCGGTAGGGTTAGGTGGGAGGAGAAATTTAGGGGAAATTGGGGATTTAGATTCGAACCACTAAATGTAACCCCCTAAACTCGCCTATGCAATACGTCTAAGTTTATGGGGTCACATTCGGGTCACCTGAGCAACCCATAGAAAATACAGGAGAAAACTCTTAGAATTACATTTAAAATGTAATATTTATGTTAAAAACCATATTAAAATTTCGTTCACACATAGCTGAAAACCAGGCCCAATCATATAATAAAATGTGACATACATGCCCACTAATACACAGGTATCGTACTCCACGAGCAACTCCAATGAAACTCTAAAACTGATATCGGTTATAGATCCATAATCAGATTCATTTAACATATCTACTCTCCAATCGAACACCAATGTGTAATTTCCCCATAACTGGAGGTTGGTCCTAGGCCCGAAGGCGTAGGAGGCCTAGCTGGAGGCACAAAGCCTATTTGGAGGCACAAGCCTATCTGGAGGCACAAAGCCTAATTGGAGGCACAAAGCCTATCTGGAGGTCAGATTGATCAAGACTGCCTATAAGACTTCAAATCATATTCCTTATTATGAGTACTTTAGTATTCCTTTCACCCCAATGGTAATTTAGTAATTTCATCACCAAATATTTATGGCATCAATTCCTTAAATACTATAAATTAAGTTTGAAGTGTAACTACCTCATTAATCATTTATTAATCTCTAGTTCCTTTTCATTTATTTACCTTTTCATCCGAATATTATAATTTTATCCAGATTATCTCTTATTTCCATCATAGATTAGACATCAACATTTTAACCATATGCTTCTACATGATCATACAAACATTTACCAATACCAATATGTTTCATAAAGCATACAGAAGGTAGCAGTGTATTACATTGTCTACAAGTTACATCGGTCGACCCGTTACATACTCCATTCGATTGCTATCAAACTCGAATTTGACGTCCTCAATGAACTTTGATACATATTCACAAAATCCTTCAATTAATATAGCCATTAATCTATCCTTGCTCACAAGCTCATAAACTAAAGAACTACAAATTAGCTCACTCGGGTTCAAGGTCAGTTTTGGAGATTTTCAGGTTTAAATTTTGCAAAACCGACTTCAAAAATGAACTCAAGACGTCAAAAAACATGAAACAAGCCTTTTCGAAAAAGTTGACTTTTGGGTCAAAGTCAACGTTGACATTAGCAGTCAACGATGATGTCAAATGCTAACATCAGTAGTCAACGCTGATGTCAGCGGTCAATAATTTAACTCGAGTGAGTTGACTCGCTGGGTTGACTCACTAAGTTAACTCAGTCAATGGGTCGAGTTGGATCGGGTCGAGTTGGTTCAGAACTGGTTCAAGGAAGAATCGGTTCAGAACCGATTCAAGGCAAAATTGATTTAAGGCTGGTTTAGGCCTGGTTCAAGCCCGGTTCAGGCTGGCCACCATCCACGGCGGCAGGAAATCGCCTAGACGGCGCGTGGTGTGGTCGTACGCGACCGAAAAACGCCTCAAATGTTATTATTTTTTACCAGAATTTCTTTTCTAACTCACCATTCAACCTAAACTCACTCAAAACAATTCAAAAAACAAATGAAACTCAGTAAACTTACCAAGTCAGCTCGATCTCTGGTGAAAGTCCGAACGATGTCGGTTGGATGATCGGCGGCTTGGTTCAAGATCGCCTCAAATCGAGGGAGGTAGCTGCGGCGGTGGAAGCTTGAGCGAAGGTCAGTGACAGCCGAAATTGATGTTAGAAAGATCTGATTTAAACCCAAACTCGATGGGTTTCAAACTTCGATTGCCGTCTGTCGGAATGGCAATCGCGCGCATGGCCTGAGGGGTTTTGGTCAAGGTTTAACGGCAAACACACCGACGCCGGCAGTGCATGGAACCGATGGGCGATAGGAATATTCGAACAGCGGTCGATAGGGTTAGGTGGGAGGAGAAATTTAGGGGAAATTTGGGGATTTTGGATTCAAACCGTAAATGGAGAAATGAGGAGTCAGATTTGATTTTTAATGTTTCTAATATATCGAACTGAAAAAATGGGTTTTAATTTAATTCCAAAAACTCATTAGTTATGAGCTTTAGCTCAATTGGTTGCCCTTCACGCTCACGCTACCAAGGTCTCGGGTTTGAACCCCGTTGGCTGCAATACCCCAAGTTTATTCTTTTTTTATTTTTTAACAACTAGGTTGTTAAAACTTTCCTCCCCTTAAAAGAAATTTCGTCCTCGAAATTTACCAGAGTCGAAGGAATGCAGAGATTGTTCTTTCTTCTATTCTTCAACTAGAACTTAACTATCAGAGCATGCTTGTTCTCGAGACTTCCCAAACGGTCATAGATCAATCTGGTAGTGACCTCAGCATTTCAGTCTGACTTTGGACCCCAGAATGACACAACTCTAAGCTCTGATACCACTAAATGTAATCCCCTAAACCCGTCTGTGCGATACGTCTAAGTTTAAGAGATCACATTCGGGTCACCTGAGCAACCCATAGAAAATATAGGAGAAAACTCTTAGAATTACATTTAAAAATGTAATATTTATGTTAAAAACCATATTAAAATTTCGTTCACACATAGCTGAAAACCAGGCTCAATCATATAATAAAATGTGACATACATGCCCACTAATACACAGGTACCGTACTCGACGAGCAACTCCAATAGAACTCTAAAACTGATATCGGTCATATATCCATAATCAGATTCATTTAACCTATCTACTCTCCAACCGAACACCAATGTGTAATTTCCCCATAATTGGAGGCTGGTCCTAGGCCCAAATACGTAGGAGGCCTAACTGGAGGCAAAAAGCGTAACTGGAGGCACAAGCCTATATGGAGGCACAAAGCCTATATGGAGGTCAGCTTGATCAAGGCTGCCTATAAGACTTCAAATCATATTCCTTATCATGAGCACTTTAGTATTCCTTCACCCCAAGGGTAATTTAGTAATTTCATCACCAAATATTTATGGCATTGATTCCTTAAATACTATAAATTAAGTTTGGAGTGTAACTACCTCATTAATCATTTATTAAGCTCCAGGTCCTTTTCATTTATTTACCTTCTCATCCGAATATTATAATTTTATCCAGATTATCTCTTATTTCCATCACGGATTAGACATCAACATTTTAACCATATGCTTCTACATGATCATGCAAACATTTACCAATACCAATATGTTTCATAAAGCATACAAAATATAGCCATTAATCAGTCCTTGCTCACAAGCTCATAAACTAAATAACTACACATAAGCTCACTCAGGTTCAAGGTCAGTTTCGGAGACTTTTAGGTTTGAATTTTGTAAAACCGACTTCAAAAATAGACCTAGGACATCGAAAAACATAAAAATAAGGCTTTTCAAAAAAGTTAACTTTTTGGGTCAAAGTCAACGCTGACGTCAGCAGTCAACGGTCAATGTTGATGTCAGTAGTCAACGCTTGCGTCAGCGGTCAACGATTTAACTCAGGTGAGCTGACTCACTTGGTTGACTCACTGAGTTACTCAGTCAACGGGTCGGATTGGATTGGGTCAACGGGTCAGGTCGGTTCAGAACCAGTTCAAGGCAGATTCGGTTCAAAACTGGTTCAAGGCAGAACCGATTCAAGGCCGGTTTAGGCCCGGTTCAAGCCTGGCTAAGGCTGGTCCCCGTCCACGGCGACCAAAAATTGCCTGGACGGCGCGTAGGGCCCACGCATAGCCGTACGTGACCGGAAAACGCCCAAAATGTTATTATTTTTTACCGAAATTTCTTTTCTAACTCACCATTCAACCCAGAACTCACTCAAAACAATTCGAAAAACAAACGAAACTCACTGAACTTACCAAGTCGGCACGATCTTTGGCGAAAGCCCGAACAACGTCGGTTGGATGATCGACGGCTTGGTTTGGGATCGTCTCGACAATAGGGAGGTAGCTGCGGCGGTGGAACCTTGAACGGAGGTCAGTGACGGCCATAATCAATGTTGGAAAGATCCGGTTTAAACCCAAATCTCGATGGGTTTCAAACTTCGATTGTCGGTGGTAGGAACGGCAATCGCGAGCGTGGCCTGAGTGGGGTTTAACGGCGAGCACACCGACGCCAGCGGTGCACAGCACGGGGGGATATTCGAATGACGGCCGGTAGGGTTAGGTGGAAGGAGAAATTTAGGGGGGAATTGGGGATTTAGATTTGAACCGTAAATGGAGAAATGAGGAGTCAGATTTGATTTTTAATGTTTCTAATATACCGAACTGAAAAAAAAGGTTTTAATTTAATTTCGAAAAGTCATATTTGTTATGAGCTTTAGCTTAATTGGTTACCCTCCATGCTCACGCAACCAAGGTCTCGTGTTTGAACCCCTTTGGTTGCAATACCCCAAGTTCATTCTTTTTTTTTATTTTTTAACAACTAGGGTGTTACAGGCAGGTTCATGCCTTATTTTCGAGCCCATCAAATGCTATAAATCTCGGAGAAATTATATCATATGTCTGTCCTGCCACGTTATCCATAGTCTCAACTAATAAAAATCATTTATTTCATTAATTTTTTTTTCATGTCATCTTTTTACCAAATAAATCTTTACACGGTAAAAATTATTTTTTAAAATTAATTTACAGTAAATATGAATAAAAATTTACTTAGTAAAAAGATAACATGAAATAAATTAATAAACTGAATAATTTTTATTAGTTGAGACCATTAATGATGTGGTAGATCGGACTTATGATAAAAATTTCTCACGAATCCTGATCATGCGAAGTTACTTGCCGTATTCTTCAACTTGAGACTCAAATCTTTCTATTTGTGCCGGGTATTGTGGTTGGGCTTCATTGTGGAAACTGAGAGGAAGGCAGAGATAGAAAGAGGGGCTTGAGCTTCCTATCATTTTCATCATTTTTTAAAAAAAATAAAAAAATAAAATATTTTAAATCAATTTCAATTTGTTCAAACCTTGAATTTACTCGAATTTTAATTCCTTTACTCCCCGAATTTCCTTGAATTTTTTAATTTATCAAATTTCAACTTTTATATTTTTAAAACTTTTTTTAATAAAATCGAATTTTCAAAAAAGGGTCACAACAGGTTGCAAAGTTTTCTAATCAGCAACAACCAATTAGAAGGGTCACTACCACCATCTTTGGGTAACTGCAAAGATTTGAAGCTTCTCGACATTGGAAACAACTATTTAAACGACACTTTTTCAAGCTGGTTAGGCAATTTGGGTCAACTACAAGTTCTTATCTTGAGATCAAATAGATTTTATGGACAAGTGGAAGGACCCAATATTACAGTTTCCTTCACTCCGCAACAACTTCAGTGGTGACTTACCTATAAATTGTTTTAAAAATTTGCATGCCATTAGAGAAGGGAATGAAAAGAAAGATAAACCAGAGTACATGATGGACATATCAGTGGATGGAGAGTGGAATTATGCATTCGATTTATCTTTTACAACCAAAAGGTTGGAAACAAAGTTTGAGAAACTATTAACCATATGGACATCTATTGATTTCTCCAACAATCAATTCTCAGGAGAAATTCCAAAAACACTTGGAGACCTTCCTCCACTCGTTGTCCTAAACCTATCTCATAACTGTTTAACAGGTCCTATCCCATCATCATTAGCTGATTTGATGAAGCTTGAATCATTAGATCTCTCTTCAAACCAACTCCATGGAAGAATTTCAACAGAGTTACCAAATCTTGGATTTTTAAAGGTGGTAAACCTTTCTCATAATGATCTCAAAGAACCCATTTCTAAAGGAAACAATTTGATACCTTCACTAGTGATTTCTACATAGGAAACTTGAGTTTATGCGGGCTGTCATTGTCAAAAGGTTGTGATAATGATGAGGAAACTCCAGCCAGATTAGATAGAGATGGTACTGAGATGGGGTATGGATATGGTTTGGTGCTGGGACTAATCATGGGATACATCGTATTCGCAACTGAAAAACTATAGTGGTTCATTCGGATCTACGAGAGAGTTTGACAAAAATGTGCGAAAAGATAAAGAAGCCCACTCCTTGACGGATTTTTGTTGCAAAACAAGACGTGGACAGAGCAGAGCAGAAAGCTTCATTACAGGGTGGTTGGCAGGCCCTTTTCTATAGATGTTTTATATATAATTTGTCTTCGTAATAATTTCCAAATAATGAACCCCATAACTATAATCATGGTTTTTTGAGAGACTGTCCTGCATTTTGGGCTTTCCTTTATATTGTACTTGGATGAATCCCCCATTCATTCGTTGGGGTTTAAAGAAATTTTAGATTTAAATTATTTTATATATTTTTAAATTTGTGTAGTTTATTTTGAATGTACATAGGGTCCCTTGTATTGGTTTAGCTGTAGGTTTATGGCGAATCTTAGGGCTTGTGTATGTTGGACAAAGGGTGAGGATCTCGAGTGTTTATATTTGTTTGTAGCTCTCATACTGTATGTGTTTAAGTTTGGTCTTATGCTTCTTTCCTATTGCTATTTTGGTTCGATAATGCCATTCTTTTGGCGTTTACTATTTTATTATAAAAATAAATTTGTTTTGCGAAAAGAATATGTGATTAATGTATTGTTCGCCACTTGTCTTTTCTTCCGGGAGATTTTTAGGTGGGTTGGACAAAATTCAATTCGATTAAAAAATTATTTTTATTGTGAGTTATTTTAGCCAATTTTAATCAGTGGGTTTTGTTTTGCATGGCTAGTCAAAAGAAATTATTAGATGGACTTGACTCACCACGTCATCTGTGGTCTCAGCCATTAAAATTCATGCATGTCAAAGTAACTTCTAAATAACTATCAACTCCTTATTTACATGTAGGAAAGAGGTAAAGATTCACCTTGAAAAAAAATAAAATAGATGAACCTTATTAGATGAGATCATAAATAACGCGATGACTCGGATACATTTAATATTTTTTCGCTAGGCAGGGATTATTTTGACCCAGTAGTAGGGGGTGTTTTTGTTCAGGATCAGTATTGTGTTACTTGTAATCCACCAGTAAGCGGTGTTTCAATTTATTAATGACAAGAAATTTTTGCGGAGCAAAAAAAATTAATGGGCCGGTTTTAGTTTCAAGTCGAGTTCAGATTTTATTAATTTTGAAAAAACAAAAAATTATATTTTTTGTTTTGAAGTTTGGTCCTTCATTTATTTATTTCTTTAATTTTTCTTCTGTTTTATCTTTATTATTTGATCAACTTTGGACCACATGTTCTTCAACCAATGCAGAATACCTATGTAGCTCAATTTCTTTTTTTTTACAATTTAGTCTCTCAACTTTGCCCGATTTCTTTTTTTTAATTTCTCTTTTATTTTGAGTTTTTTTTTCAAATTTGAACCACATGCTCCTCAATCACGGTAAATACCAACAAAAAATGAGCGCTATTCTTCGACTTGAGATAGAAAGAAGGGCTTGAGAATTCTACCAAATTGCAAAGACTTTGACTTTTGACAATTCATCCTTCTACTACAACCATGTCCTTTCCGCGCCACAAAAGGTATCTCCTTAATTTTGTATGATTTTTTTCAATTTTTTTTTTCATTTTAAGCCTTATTTTTCATCAAATTTGAACCACATGATCTTCAACTAGGGTAAAACACCAATCAAATACCAGTGCTATTCTTCAACTTGAGACTTAAGTCTTTCCATTTGTGTCGTGTATTGTGGTTGGACTTCATTGTGGCAGAGATAGAAAGAGGGGATTGAGAATCCTACCAAATTGCAAAGACCTTGACTTTTTACAATTCATCCTTCTACAACCATCTCTTTTCCACAGCACAAAAGATATTTCCTCAACTTTACATGATTCTTTTCTCTCTTTTTTCAATTCCTCCTCCATTTTAAGCCAACTTTTTTAATTAAGTTTGAACCAAAAAATCTTCCATTACGGTGAAATAGCAGTCAAAGATGAGTATTATTCTTCAACTTGATACTCAAATCTTTCCTTTTCTGCCATGTATTGTGGTTGGACTTCATTGTGGAAAATGAGAGAAAGAGGGGCTTGATAATCCTGCCAAATTGCAAAGACCTTGACTTTTGATAATCATTAGATCTCTCATCAAACCAGCTCAATGGAAGAATTTCAACAGAGTTCACAAATCTTGGATTCTTAAAGGTGTTAAACCTTTCTCATAATAAACTCAAGGGACCCATTCCACAAGGTAAACAATTTGATACTTTCACTAATGATTCCTACATAGGAAACTTAGGTTTATGCGGACTGCCATTGTCAAAAAGTTGTGTCAATGATGAGGAAACTCCAGCCAAATTAGATAGAGATGATGATGATGATGGAATCAATTGGAAATTTTTTTATTTTGATGGGGTACGGATGTGGATTGGTGCTGGGACTGAGCATGGGATACACCGTATTCACAACTGAAAAATCATGATAGTTTATTCGGATATACGAGAGAGTTCGACAAAGATGTGCAAAAAAAATAGAGAAGTCAACTCTTTGATAAGGGGCGGATGCATACGACTCCCATGGGAAGCATATGCATCCTCATTTTTTGAGAAAAAATTAAAAATATAGTTTAATTTATAATTTTTTTTGCATATCTATTTATAAAAAAAATATGTATTAAAATTTTGAACTTATTTTTTAGATTTTGGATTCGCCACTGTCCTGGATGTTTGTTGCAAAACAAGCAGCAAAAGCTTCATTGCATGGTGGTAGGCAGGCCCTTTTTTGTAGCTGTTTTATATATAATTTCTGTTGAGTAATAATTTCCAAATAATTATGGTTTCATGTCTCGTTGTCTCTTTTTCTGTTGACTTGCAATATGATGAACTTGAGACTGTGTTGCATTTTGAGCTTTCCTTTATATTGTATTTGATGAATCCTCGTGTTTGGTCGAGTTTAAGAAATTTTAGTTAAAAAATTATTTTATTCATTTCTTATTTGTGATTATATTAATATATTATAATTATAAAAAAATAAATTTATTATAATTATTTATAATTGAACTTGAATTTTTTTAACAATTTCTAGAGAATGTGGTTAAAACTCTCAGTTGGCACCTTTTCCTAGGTTGTGCTTTCAAGATCTAGTAGAAGCAAAATTTTCCTTCGCCCTCCCCTACGTAAAAATTGTTTAAAATAATTGAACTTGATTTTAAATGGATTTCAATATACATCTTAATAATATTTCGTCTTAGCTCTCTAATTTTGTAAATTTACTCTATCGATCCTCATAATTATAAAGTTTTCGGTTAATGAAATATTTTTTTCTTTGGCCTTTAATAAATTTACAATTCAATCATGGCCCTCTAATAATTTTTTTGTCTTAGCTTCTGGCAGCAACAATGACAACTGATTCTTTCAAAAAATATTTATGTAGATGTTGGATTTGTCTCTGTCCCACCTCTATTTGAACCTTTATAGTTATTTTCATAAAATATATTCATTTTTTTCTTTAAGGCGAGTTTGTATATAAGCATAATCCTTCCAAAAAGGCATAAAATTAAAAAAAAAAATCTCTTAATATTTGATTGGATAGTCATTTTGGTCTTTATTTTTTAACTAATTTAACCTTTAACGTTTCATTTTGGGTCAAAATAACCCCTCTACAGATGAAAATTGTTAGTCACCTGACGATAAACAACTTGAAATGACTTGACATAATGATGCTTCGGAATAAAAAAAATATTTTATATTTTATACAATTTTATATAAATATTTTTTGACGGATGTATCATTATGTAAAGTCAGCATATTTGTCTATATGACACTACTATCGCGGTGTGCACTGTCATGTAAGTTTTTTATGTCATTTCAAGTTGTTTATCGACAATTCACTAACAGTTCTCATCTGCAGAGGGGATATTTTGACTCAAAATAAAACCTTAGGATTAAATTGGTTCAGAAAAAAGAAAATGGCCAAAATGACTATTCAGTCAAACGTTAAGGGCATTTTTTGATATTATGTCTTCCAAAAACATATTTAAACATAAAAGGTAGAGTATTTTTCACAAATTTTCAAGGGATAAAATATAAAATAATTTAGAGTTTTTTGTATTACACTTTAATAAAATTTGACCTTTTATAGTTTTAGAGGACTTCAACGGATAAAAATCTTCATGTGGCTTGCGTGTAAGAATAAACTTATGACTAATGTGGAACGTGTACGTCGCCACTTTTTTTTGGATAGTCGATGTCCAATATGTAACGCGGCCTCGGAGGATGTAAACCATGTGTTACGGCGCTGCTCGGTGGCTATTTCGTTTGGGGTACTCTTATTAAACTAGATAAGTTGTTTGAATTCCTAAATCTTGATTTTATGGAATGGCAGCGCACCAACCTTTCCTCAAATTCGCTGCATGCCAAAGACCCACAGAACTGGGACCTCCTTTTTGGTTCGGTTTAATGGAACCTTTGGAAATATCGCAATGACGTCGTTTTTAGTAATCCAGTGACTGACCAAAGCTCCATTGCTGAGAGGTGTCGTTTGCTACAGGGTTTGTCTATCAAGGCCATTGAAACTGTTTGATCTTCATCGAGATGTCTTGCGTCCCCTAACCTCAATAAGGGACCAGTCCCTTGGTCGACCCAATTGAAGGAGTATATAAGGTAAATACAGATGGAGCTTGGCACGAAATTGATGAAAATGCTTCTTGTGGAGGAGTCATTCGTGACCGTAATGGATTATGGGTGATGGGTCTTGCAAGATTCATTGGTGTTTGCTCGATATTTGAGGCCGAGCTTTGGGGTATTTATTCTGGGTTACAATGTGCATGGGTGCTTGGATTTCGACGGGTAATTTTGAAATCTGATAGCTTAGAGGCTGTCCGAATTATCAATCAAAGAGACGGGCATCATGGTGGTCTTGGTATCCTGTTACACATTGGTGAGTTTTGTAGGAGAAATTGGGAGATATCGATCCAACATGTGTGCAACTGGAAATTCCGTGGCCGATGCTACTGCTCGAAATGTTTCTTGTGCAACTTTGGGGACTATCTCTATCACTGTGCCCCCGAGTAATATTGTTGACTTGTTACAGTCTGATATTGGTGCTTAGGATAGTTTATTAGTGGCAGTTATGCATGGGTTCTTTTGTCTTAGTTTGATAATTTCTTTTCTTGTTTCGGTTTTTACCGTGGATATTATTGTTTAGTTTTTATAATACTAATATGTGTACTCTCTTTTTTTCAATTAGGTTTAGGGAGGTTTTGTTTATATTTATTTTCATAAAATAATAGGATTTGGCTCAGGATTTCCCATTTTTTATTCTGGGATTTCTCTGAATTTGAAAGTTATCACTTAGTAGGTTTCCATACCAAGGCTCAATCCAATTAAGTCCGTAGCGTCTACCAATTTCGCCATATCCTCCTGGGTTTTGAGATTAGGATCTCATTAGGATGCCCCCTTTTCCCTTTCTTTCATTTGTTTATTTTCTTTCTTTTTATGCGATTTAGTAGTTAGTAGATATAGATAGTGATTCTTATATCAAAGAGTCTTTCCCTATTTTTATTTCTTTTCTTGTTTATTTATCTTCTTTCGTCTCTATTGGAGACTCATATTTATTTTTATTTGGTCCAATCAAAAAATATTTTATTATTTTTGTATTCGCAATTCAATATGTCCGGTTTCCAGGGCTTCGCCATGATTAATCCGAATTGATCCGCTTCGCACACCTGATTTTGGTGGGTGAGTCTCACAACGGAGATTTTTTGCATACACAACGCCTCGAACTTGAAACTTGCTTAAACGATATCAACCTGCTTACCACTTAGAACAACCTCGAAATTATATTGATGGTGAATAGTGATTAAACATATAGTAAATAAAAGGCTTGACTCACTATTTCTCCCTCAAAATATATTCTTTTTTCTCCCTCAAATATAATCTTACAGAAATAAAAAAATAGAATAACAAAATTAAACAAAAAAATAAACTCACAAATGATTCAATCTAATTCATAATCCGTATGATTCAAACAGTTAATTATCTTCCAATTTTCACAGGTCAATTTATTCATATATTTTAAGAAAAAAATAAAAAAAAAATAATGAACAATTTTAACTAAACTCAACTCAACTCAATACAAAGTCGAGTGAAGTTCTTGTAATTACATGTATAGTAGTATCAGAATTATATATATGACATGCATGGTGTCATTGGTGTTGCTATACTTTCATTTATGACTCTGGTTCAGCCTTGCAGCGGCAGCAATAGAGGCGGCGACACCGGCCGGGTGTGTGGTTAGGTTCGGATCGTTCCTCATCTCAGCACCCATTACCCCTTCTGCATCTTTTCTTGTTGCCGGCTTGTCCGATGGCAACTTCGATGTCGCGTTCTGCAAGGGTAACAGATTATATATATATAGGAGTGTTGAATCGACTAGTATGATTAATAACCAAATCGAACACAAAGCTTTAGCAATTAATTAAGATAAATCGATTAATTTTACTTAACCGATCAAAAGTTTGTTAAAATCTTTTTTATTAATCTAATTAAATAAAATTTTGGTCGATTAATTTGATTAAAACCGAATATTGAACACCTCTGTATATAATTCACAGCACTAATTTTGAAGTTATTAGTAATACTTAATTACCGCAAGAATATCAGCCAATTTGGTCTTGTCTTCATCTCTGGTTGCCCTAGCATTAAGCGTGGCCGCTGATTGAGCAGCCGCCGCAACACCGCCGGGCATTATGGAGGTTCGACCGGTGGCTCTCACTTCCGCTGCCTGTATTGCTGCAGCGTCACTCCATTCCACTGGCTTTTTTCCTGCCGTGAGCGCGGTGGCTTCGAGTGCTTCTCCAATGGTGATTCCACCACCGTGTTCGGAAGCCGAGTCGTGCTCAGATGAATATGAATCTATATGACTATATTCCCCTGTAGCAACCTATCATTATCACATCCAAAAAGAAGGGGGAAATCAAAATTTAGTTCTTGTTAGTCTGAATATATTAGATTTGTCTAAGGATTGAAAAGGAAATTTGGGGAAAAAACTTAACAAGTTAGTGAAAATGAAAAATTAATAATTCATAATTTAGTCCTTGAAGTATATCACTTTCCCACTTTACACCATAAACTATTTTTTGTACTAGTTTACCCTCTAAACTATCATTTTCCAATTTAGCCCAAAATTAAAAACAGCCAATAAAAACATGATGTGACATATTATTGTTGGATGTCGATAATTTGTGGGGGGCAAATTGGGACGAAAATGATAGTTCGAGGGAAAACTGAGATAAAAATGAGCATATTCGGATAAGCTGGACTTGTACAAGTGATGTTGATGTCAGATATAACCTCAGTTTGAATCCGAATTAACTTGACCTATATAGACGTTTAATATAAATCTATCGAATATTTTACTAAATTTTATGTCATTAGATTTAGTGACATCAACTCAACCAATGAAACAGTAATTTGATCCAAACCATATAATGTAAATTTATCCTACAAAATTGTTCAAAAAAATTTATCCTATAAAAAATGTCATACAGTGTGAAAATAATATTCGTTTTTTTACTTTCACCCTAGTAAAAATATAGTGTGTATATGAATATGATTCATTTGCCCCTTTATATGTCTCACTACTGATTTTATGTCATGTGTATTATCAATAAAGCATAAATAATCAATAAAGCAATAAAAATAATTGTTAATACACGTAGAATAAAATTATTGGTGAGACATATAAAAGGAAACATAAAAGGTACAGACGATTTTTTTTCTGCTTATATGTATGAATGTATATATACACTATTTACCTCATCACCAATGTACTCTATGATGCTTTTCCTAGGAAGTTGAGTCTCTTTAATAGTAACACCAGATTCAACAATGGTTTCATCATGACCCAGCAATCCCGAACTCTCTTTCTTTGCCGCAGCAAGCTCGCCTTGTACGACGGATGCATCATCGTGGTGGATCTGTTCTTGGTTCCTCCGCGGTTGTTGTTGGCTCATTTTCTTTGCATTTAACTAGTTTTCTTCGTTGCCCGAGCTTCGTAGTTTTCTTTTTATTTGCCTTTTACCGTAAAAGGTGAGAGTTTTTTGGGAATTAATTGAAGAAATTTAGCTTTATAAGTGCATGGATCATGCAAGATTCGGACAACGTGAGTGGCCACGAAATAATGGGGCGAGGGTTTGGGTTCAATGGACAAATGGTGCAGTGTTTGTGTTGGGCATCGGAAATAGCAAAGACCATGAAGACAAAGACAAGTGGTGTTTTGTCGTAAAGATGAGGACTTGGTCTTAACATTGGTTTGGTTTGGATTTATTGACATCTTAATTATATTATATAAGTCATGTTATATTGTTATCCCCATTTTAAAATTTTCATTTAACATATATTCGAACACGATAATAGATATGATCCTACAAATACATTAAATAATAGGGTATGCAAGAGAGTTTCAACTCTAGTAGACATGATATTCACATGAGTTTATGCCCTTTAAGGCTTAAAAACCTACATTCGAGTAATTACAAGATTTTTTTTAATCCTGAAATGATATTAAATTTTATTAAAACAAAAAGATATACAATCTTAACAATGCGACCAATCAAAGAGAGAATTTTAGGGATTGTGATCATTAAACAACTCAAAAAATATCCAAAAGCGCAATGACAATCGAAGTCTTCTTTTGAACCTGACATCCATCATCATAGTAATTATCCAGTAATCGTCAAATAGTACTCATTTGTCTCTATCCAACTAGACATTTTAAAGATGATGAAGGAGTGGCGAGAGAACCAAAACAAACTAACATGTTGCTTCGCAAAAAATATCTTAATACTTCAGCAAACAACCACAAAAAAGGAATCTAGCCATTGAAAGACTACTGACATCGCAAATCAGATACGGGCGACGTTAGAATCTCTACACGATCGTAGATCTACTGTAGAGGTAGACAAACAATGTGCCATAAGGCAGATTAAACGTGCAACAAGAGCAGAATTAAAATGTGCCACAAAGGCAGACGAACATGCGCAAAATATGTAAAAAAAAAGCCAAACAAAAGAGATTTTTTATTAAAAATTAGAATAAAAACTAAATAAAAATAACAAGCAAAGCGGGATATGAGAAAACAATGGTAAAAATGAACACTGACGGTTAGCTACCAACACTAAAACTAGTGTCGTCACCAGCAATATCAAAAGAAGAAAAAAAGGGGTCTGACGACTATTAAGAAAAGGAGAAAAAAATTAAGGTAAAACTAAAACCAAGCCCGAGTAATTACGAGATTTAGTTGACATGGTAAAGGTATTTTCTACCTTAATTAGTATTTAAAGGTTTAATTGAATATTTTTAAAATTTGTGGGTAACTTCTACCATTTTTTTATTAAAGACTATCATTTATATAAATCAACAAAATGCGAAAGATTAATTATTGAAATGGGTCTTGTCCCCAATTTTTTTGTTTAATTGGAATTCAAGTCCCTTACAATTTAAATATTATTCAAATTATATCTTTTCCCTCCCAAATGTTTGGTTTAAATATTACTTAGGTCCCTAAGTTGTTTGACCCCCTAACTTTCCTATCCTAATCATGTCCCTCGAAAGCCCAATTAAAATCCAACTTAAATAGGCTTCTTTAAGAACCCAATTCGGCCCATTTTGTATTCAAACTCTACCTTTATTCTTGAACCGACTAGGTTTATCCTCAAACACAAACAAGCCCATCCTCAATCAGTTCTAAAACTCGTGTAGGGTTTTGGTATTCAGCTAAAGGAGGAAGAGAAAAGAACGATATAGAAATCAATGGAACCGAAGAAGCTAACGGCGGAATCAGCTCCGGTGTTCCAAGAAGGAATAAGCTTGATCCTCACTCGGTGGTCGGCTCTCACCGCCGCCATTGAAAACGAGTGGGGCGGCCGTGATTCCCGCGGCAAAGCCAACGCCATCTGCACCGATATCTTCTCGTTTTTCACTGCATCCAGAGGTAACGTTTCTTTATATTAGAATCGATCATTTTTTTCTGTTTTGCAATTTGAGCAATTAAATCTGATTTTTTTATTAATATCTCAGCGGAGCCGCTTTATATAGATGATTTGGAAAATATTTTAGAGGAAGGTTTGCTTAGTCTTAATACATTGGTTGAAGATGGCAGCATTGAGGAGGTATCTTTAGTCTTAGTCTTGGCTTGGCTTCAATTTAGGATATTAATTTCATTTCAATCTCTTTTTGAGCTGATTTGATGCTATGGATCTGGTCAAAATTTGCGTTCAAATGATTGTTTCGATCGAATTGGATTTGTCGTAGTTTTGTTATTCGATGTTGCTTTTACTTTAGCTTATTGTGATATACTCTTGGTTTTTGAATGTGTAAAGTATGGATGCTCCTTCTGTTTTTTTAATGTATTTTAAAGAGTGAAAATTGTAACAAGGAACAGATACAATTAATAATAGAAAAGGATCAACATTTTAGGTTCAAATTCTTTGTTCAAATTAAGTTTAACACCATTTTGAAATCGCCCTTTCTGGTTTTTCATTCGGATACACACTTTCTTTTATTCAAATGATCAAAATATTGTCTTAACTATTTTTTTTATTCGAATCGAGCCATCTTAGTTTTTTTGTTCGATGCTTCTTTCAGTTTAACTCATTGTGATATATTAGTTTTTGAATGTGTTAAGTATTGGATTTTCCTTTTGTTTTTTTAATGTAGTTTACAGAGTGAATTATGACGGTTGGTTATTTTTGGAAGGAAAAAAAAACGACATTTTAGGTTCAAATTCATTGTTCAAATTAAGATTAACAACATTTTGAACTGTTCTTTGTGGTACTCCGCCGGAATGTATACTTTATTTTATTCAAAGTGCATCTTCTAATTGCCATTTACCCTCCTGAACCATGTCCGACACTTCTTGGACACTTCAAATTGATGTTGGAAACTGAAAAAAAAACATGACTTACTGAAGTTGTACAATGGATCACAAGCTCATATAAGTCTGCAGTTATTATTGGAATGCATGAGAGATAATCCGATTCCTTTGACTTGTTGCAGGTGGCTGAGAAGTTAATGATTATGCATGAAGAGTGTTTGGAAGGTAATTATCAGTCTGTTGAAAAGCTGAGGACAACGAATCCTCCGCCAGTGGCACATGTCCGACCGGTATTTTCTAGTTTAAACCCTTTATTTCTATTTTAGTGTTCTGTGTTGAACAACTACTCTATTTGTTGAATTTTGCTTCTATTTGCCCTTAGATTTTTTTTCTATGTCGACACGGATGTTAGAACTATTAAGAAGGTTTTGCCTATGATTTTCTTTACTATTTTTCCCATGGTGGATACCTTGATAACTAACTATAGATTACCGAGTTGTTGTAGTAGATGAAGATTTACTGGTTGAAATCGTGTATTTTTCTTCTCATGGATCTGTTTTTTTAATCTATCTTAGAGTAATGTTGAGGATGAGGAGGACGACAACGACGAAGATGATAGCATGAGTGCAGACAAAGCAGCAAACATGATGGTCGATGTACCAAATTCAGAATCAAGTATGAATCCAGTCAGTATGGTAACGGATGAACCAAAGCCAAACCATTCGGCTGAAGCCGAAGACGGTTGGTTTGTAGTCTCATCCCGAAAAAACAAAGGTAGAAGGAATTAAGTTTCTCAATACATTTTTGGTGTGCTAAATAGTGCTTGTGATTGGTTGGTGTAGTTCGTTTGGAGTTGATGGATTATTCAACTCATTCGGAATTATATTCTCGGAGTATTAATTCTCGTTTATTTCTTGAGATTATCTGCCAAGAACCTTTATATCTCTATCGAGAGAAGTCTATGAAGTGATGTATATCGTATAGGTCTACGGGTAGAAGTCTATTCAAATCCCACCTTGCCAATGGTATTCGATGGATGACACTTCGTACAGTTTTTTCGGTACACCAAATAAAGCTTTCGATAGAGTATGGATACAAAATTTTGAGGCTAAGGACTCGTTACTGACGAATGGTACTACTTTAAAAACTTATCTCAAAAGAATCCAAAACTGGTCAACAAATGTAATGCCACGTATTTAAATATGATTAACACGATAAATTTATATGCGTAAATAAAAAATAGGTGCTTAAAGTATGCTTTTTTTAAAACTTTAGGTGCTTAAAGTATTTTTTTTTTGTAAAAGTAGGTGCTTAAAGTTTTAAAAGTTATAATTTTAAGTGATTGACCGTTAATGGTGTTAGAAGTTTTTTTAACCAATCAATGTTTGTCACACGACATATTTAATTATAATTTTTTAAACTTTGGACATTTATTTTTACAAAAAATATTTTAATAACTTAAAATTATAATTTTTAAAATTTTAAGCACTTATTTTTATAAAAAAATACTTTATGTACTTAAAGTTTAAAAAAGATATACACATATTTTTCATTTAAGCGTAGGTTAATATGATAAATACAATGAAAATAATCAAAATATAATTGGGCTGCTATAAAAGATTTTTTATTATAAAAAGACTGAAATGTCAATGGGTTATATTTTCTTTTGGATCCCCTATTTTTTTGAATTTTTTGCATACATAAGGTTTTAAATTCGAGATTTATTTAAACGATACAAAATTGCTTATTATTTGGACGAACCCCATTGATATTAATAGATTATATTTTGATACACAAGTGAAAAATTTGCATAACCCTTCTATTTTAATTATACATTATAATATCTAAATCTTTAACTCTAAAACCTAATAAACTTTAACTCTAAATTCTAAATCCTATATCCTAAACCTCAAATTAAGCTCTTAAAACAGATGCTTGTGTATTAAAAATTTTCTCAATATCTATTAACTATATTAATTCATGAGAAAAAATTTAATACACAAATTTGTATAAATTTTATTGTATTTATTATATTAATTTAGGATTTAAAATTTAATATTAGCATTTAGAGTTTAATGTATAAGATTTAAAATTTTAGAGTTTAAAAGTTAGATTTCTAATTGTATAATTTAAATAAAAAAATTGTGTAACCTGTATTAAAAATCAAAATATAACTCATTAATTCGTTACGGGGCTTATGAAATTCCCGCGTGTTTTGACTAAGAATTCTAAGTAGCCTATGGCTTTAGTTTTAGATAAAGTACACTGGAACACGAACTCCACTTTCTCGTCATCTACTTTATGCCTTCCCCAAATCTTCGCACTCGTAAATTTCTTCACGAAATACCCTTCAAGTTCCTGTCTTTGCACTCTTTTTCAAGTCTGAAACATTCCAACTTTAATCATCTCCCTCCCGATATTCAGGGATTCTTGTCACGTTTACATGAATCCCCAAATGCCCTTTTGCGTATTAAATCTATCCATGCCCAGATTATCACAAATTCTGCATCCAAACACCATTTTTTGGCGTCAAATTTGGTTAAAAGTTACAGTGAATTGCGTTGTTTGGTGATTACCAGGAAAGTGTGATAAAATTCCTCAACCAAAACCCATTCTTCGTAACTCAATGCTTAGTGGGTATTTGAGAAATCAGTGTTATAGGGAAACAATTGAGTTGTTTGAATTGATAGGTGTTTTGCATTGGGGATTCGATAGTTACTCGTGTAATTTTGTATTAAAGGCTTGTATGGAACTAGAGGATTATGAGAGGGGAAGTAATCAAGAGAGCAGTGGATAGAAGGGTAGATGGTGATAGGTTTTTGGGAAGTACAATGGTTAGTTTCTTTATGAAATCAGGTGATTTCAATAGCGCCAGAAGGGTTTTTAATAGGATGGTCGAAAGAGATGTTGTTTGCTGGAATTCGATGATTGGTGGTTATGTAAAGGGATGTTACTATGATCTGGCATTTGATTTGTTTCTTGAGATGATATTGTGTGGTGTTAGGCCAACTGCGATAACTATGGTCAGTTTGGTTCAAGCTTGTGGAGGAATGAAGAATTTAGAACGTGGGAAATGTGTGCATGGATTAGTTCTCGTATTCAGAATGGGAACCGATATTTTGGTTCTCACTGCATTGATTGATATGTATAGTAAGATGGGTGAATATGAAAGAGCTCGATTGGTTTTCGATATCATGCCTGCAAAAAATCTGGCTTCATGGAATGTTATCATCTCCGGATTTGTTCAGAATTGTTTGGTGCATGAATCTTTCAATCTGTTTCGGAAATTAGTACTAACTGGTGGCAGTTTCGATTCCGGGACCATAATTAGCCTACTCCAAGTTTGTGGTCAAGTAGCGGATTTGGAAAGTGGGAAGGTTCTCCATGGTTATATTTTCCGAAGAGGACTTGATACGAACCTTATTTTGTGTACAGCAATGGTAGATTTGTATTCCAAGTGTGGGGCCTTAAAGGAGGCAACTTTTGTTTTTGATAGGATGGAAGATCGTAATGTGATTACATGGACTGCTATGCTTGTCGGACTAACACAAAATGGGCATGTCGAAGATGCCATCGTATTATTTGGTCGCATGCAAGAAGAGGGAGTCGCTGCTAATTCTATGACTCTGGTTAGTTTAGTTAACTGTTGTGCCCATTTGGGTCCGTTGAAGAAAGGAAGGAGTGTCCATGCTCGATTACTTAGGCACAGATATGCTTTTGGCGTCATTAACCAGACAGCCTTGATCGATATGTATGCCAAGTGTGGAAATATTAACTATACGGAGAGAGTATTTGAAGATGGGTCCTTTAAAGATGTTATATCATGGAATTCTATGATAACGGGCTATGGCATGCATGGTCAAGGGCACAAAGCTCTTGATCTCTACCGTCAAATGTTAGAGGAGGGACTCGAGCCAAATCAAACTACATTCATCTCTCTTTTATCTGCTTGTAGTCATTCAGGGAAGAAGTTTGTTTCTGAGCATGGAAAAAGATCATAACATCAAGCCTACTGAGAAGCACTACGCTTGCTATGTAGATCTTCTTAGCAGAGCAGGACATCTCGAAGAAGCGCAGGCATTGGTCAAACAAATGCCCTATAAATCCAGCCATGAAGCTTTCGAGGCGTTGTTAGGCGGATGTAGAATGCATAAGAGCATTGATATTGGCACAAAAACAGCAGACTATTTATTAAGTTTGGATGCAACAAATCCAGGAATTTATGTCACGCTACCAAACATATACGCTGAAGCAAGGAGATGGGATGCAGTAGATCATATCCGAGGTCTCATGAAGAGAGGGGGACTGAAAAAAACACCGGGATACAGCCTGATTGAAGTCAGAAAGCAGCTCCATGTGTTTTTCGCAGGAGAAGTATCACATCCAAATTCTGAAGAAATCGATCAGATTCTTGAGAACTTGAAATCTGAACTCAAAGCTTCGGGTTACATCCCGGATACGAGTTGTGTTCTTCATGACATAGACGAGGCAATGAAGATCAAATCGTTGTGGAGGCATAGTGAGAGGTTAGCTATTGCTTTTGGACTTTTACATACACCGGAAGGAAGCTTGATAAGGATCATCAAGAACCTCCGTGTATGTAGTGATTGCCATACTGTGACTAAATATATTTCAATGGTGGTGAAGAGGGAGAGATGCTAACCGTTTCCACCACTTTGTTGATGGAAAATGTTCTTGTAATGACTATTGGTGAAAAGGATGTGATTTTTTTAGGATTTACATTAATACATTATCACAATTACGAGGACAGTCGAGCTTCACCGACCATGAGAAACAAACGGCTCTGTAATTGTTAATGAAGGAATGGAGTTGTTTTCTGCAGTTATTAACTCATCATTGGATCCTCCAGGGAATTCTCGAGCTTTGATAACGGATCTCAAGTCATCGGGCAATGAAGCAACACCGTCCAAATAGGATATCACACTAGACATGCTAGGCCTAGCCACTGCCACCGGGTGCGAGCAAAGCAACCCAAGCTTCAACACTAACTCTGCCTCTGGTACCACAAAGTTCTTCCCCAACCTGCCATCGACTGTCTCTAAAATATCTCCTTTATCCCAGCAATCCGCAATCCCGTCGGCAAGAAATGCGTCATCTGGCGGAGCTATTGCTTCAATCGGCCTTCTACCACATGCAATTTCGAGCAGAAATACCCCAAATGCATATACATCAGTGCTTGTGCTTGCTTTCCCAGTTCGTGCAAGCTCAGGAGCTATGTAACCAAGCGTACCTGCTACATGCGAAGTTTGAGGATCATTTCCAAGGTCGCATAGCTTTGCAAGCCCAAAATCCCCTAACTTGGCATTCATATCGCTGTCTATCAGCACATTGGCAGGCTTGATATCTCTATGAATGATCACTTGCACCCATTGCTGGTGCAGATAGAACAACGCAGAGGCCACATCTTTGATGATCTTGAATCTTTGTGTCCAACTAAGGTTGCAATTCGGTAGGCGGTAAAGAAATTTGTCAAGGCTTCCATTAGCCATGTAGTCGTAAACCAAAAGTAACTCATGCTTGCGCCTGCAATAACCGAGAAGTCGAACCAGATTTGGATGTCGGAGGCGACCAATGGTGGCAATCTCAGCCACGAATTCTCTCATCCCTTGCCTTGAATCATGAGAGATTCTTTTGACGGCAACTTGCATATTGGATGACGGTAAAACACCTTTATATACCCTACCAAATCCACCTCTCCCCAGAAGTTCTTTTTCTTTAAACCCCTTCGTGGCTTTGAACACATCCTTGTAAGAGAATCTATGCGGACCGTATTGAACCTCCCAGTCCTCAAGAATCTCTATGAACCTCTTCTTCCTCGAGATCAACACCGCCCCGAAAACCACGACTAGGACTAAAGTGAGACCTGTTAAGGAAAGGGTGAGAGACAATCTTCCGCAATTGCTTGATTCCTCGGGTATTATCATCATCAAGTCGTGGAATCTTTGGAAGTCGAGACAAGTCTAGCTCTTCAGCTTTGCCATTGATCTTGAAACTCCAAGCCAATATGTAGTGTGATGAAGAAAGCAGACCGGTGGAGGACGAGAAACCGACAAACATAGACTCGTACATATACGGCGAGAGATCCTTCTTCGAGGATAAAAGAGGGGTTTTCGGCTTTCGTATACCGATCGGATGCAATGTGACATCAAGCTGTTTTTCAACCCCGTTGTACTCAACCCAAACCTGCAGTTGATCTCCACTCCCAAGGTCGAGACTTTTGAACTCGCCTTCATCGGTGAAATACCCAGCGGACGCAGATCTCTCTGACCGTGGGCTATTGATGTCAATGCCGATGTGATTGTCGTCTATGTCATTGAACTCTAGGTCTCGGACAGTGTCCAGCTCAATCGCCACAATATGGTCCGAGCTGTTGCCCTGGTTTGTAACATTGAAAAGACCGAAATACTGGCCGGGAAGTCCGGATATTTCCTTGTTAGGCGAGATTACAAAGGCCAATCCATGGCCACCGAGTTTCAAGTATTCAGGTACGATTGCAAAAATGAATGCAGTGGAAAAGGAGGAAACACTACCATCTGTGGAGTTCTTGAATTGGACTGGATTTTTGTAGAAGATGTGTCCCCCTAGTCGGGATGACGTATTAGTAAGTTTAAGCAGACCACTCGGATCGAGCACTGCAGCTCCGTCAACACTCAAGTAACCATTAAAAATGAACTCATCCTGGTTAATATACGAGGATGCAAGATTCAGGAGGAAAAGCAGCACAAGCATGATCAAACCAGGCATTATTACAGAAAAAAAAAAGCTTAAATTAGAGAGATTAGCCTTTCGCTTTTGGTTGCTCAATTTTGCTCAGTTGGTAGCACAATATATAAACCGAAATTCCCATGGTTTTCCCGGTCAGCACAAGGAAATTGCTTGCATTGTGAAACCAAAAATTCACAAGAAAATGGGGACGTTTTATTTTAGAAAGATTAAAACGTGTGGGGCCTTAGCTCTTGATTTTATAATTTATTCGAGTACTATCCTTTTGGATTACATGCCTTAAAGGTTCATTAGAAAGACAACTCTCAATTTAACTTGTTCTATTTATAATGATAAAATTTAATTAAATTACGTGAATTAAAAAAATTAAAAAAATAGAACTATATCTACAACTTACATGTAGTATAATGATTGACTTAACATATTTTTTTATATTTTCTATGTTCATTTTACGGTATATGTTCAAAGCTTGTAGTTGTTTCTTTTAATAATGTTATCTTCAAAACTCGAACTTAAATTCTTTCTTTAAAAGTACAATATGTCTTGCTACTATGCCCAATATTCATTGACCCAATAAATTTAATGATTATTTTTTTATTTCGAAAAGTAATTCCATTTCAATCAAAATAGCGAAAGAATTTTCTACAAATTGACAACTTACATCATTATCTAATCTACTGAGACCTCGTTAATTTGCTAATCAATACATTTGAAGGATTCATTACCAGCTTAGTATGACTTAATTTATCTTGAACTGTTCTTTTGATAAGACTGAAAATTTTGCAGGAATCTCTTGTTAGATTTTCATGTAGTTTCTTATTCCTCTCTTGCCAAATGTAATAGACAAGAAAAATCTCATACTAATCAAGTAACAGTGATGTTAAGAATTTAGTATGCGAAAAAATAACTAAAGCGATAACAACACAGACAAAGACATGCACATGAGACAAGATTTAACGTGGTTCAACATAGTATACCTCCACGAACAAGAAAAACGAACAATCCACTATTAATGTAGAGAACATGAAGAGTACTATTACATGACAACCCATATAATCCTAAAATTCAATGTACAAATCTCATGACCTGATGGAACCTAAACACTATTCCCAACATCCCTACAATACATATCTCTACAATGTAGTCACAATAGTTGTAGAGATCTAAAAGTGATTACATCTTTCCAAACAATAATTTCTCTCATATCTCTCATAATTCAAAAGGTTAAACCTAGTCTATATTTATAGAACCAAATACATGATCATCAAGAAACCTTATTCAATAAAATATCCCACCTAAAATAGATATTTACTCATTAAAGTAAATCCTAATCACCAAGTAATCTTCAACCACTAGAATTACAATAAAACCCAATTTAATTTTCAATTAGAATTTGAGTCAAAATATAACAGTAAAAGCCAATGATTTCCCTCGACCGTGCTCTTGAATCCTGTAACCCCCTAAACCCGCCTATACGATACGCCTAAGTCTAGGAGGTCACATTTGGGTCACCTAAGCGACCCACAGTAAAACAGAAACAAACTCTTAGAAATACATTTAAAAGTGTAGAATAAAATTTTCTGTTAAACCATATTAAATTTTTGTTTATATAACTGAAATCCAGAAAACATAATACAGACTCAATCATAAAAATAAAACGTGATATACATGCCCACTAATGCGCATGTACCGTACTCCACGTGCAACGCCAAGGGAACTCACAAATTGATATCAGTCAAAGATCCATGATCGGATTCCTTTAACCTGCAATAGTGAAACAAAGTGAGCTTGAGAAAGCTGAGTAATACAAAACTACCAAAAGATGTTTTAAGCACAAGCAAGCATATAGCTAAACATGAAACTACGATATTGAACTTGGTTACAACAGATTCTAGATATGATATGAATGTAACAAAATCATCCTGGATTTGAATACTCGAATATCAGACCAAATGTCTATGGTCCGGAAAAAATCAGGAAAAAATTAGATTACATGAATTAAACTAGAAGGTTTAACATGTTCTATCAATTTCAGATCGGGAATGATGGTGTTTTTCAAACAACTGTAGAATTTCAACAGTAACAGAGAGAGACAGGAGAAAAGTATCACCTAGCTACCCTCCAACCGAACACCAATGTGCAATTCTGGAACTACATTTAGAAGGCCTTACTCTAGGCCCGTTGGGGCGTAGAAGCCTAACAGAAGGACTTACCCTAGATCCGAAAGGATGTAAGAGCCTAACATAAGGCACGCAGCCTAATAGAAGGCACAAAGCTTAACATGAGGCGCAAGCCTAACAGGAGGTCAGCTTGACCAGGACTGCCTACAAGACTTCATATCATATTTCCAATAATACCTTAAAAGACTATCAGTTGGCCAGTAAGCAGAACAAATGTCAGGAATCATATATACTTTCATATCAGTGGACATAACCTAGAAACCAGACTTTCATTTATAAAACAATCATACCTTAGAATCAAGACAAATTGTCACGATTTCATATCAGAGAGTATTTTACAGGTTTTAAGCAGTTTTCAAAAGGAGATACATATACAAGGGGTACGATGAATAATGTTGCCATTACAACATTTGAGAACAT
The DNA here is from genome assembly GCA_019671005.1 of Hibiscus mutabilis. Taxonomy (NCBI): domain Eukaryota; kingdom Viridiplantae; phylum Streptophyta; class Magnoliopsida; order Malvales; family Malvaceae; genus Hibiscus; species Hibiscus mutabilis. Next base: position 38,290,267 of record CM033750.1, on the reverse strand, counting down.
AGTTCATCAGAACCAGTTAGAATTTTAGAATATAACGTAATCATACAGTAGTTCATATATACCAGGATCATTCATGATTTAGGATATATCAAAAGTGTTCTATACAGTTCAGCTTATAATGGTATACTGGTCATTTAACCTTTAAGGTCAATTTAATAATTTAACCCGATATGGATAAATCGGTGATTTGCAGAATTTGAAATGGGCACGGGTCATTCTGAACATTTTGATTTACATTCTGCAAAACTTTACCCATACTTCTTTTGCAAAAGGAGAGTCCACCAACAAATGATCTCCGCTCTCCTTCTCACCATTTAACTCTCTCATATTTCTGTTATTTAGATCAGGATTGAAATTTTAAATATGAAATGATGGGAGTAAAATAATTATTCAAGTAAAATGACTAAATCCGTAGGCCAATTTGATCCACCGGGTATTCACATTGCCTCTAATTATTGGCCACCCACATTGTGATTCTCATATCCCATTCACAAGATAATTATTTTCGCAATAGTACCTGATGACATACGCCTTGGTGGCCATGGATTAGACTTTGTATCTCGCTTAACAATGGCATTCCCGGGGGTTCTTCCCGGCTGGTAACTTGGTCTTTTTAACGGAAAAAACACAGCCGGCAACGGCCCGAATTACCCTGTTGTGGCGATTGAATCAGATTCGGTCATAGACTTCAAGTTCAACGACATAGACGACAACCATTACATATTGGAGAAATCTACTATGTCGGAAAAAAAACAACTCGATGTTATATTGTATCCCATTGATGTTCGAGTCCATCAATTTAAAAATAGTCATTAATTTTTTATGCATTTCCCCAGGGGTGTTTATGGTTAACTTCTATCATTGGAAAAAGGGTTTGTTTTCGACTCTTCCTATATGTATGAGTCCATGTTGTAACTTGTAAATAGGGGTGTTTATGGTTAACCTTTAGTTAATCATTAAAAAATAGTCATTATTTTTTAATGTATTTCCTTCTAATTGTACTAAAAATATATAACTTTTGCACTAAAATTATAATTTATAAGTTAACCGTGAACACCCCTACTTGTAACACCTACAATTAAAAAAGAAAAATTTCTTAAAGATAAAAAATAGATAGAACAAAAGAACACCAAGAACAGAAAAAAATTAGAAGAAGACAAGATAAATTCTTCCGTTCGATGCTGGAAACATAACTTGACTGAAATTTTAACCCCAAAATACAAAAACAACATAGCATAGTAATAGTAAAACGACACAATTTAACTAAAACTAAACCTAAGCTCAAGCATCAGAACTACAACAATTTGTGTCGCAACAACATTTTTTTAAGGGTTTCGACGTTTTTTTGAATGAAAGTTAAAACAACAAAGTCGCCACCAATATTTTTATAAGTTGTGATTGGATCACCCAAAATAGGTTATTTTAATAAAATTATTTTATTTTATTAAAACAATAATTTTGGTATGCAGAAAATACAAGAGGGTGTTCATAAGGAAAATAATGGATAAAGAACCAAGGTGGTGAACCACCGTACCGGCCGCCGCTTCTGACGGTGGTACACCGAAAACTCCTCTTTTTCGGCTTAAATACTCGAACAAAAATCTTCCAAAACCCAAAAGATTGTAAGAAATGCTCCCAAATTTAAATATATATTCAAAAATAAGAAAGAAAGAAATAAAAAACTAAAGAACAAAAATAAGATACCTAAAAATCAAACTTTTTTTGTATTCAACTTGACAAATGCCAATACAAACTTTAAAATTTTATGATATTTTTGGATGCTTGTGGTGTGTAGTGGGTAAATTAGAAGAGTGAGTGGTGAATGAATTATGTTGTGAGTTGTAAGTGGTGAGAGAAAAAGTTTATATAGGATTTTTCAATCAAAAATACAAAGAAATCCACCTATAAAATCTCAAAATTCAGGTGAAATTATTCCTTTAATTTCCTTGATTCAATTCCAATTGCCATGTTCTTCAATTTGACCAATTTTACTTTCTCTTTGCTAAGTTTATATTCGATTACAGCTCATGCTTTCTTTTCCTTCTTTGCTGCGTGTCAGCCAGATATGATTCCACCGTCCATTTCCTTCCTTATTTGTTTCATTTTGAATCAATTTGTTTCCTTCCGATCTGCAGGTTGAGAGTTGGTGCCAGAAGCAGCCGCGAGGTGAAGCACGCGTGGGGGTGATCTGTAAGGGCACGGCACGTGGTGCCACGCGCGCAAATGTTGACCAACCTACCATTCTTGATCTAATCTGGACCGTTGAATCCTATTTAGATCAACGGTTAATAATTGGCTGCACATGAGAAATAATAAATTAATTATGATTTTTATATTGGCTAAATGGGTTATTAAATGAGTCTTATTAAAAATTAAATGGACCCTTATTTTATTTAAATTAGACCCTTATTAAATCAGACTTTTTTTATTATTTATTTTAATTTTTTAGATCTTTTATTAAACTAAATAAATAAAAACAAATAATTAAAATAAAAATAGACGAAAATAAATAAAAGATAACTAAAAATCAATGACAACACTTTAAATGTTGACAAACGGTGTGTAACGTGCGTTACATATGTCCGATGGTGTCTCGTCCTCTTCTGGTCTTCTAGTATCATCGCATTACATATTCGCTTTGAGTTTCAAAATCAATGATCGAGCCAAATAGTTAGATTTGTCTCACCTTTTAAAGGTTCTACCACGCCTAATAATAATCGAGGAATTTGGAGTATTTATTTGTATCATTTATGTTATATTTTGACTCAAATTCTAATTGGTAATTAAGTTTAGTTTTATTGTAATTTTAGTGGTTGAAAATTACTTGGTAATTAGGATTTACTTTAATGAGTAAATATCTATTTTAGGTAGAGATCTTATTGGATAAGGTTTATTGGTGACTAAGTATTTTGGTCTATAAATATAGACTAGGTTTAACCTTTTGAATTATGAGAGAACAAGAGAATGAGAGTTAGAGAGAATTATTCTCTGGAGAGATGTAACCACTTTTAGGATCTCTACAACTATTGTGCCTACGTTGTAGAGATGGTATTGTAGGGATGTTGGGAAGAGTGTTTTGGTTCTACTGGGTCATGGGATTTGTACACCAGGTTTTGGGATTACACGGGTTATCATGTATTTGTACTCTTCGGGTTCTCTACATTATTAGTGATTGTTCGTTTCTCTCGTCCGTGGAGGTAGGCTATGCTGAACCACGTTAAATCTTATCTCTTGTGCATGTCTTGGTTTATGTCGTTATCACTTTGGTTATTTTGCTGCATACCAAATTCCTAACAAATTGTATCATAGCTATGGTTTGAGCTGCGCGATTGTGGAGGAATTTTTGCTGCGAATTTTGCAGTGCGATATTGGAGACATGCCAGATGAGTATTGTTGCAATGAGCTTTCAGTTGCAGGGGAGTAATTCTTAAAATTCAACGGTGCTTCAACGGATACTACGTAAGAATTGGAGTTGTTGAAGACTTTGTAACCCCCTAGACCGGCCTATTTGTAAAGTTTGAATCTAGAAGATCACATTACCTACCAAAGACTTTTCATGTAAAGGTTTAAATGTTAAAAACTTTAAAATCTTTAAAATAATAATTCAATTTGAATATAAGTCATATTAGTGATCTAAGATAAATCATAATAAGTGATATTACATCATAAAACTCATAGAGCATCATAATAAATCATATAGTAACAAAAACATAGGCACGTGTCACCGAAATTGAGACATACTGGAAGATAGAAATATTACAACAAGACGAGTACACAATATGTTGATCCTCCAAGTGCCAAGCTCGGTAGCCTATCCCAAAAAGATATCTGAAAGGAAAAAAGGTTGAGGTGTGAGCTAGGGGCTCAATGTATCCCAACATGTGCATAACATAAATATTTAAAACAATTCAATTAGTATAATATTATATCAGTAAAACATACTATAGGGCAACCAAAGTTTTCATTTAAACCTATATGCCCTCCAACCGAACACCAAATATATTTTACCATAACTGGAGGCTAGTCCTAGGCCTGAAGGCATATGAGGCCTAACTAGAGGCTGGTCCTAGGCTCGAAAGCGTAGGAGGCCTAACCGGAGGCATAAAGCCTAATTGGAGGCATAGCTGGATCAGGGTTGTACTTGAAGATCTCCAATCACTTTCCCAGAAACCCCAAATTAAACAGTTTATGCAGTAAACAGTAACTAGAGAACATGCTATCAAATCGTACATATATGCATATAATATTTCAGGAAAAACATATCACGATCAATTCAGAAAAATCATTTCAAACAATTCATATAAAATGGTAATTTAGCACACAAGGAACACACCTCAAAAGTTGGTCGGGACTAACGAGCACATTCCTCGCTACGATCTGCGGCAGTGCTAGATCCTATGACATAACGAATCAGGGTTATAAGGGAATAAATAACTTTTAGCTTAATAATTAATCTGTGGAGCTTAAACATACTAGTGACTATAGGAGCACGTTGAGGTGCTGATCGGGAAGAGCTGGGCTGAGCAGATGATCGATCAAACGTATCTCGAGTACCTTAAACAACAAAATTTCATGTCAGAATCCTTAATTCAAAACTTTGCTCTCAAATTGAATAAATTTAATACATATGCAAAATCAGGTTTAAAGTCAATTTTAAAGGCTTTCGGGTTAGAATTTTACTAAACGAGCCTCATTAATGGACTCAGGATGTCAAAAAACATAAAATATGAGTTTTTGAAAATTTTGACTTTTTGGTTAAAGTCAACGCTAACGTCAGCAATCAAAATTAACCTCGCTACGTCATGCTGATGTTAGCAGCCAACAGTCAATAGTTTTGACTTGAGCGAGTTGACTCACTAAGTTGACTCGGTCGAGTTGACTCACTAAGTTAACTCAGTCGGGTTGACTTACTGAGTTGACTCGGTCAACGGGTCAGGTCGGATGGGTCGGGTCAGGTTGAATGGGCCAGGTCGGGTTGAATGGGCCGGGTCAATTCGAATAGGCTAGGTCGGGTCAAAATGGGTTGAACTGGATTGAATCGGTCCGGTTTACGAGTGAACTAGTCACGGTGGTCAGAATTCGCTCCGGGCGGCGCGTGCACTCCACGGCCGGCCAAAATGGCTGGAAAAAGGCCCAATATGCTCAATCTTGGCCGAATTTCAATTCTAGAACTCAAAATCTACCCAAAACTCAAGAAAACAACTCGGAACACGATCAAAGCTTACCTTTCTTACCTAAATCGTCTTAACTCCGGTGAAGGGCCGAACGACGACGGTTGAGTGATCGGCGATTATGGGTTGGCTCGCCTCGAGACGAGGAAGGTGATGGCGGCCACAAAAACACCAACAGGCAAGAGCGGCGGCCAAAATCGAAGGATTTTCGAATGGTTTTGGAAGCCTAAAAATGACGAGCTTTCCTTCTTGATTTCCCAACGAATGGCGTAACGACCGGGCGCGCTACTTGGAGGGTTTTGATCGAAACTTGACGAGGAAGAAGGGGTGGCGGCGGTGGCGGCGGCCACGCAGCGACAGTGAGGGCCACCAGAGAAGATGGCCGAAAAGAGTTTTGTGAGATTGAAATTTGGGGGGTTTGGGTATTTTTGGTTCTAATGGAGGAGATATGGGTTAGACTTGGTTTTTATTATTCTTAAAATATTAAACAGAAAAAGGGTTTTAATTTTCTTTAGTAAACCCATAACTGTAACTGTACTCTTTGTGATCTCAACCGGAATATGAAGGTCTGAGGATACAGATTTGGACACACATGAATGGGTGGAGCCGTTGTCAAGCAATGCAAAATATAGAACAAAAAAGATGGTAAAAGTACCTGCAATGACGTCGGGCTCATCTCTGTCATCACGACTCTTGGTAGCATAAACAAGCGCATGCTGCGGGCCTCAAAAATAACTGGTCCTCCACTATGATGTGTTTTACCTCTGCTATCAGACCTAGCAGCAGAACCGGAAGCCCTACTCTGATGATGCTTCCTGACCGGAGTCTGTATAGATGTCTGCGAGTGCGAGAAGGTCTGGGGAGAAGCTCGAGCAACAGGAGATGGATGAGGGCAATCCTTCTTGAAATGTTCTTTGGACCCACATCTAAAGCAGGCACCTGACATCTTCCTACATTATCCTCTATGCCAATTACCACAATACACACAAGGACTGGGCTGCGCAGAACCTGACGATCCACCTTTACTAGTTGCAGGAGGTTGTGGGACTGTAGGCCTAGAACTAGAAGTACTCCTCTGAGGAGTTGTAGTACAAGCCCGCTTACAGGGGCGTGCTGAAGACTCAGAACCTGAAGGCCTTCTATACTGCTCACGATCTGCTCTGCCGCTACCATCAGTCGTCAGCTCAACCTCCTCAAGATCTTTCGCTTGTCCTACCACTGTATCAAATACCTTATCCTGGAAGGCAATGATCTTCTCACACAAATCATGTCTGAGACCAAGAGCGAACTTGCGACACTTTTCTTTCTCAGAGGTGACCAGATTTAAACCAAATTTCAAAAGCCTCAGAAACTCTGTCTCGTACTCAGATACAGTCATATCTTCTTGCTTCAGATTCTTGAACAACTCTAGCATCTCTCTCAAATATCGTTATCTAATAAAGTGACTCATAAAGCGTTCCTTGAAGAATTCCCAGGTTAAACGGGTAGTAGGGACGCTACTAATCACGGACTCCCACCAGGTGTGGGCATTCCCATAGAGCATAGAGACAGCTCTCAGATACCGCTTGGATGAATCAAGTCCCAACAAATCCATGTGCCTCTCTAAATCACTGAGCCACTTATCGGCCTTCGATGGGGCACCTCCAGTAAGGCCCTCGAATGTCTTGGCTCCATTCAAAATCAGAGTCTGCGATATGGGCACCTCAGGTATAGTGCTAGCCGCTCTAACCATGCTCTGGATCAACTGCATGAACTGCCTACTAAGCGCCTCATCAGTCACTATCTTTGGCTCAGAACTCGACGATGATGCTCCTCTAACTGGAGTCGTTATACCAATACTAGAGAAAAGGTGGTGGATCCACTGAGGCTGTAAGAGCTACAGGAGTAGGGGATCTACAGGGGCCGAAGGGTCTACAGCCACATCATCTACTAGGCTGGAGAATCTAACAGCTCGACCACACCCACAGAATAGTCGACGACCTCTACGGGTGCTCATAACGAATGAACTCAGGCTCTCTACACAAGGTAAAATTTTAGGGTTAGAACTGGCACTAGAGTACCGCACAGGTTGTTGTCACTAAATTTTCACCCGTTTTTTTTATTATTTATTTCTTTTTTATTTTATTTTACTTTGTTTTTATTTTTATATTATCATTAGGGTATTATTATATTAATTATGTATACTAGTCTTATTGTTAGATATAAAACCCAAAAATAAATAAAAGAGACCATTCAATAAAACTCATTTGGCTCAAATAAAAACCCTTAATTAATTTTTTATTTTCTCATGTGCAGCCAAATATCAACCTTTGGATCCAAATGGGATCCAAAGGTCTAGATTGGATCAAGAATGAAAAGAGGGCGGTCACCCAACATGTGGGCCCCGCGCGTCATGCCTGCTTCTTCATGGTTGCGTTTCCAGCAACTCCAACGTGCACAAGGAAAATGGAAAATGGAAAATGGAAAGTGAAAAGCAAGCAATTGAGATGAGAAGGAAAAAAGGGGAAATTAAGAGCTGGACCGAATTAAAGGAAACTGCATTATTCTTGCAGATACGATTCAAAATAAAAGGAAAACAAAGCTGATAAATAAAAAAGGAAGAAGAGGGCAGTCTTGAATCATCAGATTCGATTCAAAATGGAATTATCATCATAATTAGGAAGCAAATTCGGTCAAATTGGAGGAATAAAAGATTGGAATCAAATCAAAGAATTTAGGGCAATAATTTACCCGAAAATTAGTGATTTTCGGGTGATTTTTTTTGTTGATTTTTCCATGTATTTTTGGGTAGTAAAACTACTATATAAACCCCTTCCCCTTCACTTGTAAAGATACCCACAAGCGAAAGTCTCGTAGAATTCTCAAGTTGTATTGACATTTGTCAAGTTGAATATAAGAGAAAAAGCTTGGTTTTTAGTTATTTTGCTCTTTTTCTTTTGTTCTTTATTTATTTCTTTTATTTCGAATTTAAATATTGACGGTTATTCTCACTTGTTTCGAGTTTTGGAAAATATTTGTTAGAACGTTTCAACCAAAAACGAGGATTTTTCGGTGCACCACCTTGTTCTTCATTCTTTATTTTTCACATGAACACTTGATGAGTTTTCAAAGTGGAGTGTTTTGATCTTTGTTTTAAAACCAACATTGAGTAATGGTGTTTTGGGCCATATGCTCATCTCAAATAAAAGTGGGCTTTTTAATTTTATAATATTAATATATTATCTTTTTAAATCACATAAAGTTTCTTTAAATATTTTTTAAATCGGGCATCTAATTTCATTTTTTTAAACTTGGATATTAATTTTTTTTTCCTATTTAATTCTAATTTAAACTTCAAACTTATTTTTGTCACATATTTTCTTTAAAAAAATATTAAAGTATAAATTAATAACTCGAATACCGTGTGTTGACTCTACTTGGAGAATGATACACATTTTAAAATTTTATTTAATTCCTTTTATTTTTGCTATTCTATTTAATTTCGTAAATTTAATTATTGTTTCCTTTATACTGTTAATTTAAATCTTTAATTGTTTGTCTTCTAATTAAATTATTTAGGTAAAACCCCTAGGTTTAGGTCCTTAAAAGCCTAGTTAGAGCCTTAAAGTTCAATAAAATTCTCTTCTTATTAAATTCATAAAATACACTTAATTATATTTGAACCCCAATAGGTAAAATTCACATGGACAATCTTTTAGGGTTAATAATCACTAACTTAGAATAATAAAATTTCAACACACCAATTTTCTTTGGTTGTTTGCTAAAAAGTGGAACATAATTAATGCGGTGTCCCACCAAAAGGAGGTAACGGGTTAGCGTCAGAGATGTTGGCGGTTATTAGAGTTTACTCTCCGAATGGTTGGGCCGTTAAAATGAAAGCATACTCATAAATGGACAATAAATTAAATTTCATATAAATTTGCAAATTCTGACATTAAATGTTTTGTAATCGGCTAGGTACCAATTTTTGGGCGCTGTAGGGGTGCTAATCCTTCCCTACGCGTAACCGACTCCCGAACCTTGTTTTGCATTTTTCGCAGACCGAAACCGTTATTTTAATAAAACAAAATTGTTTTATTAAAATAACTCATTTTTAGGTGATCCAATCACACCTTTTAAAAAGATTTGTGGCGATTCTGTTGTTTTTGTCTTCTATTTAAAAAATCGTCGAGACCCCTTTTAAAGAGGGTTGCGACACACGTTTAAACATATGAAACTTGGTGACATGGCCTTTTTGAAATTCATTCGTAAAACATTTTATAAAACGGTTCATTTAGGACACATTCACGGTCCGAGGTTTTTAAAATCAAAAGCTCTGATGCCAACTAAATGTAACCCCCTAGACCGGCCTATTTGTAAAGTCCGAATCTAGAAATCATATTACCTACCAAAGACTTTTTACGTAAATGTTTAAATGTTAAAAACTTTAAAATCTTTAAAATAATAATTCAATTCGAATATATGTCATATTAGTGATCTAAGATAAATCATAATAAGTGATATTACATCATAAAACTTACAGAGCATCATAATAAATCATATAGTAACAAAACATAGGCCCGTGTCACCGAAATTGAGACAGACTGGAAGATAGAAATATTACAACAAGACGAGTACAAAATATGTCGATCCTCCAAGTGCTAGGTCCGGTAGCCTATCCCAAAAAGATATATGAAAGGAGAGAGGTTGAGGTGTGAGCTAGGGGCTCAGTGTGTCCCAACATGTGCATAACATAAATATTTAAAACAATTCAATTAGTATAATATTATATCAGTAAAACATACTATAGGCAACCAAAGTTTTCATTTAAACCTATCTCCCCTCCAACCGAACACCAAATATATTTTCTCATAACTGTAGGCTAGTCTTAGGCCCGAAGGCATATGACGCCTAATTGGAGGCTGGTCCTATGCTCGAAAGTGTAGGAGGCCTGACTGGAGGCACAAAGCCTAACTGGAGGCATAGTTGGATCATGTTGTACCTGAGGATCTCCAATCACTTTCCCAAAAACCCCAAATTAAATAGTTTATGCAGTAAACAGTAACTAGAGAGCATGCTATCAAATCGTACATATATTCATATAATATTTCAGGAAAAACATATTACGATCAATTCAGAAAAATCATTTTAAACAATTCATATAAAACGGTCAATGAGTCGGGTCGAATCGGATGGGCCGGGTATGGTTTAATGGGTCAGGTCAGGTCGAACTAGGTTAAATCGAATTGAATCGAACCGATTTACGGGTGAACCGATCACGGTGGTCGAAATTCACTCCGGGCAGCGCGTGCACTCCACGTGCGGCTAAAATGGTTGGAAAAAGGCCCATTATGCTCAATCTTGGCCGGATTTCAATCCATAACTCAAAATCTACCCAAAACTCAAGAAAACAACTTGAAATACGATCGAAGCTTACCTTTCTTACCTAAATCGGCTTAACTCCAGCGAAGGGCCGAACGACGACGGTTGAGTGATTGGTAGTTATGGGTTGGCTCGCCTCGAGACGGGAAAGGTGATGGCGGCTACAAAAACACCAGCGGGCAAGGGTGGTGGCCGAAATCGAAGGATTTTCGAATGGTTTCAGAACCCTAAAAATGACAAGCCTTCCTCCTTGATTTCCCGACGAACAGTGCGACGACCGGGCGCGCTACTTGGGGATTTTGATCGGAACTTGACGAGGAAGAAGGTGGCGGCGGCGGTGACGGTCATGCCGCGGCAGTGAGGGCTACTGAAGAAGATGGCCAAAAAGGGTTTTGTGAGATTAAAATTTGGGGGATTTGGGTATTTTTGGTTCGAATGGATGAGATAAAAGGTCAGACTTGGTTTTTATTATTTTCAAAATACTGAACAGAAAAAAAGGTTTCAATTTTCTTTAGTAAACCCATAACAGAAATGAGCCTTAGCTCAATTGGTTAACCACCTCACCTGTGCAGCCAGGGTTACGAGTTCAAACCTCATTGGCTGCAGTCCCGTAATTATTTTTTTTCATTCATTTCATCATTCATTTTTTTCAGGTGTTACAGACTTGATGGCGCTACTTCAACGAACATTTGGCTTACATAAAAATTGAAGCTGTTGAAGACTAATGCTCGAATAGAATTTGTGTCAAAGGGAGATTTGTTATATTTTGACTCAAATTCTAATTGGTAATTAAGTTGAGTTTTATTGTAATTCTAGTGGTTGAAAATTACTTGGTAATTAAGATTTTTTATATTTTGACTCAAATTTCTTGGTGACCAACTATTTGGGTCTATAAATATATACTATGTTTAACCTCTTGAATTATGAGAGAACAAGAGAATGAGAGTTAGAGAGAATTATTCTCTGGAGAGATGTAACCACTTTTAGGATTTCTACAACTATTGTGCCTACGTTGTAGAGATGGGTATTGTAGTGATGTTGGGAAGAGTGTTTTGGTTTCACCGGGTCATGGGATTTGTACACCGGGTTTTGGATTACATGGGTTATCATGTATTTGTACTCTTCGGGTTCTCTATGTTATTAGTGGATTGTTCATTTCTCTCGTCCGTAGATGTAGGCTATGCTGAATCACATTAAATCTTGTCTCATGTGCATGTCTTGGTCTATGTCTTTATCGCTTTGGTTATTTGCCGCATACCAAATTCCTAACAGTTTAGATCTATATTACGATCTTAATTACGGATTATGATTGTTTTTTCAGTAATATAATCTTTAAAAGTATAATTTAATTTCTTTTTTAAAAATACAATATACCAAATCACTACACTTAATATTTTTTTTTATGATGATATATTTCACTATAATATCATACCTTATATGATTTTAAGTTTTAGAACCAAATCGTGAATTTTAAGTTTTTTTTTTCTCTAAAGTAAAAATATCCATCGAACTCTTAAAATTATATATATATATATATATATGTGGATGTTTAATCTTAAATTTATATATATATATATATATATATATATATATATATATATATGTGGATGTTTAATCGTTGAACAAAAATCTTTTTTCCCTATTTGGTTCTTACGTATATACTAACACTAAAAAATTAAATGTTACATTCAAATTTTAAACCTTACACCGTAAATCTTAAACTATAAATTTAACTTTTTAATGTTAGAGCATACATAGAAGCACCAGAAAAAAAATTTACTCCTAATCGTTAAAGATGTTTCAAAAAAAATTCTTTTTTATAAAAAACAATCGAATAATTTATAAATTCGTATATAATTTAATAATTTACGTCTACATTAGTCTGAGAATTTGGTATTTTTTATTTTTTATGAACATGATACTATGAGATTATGTCACATAGCACTTTCATGTATTAATAACATAATTAAAAATATAAATTCGAGAAGTAATATCGATAAAAAATACTCAAGGACCAAATTAGGAAAAATTACCAAATTCAGGGAACAGAAGTTGCTTAATCCCAATAACATTTGTCTAAAGGTCGTAAAAGGGCATAGTCGTCAAGCAAAACAAAAAGATTCATATTGGGACCCATAAATGGAGGGAAGAAAGATTTTGAATTTCTAACGTAAAAAAGCGAAATCCCGAACTATTAAATGTAAACAAAATATTCAATGAATCCCAAAATATAATTAAAAAAAAACTTAAATCCCCAAATTCTCAACCATCTACCGAATCAAATTTATTAAGGAAAAAATCCTAAAAAGGAATCATTTCCCCCTTTTAATTCCTTGTTTTGTTTTTAGTATCTCCAAGATTTAGGGTAATTCTCAAAATTTGTCTATGCTCAGAAAGACAAGTGCTTTACCAGTTGAAGAAGGCTGGGAGAAGCAAAAAAAAATCAAAGGTAGGCTCTTTTCTAGGTGATTTTTGTAGCATTTTAGTTCATTTTTGTAGTTTTAAAGCAAAATCTAAATTACCCTTTTGGTATTTGTTCCTTTTTAATTTTCTAGATTTTTGTTATTGTTTTGTGATTTTTCTTTAAATTTCACATTTTTAAGTCTTTTTTATTTTATGATTTAAATGTAAGAGATGAGGTAGTTGAATTTCTTAAATCATGGTGTTAGTGGTAGCTGATTTGATTCTTACATTTTTTTTCAGGTGAACGATGGGTCGGAATCTTAGTCCGATGCTGCGGCGAGAGTTAGCCAATCTCGACAAAGATGTCGACAGTCGAAAATCGGCAATGAAAGCTCTGAGATCTTATGTGAAAGACTTGGACTCGAAGGCAATACCTGTGTTTCTTGCTAAAGTTTCCGAGACCAAAGAAACTGGATCCGTGTTTGGCGAATACACGATCTCGCTCTACGAGGTTCTTGCTCGAGTGCACGGCGTGAAGATTGTACCGCAGATCGATAGTATCATGTCGACTATTGTTAAAACGTTAGCTTCGAGTGCAGGGTCCTTTCCTCTTCAACAGGCATGTTCGAAGGTTGTGCCTGCAATTGCGAAATACGGGATTGATTCAACAAGTCCGGAAGATAAGAAGAGGCATATAATTGACTCGCTTTGTAAACCTCTTTCGGAATCCGTTTTGAGCTCCCAAGAAGGCTTGAGTTCTGGGGCTGCACTTTGCTTGAAGGCCCTCGTGGAATCAGATAATTGGCGTTTTGCTTCCGATGAGACGGTTAACAAAGTCTGCCAAAGCGTCGCTGGGGCTTTGGAGGAGAAGTTGTCTCAGACGAATGCACATATGGGGCTGGTTATGGCTTTAGCAAAGTGTAATGCTCTGATTGTTGAAGCATATGCCAGATTGTTGATAAAATCCGGGTTGAGAATATCGAATGCAGGCCTTACCGAAGGCAATTCTCAAAAACGATTTTCCGCTATTCAGATGATAAACTTCTTAATGAAAAGCTTGGATCCGAGGAGCATATTGTCCGAGTTGGAGTTGGTTATGGAAGAGATGGAGAAGTGTCAATCCGATACAATGGCTTATGTTAAGGGGGCTGCGTATGAAGCTTTGCAAACTGCAAAGAAAATAGCTCAAGGGTCAAATTTTGGCAGGACGGATCATGGTCGTCGAAAGAACTTAGTCCTGACCGGTGATAGATCGCAGGCAACTGCTTCACCCGAATCGAAGACACTCGATTCCTTTATGGAATATGATTCTCTGCCCGAGTCACTGATTTCATCTACTCAAATTTCTTGCACTACAGAATATGATCAAAGGAGTGTACATCCGAAGCTTTGGAGATACAAAAATGGAGGTGGTGATGTATCTTTTAAAGATGGTTTGCTATCAGCGGTGGCTCAGGGAAGTTCCAAATGTAATTCACCTTCTGATCATCATGAACTGATTAGCGATAATGGATCGGATTACATCGATGAATTTGCAGGATTCTTTAATAGAAGTACCACTCCAAGTCCAACGGTAAATACTCGAAATCATCTATTTCAATTCTAACTTCTCATGGATTTGTTTTTTCGTTTGCTTATCGATCTCTAAACCGCATTTGCCGTGTTATTTCTCTTGCTTCAGAGGCCGCCTTCTCGGATTAACATCGATAACCTCTTTACAACTCCAAGGAAGCTCATCCACTCTCTTCAAGATCCTAACTCAACCACAACCCGGAGACATTTTGGGCGCAATATGATCTATGAAATCAAAGGGAATGGACATATGCATACCAATGATGATGAATTCCATGGAGTTACGGAATCCATGTCATCGACCGAAGACAATCCGGCTGATGTTGCTGATGTCCGAAGGTCTCGTGAGGCTGTTCCTTCGAATGAAACCGGAACTCGGGAGTTTCATAGTGGGAAAGCCTGCAAGAAAACAGCTTATAAAATGGCTTTTGGCCTGTTTTTGATTTTGGTTGCAGTTCTCACAGTGTTTTGGACTGATGTTGAAGACGAAAGCTTGTATGTTGTTCCAACATAATTCACTAATCCCTTTCGTTTCTAAACTCTTTCGATCTGTGTTGTTTAGTTTTAATGAGTATGGTGATGAGAATGTACCCAATACTTTTTTTAAGGCTTAAACTATACATTTTTTTTCTGAACTGCCCTTAAAGTATATAATTAATTTACTCATTTACCCAATTTTATTAAGTCAATTTACCCATTTATCCATTTTTATTAGATTGAATAAATATAAAACTTGAGAGATTTTATTAGCTCAGTCAATTTTTTTGGGTCAAAAGAGCGACATGGCACGATCTAATTGGCCCGATTTTTTTTAAAACGAGCGTTTCAAAATAAAGACTAACGAAAATTACTATTTTTAGTTTAAGGGACAAAACGTCCAAAAAAATACTTTAAGAGACAGAATATATAGTTCAAGAGGCAAATAGGTCTTTAAGCCCTTTTTTAATGTATGTTTGTTTAGTTTAATCAAATTTAAAGGGTAAATTACAAAATTTGATCACTCAAGTTTTTTCTATTCTTATTTTGATGATTGAACTTTAAAAGCTTTAAATTTAATTATTAAACTTTTAAATTATTTATTTTTTGGTCATTTTTATCGCATATGTTGACGTGAACTATTTTTTACTTATGTAGTAATCATATGTCTTTCACATTATTTTTTTCTTTTCTGATTTTATCTGTCACGTCAATCGGTATCGTTGCTCTCTAATTTTTTTTCCAACTCAAGACACTAATGGATTTGTCTTACAATTTCCTTTCCCTTTATCCGTTAATTTTTTTTCTTTCAAAATCTCTTTAAAATTTGTAAAATTCAACCCAAAAATCAAAATTTAAAAAATCTCAAACCATTCCAATCTATAATTTTCATCGGATAAAAATAAAATCACTATGCATTGTTTGTCTCCGCTTCACCCTAATGATTCGAAAGAAGATGAAATCAAAGGAAATACAAAATTAAAGACCCGTTTAATTTCATAAAATGGAGTCCGAATTTATTTTTATTTTCTCAAAAAATAAAAATAAACATTAAAGAAACGTGTTTAGTTATAAAATTAAAAAAATAATTTTTAAAATATAAAATAAAAATAAGTAAAAATTTAAAAACATAAAAAAATATGTTTTTATTGAGAATGTTTTGGGAAAAACAAGATTTTTTAATTTTAACTTCATTTTAACCAAATTCAGATCCTATTTTTCAAAATTTTGATTTATTTACTCATATTATATTTATTATTATTATTATTATTATTATTATTATATTTTCTAAAATAAAAATTATTTTTTGAAGATAAAAATAAAAAATAAAAATAAAAAATATTTTCTAAACCAAAAAAAGTTTTAAAGGTATTTTATAATTTTTAAAAGACAAATGTCCACTCATAACATCGTTAATTATTTAATGATATAATAACTAAACAAAAACAATTCGAAACTTCAATGATTAAATTAAAAATTTTAACTTTAGTGACCAACTTACTAGTGACAAACAGTGATAAAATTTACCCTTTTCAAAATGAAGCTGAAATAATCGAATACTATGTCCATAATTTTTACAAAGAGTGCCATAGTCGTAGATACTGAGATTCAAACAATTGACAAGCTAAATCCAAGTTATATTCTGAATTCGATTTGTGCATGTGATAACGGAATGAAGTTATAGGCACAAAAGAGTAGGCATTCAATAAAACATGGCCAATGAATTCTCCCTCAAGGCAGGGTGTGTAAAAGTCCATTTAAACCGACATCCGATCGAAGTCATGTTATTCTTTTATATGCATATCTAAATATGTATCGAACATAAGTGTTTAAATATTTAGGGATAACAAAAGAGTTCATGTCATATAGGTTATGAAAAAGCCAACATCCATGCAAAAATCGAGCGAGAAATGAATAAGACGATCTTTAACTCCCTACCCCAAGCCCTAATTTATAAACTAATCACACTTCAGTTGGAAAATTGCATGACTGAACTGATAAAAATTGTAAAAAAACATCCAAAATTCTCTTTTCCAAGCTTCAAGTGTTTTAGCACCTCAAAGGAAAAAAATAAAAGATGCCTACAGAAGGTCAGGAAACCGGAACGGTGAGAAACAAGAGAAAGGTAATCGATCATTACCACGCAACACTTAGTCCTCATCCATTCCTGCAGGCTGATCTCTCCTTGCTGGACCACCAGCTGGCTTTGCCATTATAATCTACAAATGTTGAATCAATGGCATTAGTGAGCTTGGTGAAAGAAAATTTTCCGGAAATGGAAATTATAGATGTGATTCTAATCCCCTTGGCACAAGATTTTTAATAGTTCTTTTCATTTTCAAGTTTTCTGTTTCTAGTCGCTTACCTGATCTACACGTAGCACAGTGCAGGCAGCATCTGCAGCATATTTGAGAGCGAAAAACCTGACAAAAGAATCCAACGGTTATAACTATGCAGAATGTTTATTATGAAAGTAACAAAGGTTAATTGTCACACCACAAATAATAGACCCGAGCAAGAAAAGATGTGAATTAGCAATTTACTTGGTGACATAAAGGTCCCAGATGTTCATGGTCGAGACATCCTTGCAAACACCATCCTCTGAGTCGCCTCCCCTCAAGTCGATTCCCACTTTGGTATTTCCAGATGCATGCTTTTCATACAACTTAGAAATGATATCCATTGGATTGAGTCCAGCATTCTCTGCCAGGGTTCTCGGTACCAATTCAAAACTTTCAGCAAACTTAGCAATGGCATACTGATCCAACCTGCAAAATATTCGATAATATTAACAGCTTCTTCTATTATGTATCTAAATCTACTATAAATTTCAAAACCTGTAGGGGATTTCAGACAGAGCTATCAAAATGTACGTGACAAATGGAAGACAAAAAAGTAAAATAACTTGACCGTCGACAATGCAAAAGTTGCTGTAATTGACACATTGTCGGCACTATCTCTGAAGACAGTAGTTCAGAGGTAGAATGCCATGAAGCCACTTTACAACAAGTAAAAGCAGACGGATTAAAAAAAATAGATCACCCTGTTTCCTTGAAGGAGAACTCTTTCAGTCTTCTCGCCAACTCGATTTCAGTAGCTGCAGCCCCAGGTAATATACGGCTGTCCCTGCACATTGCCTAACCAAAAAGCCTTGGAGCATTAAGAATACGATAATGATTCTTTCCTTGAAATTTACATCCAAAAACTGAACAGAATAGACAATTCCAGCAGGCGAGAAGTGAGAACGGAATCCAATAAGGTTTATCAGGAGAAAAGATGCAAAAATCACCTTATATGTATTCACTCCATCATCAACGGCTCTTTCAAGATCATCCAATATACTATCAGTACTCCCTCGCAGAACCACAGTGGCAACCTTGTTACCACCTTCTTCACTTCTCACAACAGTGACCTATATTAAAATGGCAATGCAAGATAAAGTGAGGAAAGGACAGGGAACCAAATATAGCTAAAGCCACCTCTTCAAACATACCCGAGAACCACCGATTTCCTCAACAGAAACTGAATCGATAAATCCCAAATCATCTGGCATTGGTTGGCTGAGTTTCAGCTGTCGGAAAAAAAAGGACCATTAGATTGCAATCAAAAGATATGATCTGCTTTCCTATAACATAAGCTAGATAGAATGCTCACAAGAGCAGCAGTGCCTGTTGTGCGGCAGAAGCGCCGTAGTTCAAACTTTGAGCTGATTTTCAATACCATTAACCTGCACGAAAAATATCCCAAATTGGAAATGTTGAAGAAGACTGCAAAAGCTCCAAAAATAATTATGATTCCAACAATAGGCCAATCTATCAACACATCATACTCAATATCATGATTCGATCAAATACCTAAGAATGCATATATGCAGATCAAAACAAGAAAGAGCAAAGGTCAGAATTCTAAATACGGGAAGGAAGCTTAATATACTTGTAACGTTCGCAAAAATGCAATGCCATTTCACCGACTGCTCCACCACTGACAATAATTTTGGCACCAGAATCAGCAACTGCTTTGATGAGCTCTTCAACCTTAGCTTCTTCAGTTTTTGCATAATTCTCCAGCTGCAAGAAAATACCAAGAGAAAAGTTCCACATTTAGACATACTTTGTATAATAAAAGCACCCTATACCAATTTACACGTAAAGATTGGCAGATCGAGATAAAAAATCATAATATATAAAAAAATACCAAATGGGAAAACAAAAACAACATTATGACTATATTGCCTAAAGGCCAAAACCACAGATGTTAAAATAACAGGATAAAAAGAAAATCACAATTTACCTGCTCAGCAGAGTGAATTAATACAGTTCCTTTTGTTTCAGTAGCAGATGAATCAACGCCACTAGCAAACACAGCCACCTAACATTAAGTGAACACAACAATACAAGTCAGACAGCAACAAAAACTTTTAACTTGGCCAATTAAGAATTGTTGAGCAACTTTTGCAAAATTTAATCAATGAGAAATGAAAATAAAAAAAAAACAGAAAAAAGGAGAAAAAGACATTTGTACCTTTGCCTTTTCCACATGTTTTATACTTCCCACAGCATCACCTTTTAAAACCATTCCCCGAATTACCATACAATTATGCAAACCTCCTCCAACAAGCTTTATGACCCGGACATTATCAACATCAAAGTTCGCAGGGTTCTTGGGAGAGACTTGGATGCATGCCTAACAATATACAGAAACAAACAAAGAAAGAAAATGTAATTATGTAATCCTTCAAAAGGTACCAGATAATAGAATAATTGATTACTTATAGAGAAGAGGAACGAGTTGCAAATTACATCGGCTATGAGGGAAGATAACTTATCTTCCAATCCATATTGTTTGCTAGCAACAGCTGCTTTCATTCGAGTAACAACTTGCTCCTTATCCCGAACATCCATATTTTCAGAACCTTTCTCTACAAGTTCCTCCAAGACCTCAATTGTCTACATATATTAAAACACAAAAAACAGAATCCAAAATGACTACCAAGTTTATCATCACAATTAACAATACTCGGTCATTTAAATTATTTGGGAAAGCAAAGGGCAAACCTTGGTGATTGCTTTAGTATATCCACTGATTATCTCACTCGGGTGCAAGCCTGTACGAATAAGCTCCTCGGCATTTTGAAGAAGCTCTCCAGCAAACGAAATTGTCAAATTAGCCCCGTCACCAATTTCCTCTTGCTGAGCCTTACCTGCTAAAACTAAAATCTTGGCCGCCGGATGCTGAACCTCAAGCTCATTGACAATAGTAGCGGCATCGTTGGTAACAAAGAGCTTGTCTAAATGATTAATAACCATCTTATTCATACCTAAAGAAAAGTATAACAGCAAAATTAAAGCAAATAACGCAATATAAAAAGAGCAATCGATATTTCAAAATGAAAAACAATAGCAGGGCATCACTGATAACAGTAGATCAAAAATTAAAGCAAATGCTATAAAAGAAAAAATGATCCCGAATTCAGACAGGAAAAAAAGATTGCAGAATTCACATAAAATAAAACGATAAAAAAAGAAGAAAATTGAAGATCGAAAGAAGTACCGTCGGGGCCGAGGGAAGTGCGGGTGATTGTTGAGAGCTGCTTGCAAGCATCGATGTTTTTGAGAACAGCTTCTTCAAGACCTGATAGATGCTTGTGACCTTCCTTCAGCATCGATTGTATTCCATAATTTTTCATAGAGAACGCCATTTTCTTTTCTTCCTTTTCTACTCAAACCTTGATCAAAGAAGATTATACTGAAAAACCCAAACCTTAGAAATGGGAACAAAATGGAAGTTTGTAGGATTTGATTTGATTTGATTTGAAAGAGAAGAGCGAACTGCACGCGAGAGTCGGGTAAAACTAAAACCCTACAACACTTTCTGTAAAGTTTGTAACTTCGTATTAGATTTTCTTTTTAAAATGTGATTTAGATTTCAAAGGACTTAATTCACTATTTTCCTTAAAAGTATATATATATGTATATTTATATGGGTAAATTACAAATTTTGTCACTTAATTGCTTTCCACTCCTATTTTGGTCACTCAAATATAAAATTTTTTAATTTAATTGTTTAACTTTTTATTTACTCCTATTTTAGACACTTAGACGTTAAAATCATAAATGAAAGTTGACATGGCAGTCACGTGTGCTAACGTTGACTGTTTTTGTTGTCATGGTAGCCATATACCATACACGTCATTTTTTTTATATTTCATATTCTTCCCTTAAAGATGGAAGTTTTATAGTTTCACCCTAACTATTCTTCGATCACTCAAGACACTAACAAACTTACATCATCGTCTCTTAAAGTTCTATTGGTTTAGATTTTTTTTAAATTACTTTAAAACTCTCAAAATTCAATACAAAGCCTAAAATGCACAAAACATCAAAACTACTTTGACCTACAATATCTACCTTTCAATTAATGTGAAATCAAGATATATTTCCCGCTTCCTCCTTCTCCACCTCTCTACCGTTAAAATTTGAAAAAAGATGTTCTATTAATTGAGAAATCAAAAGAAAACGAAATCTGAAAGTTTTTCACAAAAAAAAATAAAAAGGTTTGGGTCATTTTTATAAATTTTAAAAGACAAATGCCATGTTGTAACACCATTAAGTATTTAAAAGCAGAGTGACCAAAATAGGAAAAAAATAATGATTAAATTAAAAAAATTTAAACTTAAATGATCAAATAAGAGTGATAAAAAAGTTGAATGATGAATTTTTGTAATTTACCCTTTTTACATTGGGAAAAATACAAAAGTAATCCTATACTATTGAATTATATTTTTTATCATGAAAATTTATAAAATGATCATCTAATTAAAAATAAACATATTCACCTATTAAAAATTTAGTTGTATATAATATTATAGTTAATAAAACTGACACAATAACAAATTTAGCTTTCAATTTCTTTCACTTTCTTTTTAGGGTTCGCTTGTGGTCGTTTCTCCGACGGACGTTTACTAGCCAAATGAAAAAAGTAAAAGTTTAACGCAACGTTGCTCACTTGATTTTATGCCTTAAACGACGTTTGCCCACATGTATAAAATCTAGTTTTTGCCCAGCCAACGAACGTTTACAGCTTTAATGGCAAACGGAGCCTTAATATGATATTGATTCTAAAACGATTATTATATCAATTTTTGTTAGATATTTTTTAAAATTTTAATAGAAAAGTGATCCGATTATAACTAAATTTAATTGAATGATTTAATTATAAATTTTAATATTTGAATAACTAGATTATAACAAAATTTTAATTAAATAATTAAATTTTTACTTTTTAAATGAAACTCGTGATATTAACGGGTACTCAAATTTTATGGGCCTAAACATAAGCCGCTTTTCTACTATTCGAAGAACCAAATACCCAGAGCTTTCGAATACCCGAAAATGCGACCCATAATACACAAAAAGAAATATAAAAGGATAATTTAGTAATTTAGTCTAAAAAGAAACCTCAAAACCCTACTTATATGTTTTTTAGCTGAAGTATAAACCTTTTAGGAAAAACCCTCGGAAGCTCGGAGAAGCAAAACAGAAAGGGGAAAAGGAACACGATGCGACCACCGAGAGGAGGCGGAGGTTTCAGGGGCGGAAGGGACGGTGGTCGAGGGAGAGGAGGTGGCAGAGGAGGCTTTGGCCGCGGTGGTGGACGTGGTGGCGGTGGGTTTCGTGATGAAGGGCCTCCTACTGAAGTAGTCGGTTAGTTTTCTCCTACCCCTCCTCTTTTATTTGTTTGGATGCTAAGAAAGTGAGAAAAAATATAAAAGAATCCATTTTGATGAAATAAGGATTAAGTAGGAACTTTATTTTATTTACTTATGATTTTTCCTCTATTTCCCTTTGCATTATCTATATATTTTACCTATTTTTAGAACAAATTAAATTATAAGATTATGGCTAAACATGGATAGTTTGTTGCAATTTAGAGCTGAAAAATCGTTTTTGTCATGGGTTTTATGTATTTTTTCTTTAATAATTACTTTTTTCGTTCAGTTTCTCTGCATTTATATGTCCTTGATGAATCCAAAATATAGTTCAAGAAAAATGCCAATAGCAAATCATCATATTTACATTATAATCTGTTTTTTTATTAGTAAAATATATTAACTTGTGACAGTACTTGGACTCGGTATGTATTTTTAATTTTTAAGGGTTTTTCATGTATTAGTGGGTACCTGGAGGGTCGAATCTTCAAATTCATGTCCGATTGTCGGACTTCATTTAAAAAAAAATGAAGAGTTTGAGGCAACAACTTGACTTTCGTCTGTTTGTAATATATGCAGAGGTATCTACGTTCCTTCATGCTTGTGAGGGTGATGCGGTGACAAAGCTTACTAATGAGAAAATACCTTTCTTTAATGCTAATATCTATTTGCAAAACAAGACCCAAATTGGGAAAGTTGATGAAATCTTCGGTCCGATCAACGAGTCTGTAAGTTCTATTGCTAATTTTCTTATGCATTGCTTGTCAAATGTGTTGGGACTTCTACTGCTTTACATGCGAGTTGGTTTGTTTACTTTCTCTGTTGTTGCAGTATTTTTCGATCAAATTGTTGGAAGGTATTGTAGCGACTTCGTATGCCCTGGGGGATAAGTTCTATATCGACCCAAGCAAGCTTTTGCCTCTTGCAAGATTTCTTCCACAACCAAAGTATGTTTGCTTTCCTTGTATTCTTCCACATCTCTCGAGATTGCTTTCATAGGATTGATGGTTGTGTCTTGGATTTGTTTTGGAATGATATGCTCTACTATCTTCTATAGGGAAAAATAAGCTAACTGTGTGTGTTTTAAAACAGCCCAACGCTATAGCAATGTTTTTTTTAAAAATCAAGCTCAAAGGCAGTGCATGTCGGTTTTTAAATAGAAATTTTCAGGGAACATTGAGGTGGCTTTAGATAAAATTTGACTTGCCTGAACTCAAAATATCTAATAAAATACCTCTTCTAATTTATAACTATTCTTATTTATTTTAGCGTAGGTTCTTCATTTTTTACTGAACTCTATAATATGCATTTGGTTTAGTTGGTAGAATTTTGGAAATGGAGTTCTAAACTTAGGGTTAGGGGAGTTCTTTATTTCATGTGTGTTTTGGGTGTTAGAACTCGGATAAGTTTGGGATTGAGATGGATATCTGGTGAAAATATTTGAAAACTGAGTCGGAGGCAGGGGGGCAAAAAAGCGCTCCAACCTTTTGCCTCCTTAATTCTTATATGCTTTGATTTAATTTTCAAATTTTGATTATCATTGGTAGTTTGGGAAGTTTGCTTTGTGTGTGTGTACATATTACGCATTCTGTCTATTTGGTTTGAATTTCTGAAAAAATATAATATCACGTGATGGAATGCTGTAGGGGACAGGCACAAGGTGGCGGAAGAGGTGGTCGTGGAGGAGGCAGAGGTGGAGGTAGATTCGGTGGCCGTGGAGGTGGTGGATTTCGTGGAAGGGGTGCCCCAAGAGGTGGCAGAGGTGGTCCTAGGGGTGGTAGCCGTGGTGGTGGATTTAGAGGCAGAGGGAGATTTTAGTGTAATGACATTTTGTAACAGCACTACCAATACCCTTTTCTGCTATCATTTTTCGATGCCATGGGCATTAACTTCGAAAAATTTGATTCCGAACAAAATTATGACTCTAGCATGTTCGACACAGATGTGTTCATTACGTATTTTTATTTATCCAAAGTATTGATACTCGATTTTGGTTGGCTATCAATTTTGAATGACCCGAGCCAGATTGTTTTCTGTCCAACATGATTGTAATCTCTTAATTGCTGAAATTCTATACCTTGTACTCTAAGTAACAAATTCAGGGAGTTTAGTTCTCAAAAACTTGAACTTATGTGCTTAACTATCGTTTTTGTTTATTATTTGTACTTTGCTTAATTTTAATTGTTGTATCTCTGGTGCAAAATAATGTAATATATATATATGTATATTCAAAACTATACAACATGACTTGTAATCAAATTACTTCAAAATTTTATATCGAATGTGATTGCAAAACTAAATTAAATTGTAATATTGATTCACGTCCACAAAAAAATTCTCCCAAATACTGCAAAACCGATGAAAACGTGGGGTTGCAACAGTTCCCTCCCCAGTCGTGACAAAAACGGCAGCCCATAATGGATGAATGGCGAAAAAACAAAAAAATGCATCGACTATGTTGCCGGCAGACTGTCTGGAACAAGTTCTTCAGGCTGACTATCAATGTCTTGAGAGGCTGTCAGTTTAGCCTTCTTGTAACTGCTTGAATTCCGAAGGATTGCATGCAATGACATGCTCTTTGGACAAGAAGATCTGCTCGAATAGATCAAACAATAATACGATATTCAGACTATATGATATCATCCAATGGAAATATTTGAGATAAAACCAAGCAGGGACTATAAGCTTTGATGGATGGACTTATCGCATCCCCTAAGTGCAAGTATCGAGTATCGATACGTATCTAAAGTTACCTCAAACCTAGCCAAAAGTTTCTAAACCATGCATATAATTTGTTGACATAGCAGTAAAATACAAGATTCATAACAGATCGTATTTATTAATCCAAACTTACCCTGGTTTTTGTTTCTTTCTTCCACCAGATTCTTCGCCTTCAGAGTTATAGGATCCTATGTCAAAATTCACCATAAAGAGAAGAAATTATCACCCTATGAAACCAAACCAAATCAAAATTCATAACAAATAAGAATGATGCAATAGAACAATAAGAATAATGTTAATTTAGCTTTACCTTTAAATTTGTTTATATATCAAAAACTACATGTGGAAAATGGTAAAATAACAAGCATATCGATTATTGTGCATCCAAACAAATCAGTTAAGCACTTCAAGATACTTAGAGAAAAATAAAAACAAATTGACATGAAGAAAAATGATTCAAAAACTCATGCACACAGAGAGAGGGTTGGTCAGAACTAATAAAGAATATGAATTACCATTTTGTGATGAACTGCCCTTGGCTATACTATTGCTTGAATAGTCAGATGATGATGAACTATCAGATGGAGTTCTGGTGCTGGAATCCGAGTTGCCTACTCCATCTTCATCATCAGAACTCTCTTTATCATCATGCCTAAATATGGTACCGGTAGTAGCCAATAAACTCTTCTTATTTGCTAAGCTGTTTGCAACTTCCCTGCTATTCGTTTCAGGAGCTTTTGCAATATCCAGATGAGACTGTGAATCATTACCTCCTTTCTTTGGATTAATGGTCTTTTTAGGTGTTTCCAAGGCAGAGCTCGATACAACACGAGTGTTGTTTTTCTTTAAATCTGTATGCACCCTTTAAGAATTGACTTCAATGGGCCTTTGAGCTTTTTTAGGAGTGGAATCGATTTTTTCAGATTTCTTAGATTGTGGATGTTCTTTTGCTGCAATTTCAGGAATGGTCAAGAGTGGGGTACTTGATTTAACATTGTAGCTACTAGGTTCAACATTGGACGATGATCTTTGAGATTGGTTGGAGCTAGCTTTGGCAGCTTGAGTTTTTACTTCCTTGTCTTGATTCCCATTTAACATCTCCGAAGATGGTAACTCGGGTTTAGAGTTCTTCCTTTTTCCTATCACCGCAGCTTCCGCTCCTGTGATTTGTGCAGCCTTGTCAACAATTATCTCACCAGAATCAACATGTTCACGTTTCTGATGGTTTTTGACCGTTTCACTTCCACAGGGAACTTCTTTGTTGTTATTAGCATTATCTATTGGAGTGCTTTTTAGAGTGATCTACACTGACAACATCTTGAATAGGCCTTCCATCATGTTGTGGTTCAAGTGTAATTTGGTTTGATCCTAAATTTGTTCCATTCAATTGCACAGAATGAACCAGGAACATTGGATCGCGGTGATCAACATCATATTTTCCTTGCAATTCTGGAGAGGCCATCACAGTAGAACTTTTCTTCTTAGTTTTCTTCCTCGATTTCTTGTCCGTATTTTCCGCATTTGCTGGGCCATTGTTGCATCGCTTCAAGGACTCCAGCACATCTTGAATCACATCAGTAACAGAAGGCGAACAGTCTGGTTTTTCCATTTTTGATCCTTCTTTTCCATCGGTTTTTCCAGCTTGCTTAGCATTATCACTCAAATGCTCACCATTCGCAATAGTAGGACACTCGGCAGGAGATATATCGGTAGCGGGACCTCTATCATGTACTGCATCTACTGCTTCCGTTCCTCCAACTGGACCCTTATTCTTCTTTGACTTCTTTACTTCTTGGAAGACTTTTTAGGTTCCACAATTTTCTCTTCCAATGTACCACTCAGATTTTCATCCCCTGGTTCCTCAAATGCTTTCCGGAAATTAATCCCCTCTTGAGACACAGGTGTAGGATGCCCATCCGCATGACTCGAATTCTGATCATATGAATCTCTCGTCTTTAGTACTGAATCTACTGATGCAACATCCGGCTGGGGTGCTTCATTTTTTTGCTTTCCAAGTTGCCAACATCAGTTTCATCCATATCATTGTCACCTGCTAAAGTCATCATTAATATTAGTAAAAAGTTAATTTTTGACTCAATTCTAGTAATCATGGAGGTGAAAATGAGAATACAGTTAAAATGAAAGGGGGGAAACACTTAAAATACACTGCATATAAGTGGAAACTTACCCCCGGAGTGGGACACTTTATTTGTTTCACTAACTTCTTGCATTTCCATTGGAGAGATCAGACAAGGTTCAGATATTACTCCACCCATAGAACGTTTTCGAAGAAAAGAATCTGGATCAGCTTTACCGTCTGAATCTTTGTCTTCAGCCGCATGAACATCTTTTGCAGAAGAGACTTCACTACCTGCTTGACTAGGACTCAATCTTCACCTTTTCCTTTTCTTCCTCCCACCGCTTGCATCGCCAGTTGACAAATGGTTTTGTTTCATAGATTCAGTGTTTGAGTGGTCTAAGACAGAACTAGTATTTTCCAATTTTTTACCTAAGGTGCACTCATAGGTTGCAGTATCCGGACCAGGGGCTTGTTCTCCATGTTCTATTAAAGAAATTTCATTACCATCTTTCCTCTCGGCTTTGCGCTTTTTCTTTGATGCAGGCCCAGTTTGTAGAGAATTTTCTTTGGACTTGTATTCCCGGTCATTGCGATAAACATCTTTACATTCATTAGTTTCCAATTCAGTTTGTTCTCCTGGAACCTTTGTTCCCTCACCAGCCATCCTTTTCCTAGTGACTGACCTCTTGTTTCCATCAAAAGACAAACTCACACAGTTTTCATCTACACGAATTTGGTTTCCCAAAATCCCATCATTCAGAACCAAACTTGGTCTATACTGAAACGAATTTTCCTCAAGTACATTGCTTGAATCTAATGCATCTTTCCCAGACTCAACTAATGCACCATTTTCTTGCAAATCATGGTGGATGGCATCTTTTTTTCTCTTTGTTTTCGGCTTTTCCTTTAAAAAAGATGTAGCCACAGAAGCTGGCAGCTCTTCACATATTTTGTCTTCTCCAACATCTTTCGAATGTACCATTGGCATTGACCCCTTCTTGGTAGCAGGGAAAGAAACCTGAGAATCACTATCAGCCATATGTTGAGCTTCCTTTCGCAAATCTTCCAATTTTCTTTGGTGGAATTGCTAAAACCAAACTGTTGAGATGCAGAATTCTGTCTTGCACGACAGTCGTCACGAACTCGGGGCAATGATACATCATTGACATTGGGCAATCTTATGGCCATATCACCTGGTAGAATATCTACCACATCAGCCGTTCCGGTATCGAAGCATGTTACAACATTGCCGGTGTCAGATTCGATCGAATTACGATTTTCTCTATGCTCTCCAGCACTCGAGGCATCAGCCGAAAGAAACCAATCTTTGATCACTCCACCAAAAGCACTTTTCACAAACATCGAATCCGAAAGGTGATAAAGATATCCTCTGCGCTTTACCTGTTCAAGTAATGCAAGTCATGTTCATAACAAGTAACAACATGAGAGTACAAGATTCATTACCAACCTTCAGTGCATTAATCTTTATCTGGCCAATGTTGGGAAAGCATAACGGGTGTTCATACATTATCTTTACTGCAAATCAACAGCACAAAGATCTTACTAACTGGTTTAGTGTAACTTATAAACCCCGAAAATGAAATGAAAAACTGATTTTCATTAGCAGTTCAAAGATCATAAACTTTTAACCTCAAAAAGAAAAGATTTAAAAAACGCTTAATAATTTTGTGAAAATATTTTACACTTAAACGATTAGAAAACCCTTAATAATTTTAAAGCTGTTTTATGTTTACGACGAAAATCGAACCAACAACCACTAATTATTAGTATATGATAAAATCAAAACTAATTATCAAAAGATAAGGAAAAGAACACTCGTACGGTGAAAATTATTTAATTTTCAAATGTATTTGAGTATTTAAATGAAAAAAAAAGTATTCGTATAAGATTTTTATATTTTACATAGTTACATTGAATGATGATGAAATTAAAGAAAATGTGAAAGGACAAACAATTATTTGGTCCAGTGAAAAGAGATACCAGATTCTTTAAGTAAGGTCACATGTTTGAATCTTGATATTATAAATGGAGAAAATTGGGTTGAGAAAATCGACCTATAATAGGTATTTGTAAAATTCGATCTGAATTAGTTGGTTAGTGAATCAAATACTAATGATTAAACAAAAGAAAATGTGAAAAAGTATGTGCTCTCCAAATATTTTGGTCTAATGACAATTTGTTAAGAGCAAATGAGTAGATTGAGATATTTGGTTGTTGAAGAAGATGAAAAAGAAGAAACACATGAGAAAAGAGATTTTTTTTAAATATTAATATAATATTTTATTTTAATATTTCATCGGAGTTTATGTGTTGGCAAAAAAAATGAACAATATTAAAAAATAAGTCATTTTGAATTTAAATACTTAATAAATTTTTATATCTTTTAAATTCAATATTTTATACCTACTATTTGATATGGACTCCGTCTTTAACATTGAATCCGTTTGAACTCTTGGAGGAGATAATATTGATTCTTTCTAAATTTAGGGTTATCGTTTGCTCTGTTTTTTTCTTCTTATAATTTGGATAAAACTTTGATTCATAGGTTGTCTAAAATTAATTTTACACAAATTTATGTATTTACACTATAAAAACTCAAATCCTAAATTTCTAACCCTAACCCTAAAAATTAAACCCCACACTCTAAATCTTAAACTCTAAATTCTAAACACTAACCTTAAATTTTAAACCCTACAACCTAAACCCCTAAACCTTAAACCCTAAACTAAAACTCTAACCCCTAAAACTAAAAAACACGTACAAACTAAAATTTATACGGCCTGTGTATCAAATTTTTTTCCTTATAATTTACTTTCTTTTTTTTCTGAAACTCAAAGCTATAAATTAATATTTTATTTTTCTACGTAAACACAACTTGCAATGATAAAAAAGAGTTGACCAATTATTGTTAATGGAGCCGGTGTGCTGTGCTATCATTTTGACTTCGTAAAGCCTTACGATAACATGCCAATATATGCCAAATGCAAAAAGGTCCAACTTTCCTTCCAGTCCTTGCACTCTTCAGAATGTTAAATTTTAGACCCTTTTCTTTTAATTTTAGGAATTTAATCTCTCTACTTATCAAATTTAGACACTAAAAGTTATTTGATAACACTGTTAATTGATTAATTCCAAATTTGATTAAGAAATTTGAATATTAAATTGACATACATCCAAATTCAACTGAACTCCATAAATAACAGAGTTGTCAAAAATGATACCAGATAACAGAGTTGTCAAAAATGATACCAGATTGGATAGTTGGATTGAGAATTGGTGGTTTGATCAGGTGAACCGATGAAGTAAAATAAAAATTTACATGAATCATACAAAACCTCCCAAAAATAGAATTAAAATCGATGGTTCAACCCATTGAATGAGAATTTGATTTAATTATTTTTGAATACGTGGTTTTATTAGTTGAATAGATCGAACCTGTTGAACCGAGAACTCGAGGTTTGACCTATTCGACTACCGGTCCAATTTGTACAACATTGATTAATAGCGGCACAAGTTGGACTTTAATTTTCAAATCAAACAAGTAAAGACACTAAATTCCTGAAAATTAAAGTTGAAGGGTTAAATTTTAAAAGTTCATAATAAAGGGACTAGAATCACAATTAAACCAATGCAAGTTACAAAACCCGAGCCTTCTTTTTGGATGAGAAAACTTCAATATTCAGCAAACGCGTTTTTTTTCCATAGCTTTGGAATGTTTATATCTCTGGGTTTTTCCTTTAAAAAAGAGAATTCCCTCTCCATTTTTGTCCAATTTTCTCAACAATTTCAATCTGTCATCGCATAAACAAAGGAAAAACAATTCTGGGTTTTTTATAAGAAACTCCAAATCTTTCTGTTATTGAAAAAAATCGGGAAAATGTGTCCTATGAGATTATTGCTGGTTTTTTTCTCAGCGATTTTAGCTGGGTATTTTGCGTGGAGAACGGCGGTAGGTTCGTCAGCTGGTGTGGACGATGGTAATTCTGAAGATTCCGGGAAAACTATTGCCAAATATAAACAAGATTTCAGTTTCGGAACGGTATGTATTCGTATTATTTTAATCCGAAGGAATTATTATCGTGTTCGTATTGTTTTTATGCATCATGATTGTTGATATTCCTCTTGTTCTTGTTGAATCTCAGATGGTTAAGAATGGATTCTGGGTATTCGTGGACATGGCTAGTGGGAAGTATTTGTGGAGGAATTTGAAGGAATTGAAGAACTATGAGAAAATAAAGAGCTCTTAACAGTTTTTGATCCTATTGTAGATGAATGTAACACTTATTTTTGTATGTATGTATTTGTTAACATGTGAGTTCTTTGGTTTGTTGTTCTTTTTCAAAAATGGGAAAATTTGAATCTAAAAGTGATAAAAAGTTCTACTCGTTGTAGATCTATACACTGTTATATGAATGACAACTTCTGTAATCAGAATCTTTGCTTGAACTGATTAATTTTCCTTGAAGACTGTTTTTTACTATTCTTAATCCTTTCACAATGTACACATCTTGCAAATAAAGCG
Organism: Hibiscus mutabilis; assembly: GCA_019671005.1. Taxonomy (NCBI): domain Eukaryota; kingdom Viridiplantae; phylum Streptophyta; class Magnoliopsida; order Malvales; family Malvaceae; genus Hibiscus; species Hibiscus mutabilis. The sequence continues at coordinate 38,258,231 of CM033750.1, read as the reverse complement.
ATTTGAATATAAGTGATTATAAGGTAGCATCCGTTTATACATATTTTTAACTCTTTAACAATTACAAATAAAGCAATTTAAATATAGATAATTATAAGGTAATATACAGATCTCTTTATGATGAATATCATTCTATTTTTCGAATATAAGTTTGAGGAAGAAAAAAGAAAAAGAAAAACATAAAAAGTGATGAACGGAAAATATATACTCACTCGAGTTATTGTCATTGTCGAGAGAAAAGTGTAAGTGTCGGCGAGGGAGAGGTGTCGACAATAATATTTTGGTTATTTACGTTTTAACATAGAAATAAATTTTTTTTACCGAAATTCAAAACCGTAAAATACTTAACGAAGAAAATGTAAGAGAAATATGTCGACAAACAAAATGGATTACAATTATCAAATTTGTTTACGCTAATCAAATACCAAAAATTATTTTTTAAAAAATAATTTAGTGAAATAAATGTAGCCTAAATTGAAAATCTAATGAGTGAAACCTCATTATGGTGTTAAAGTCTCTTTTGTACCAAGAGAAAGAAGGTACGTTATTACCGACGGAGTTTATTCAAGTAATAAATAGTTTGGTATCGCCTAAGTAGGTATCGAGTTCTAGTTTTTGTGTATGTAGAAAATCTCCGTTGGGAGACTTACCCGCCAAAATTAAGTGTACGACACGAGTCGGTCCAAATTAGTCAGAACAAAGCCCTAAAAATCGAAAGGGCAACAAAAAATTACGTTATATTCAAATCAAATAATTATATAATTTTATATGTACATGACTACAAATATTACGCTCAACTCTTTTTGCTATCGTAAAATACTTAACGAAGAAAATGTAAAAGAGAAATATGTCGACAAACAAAATGGATTACAATTATCAAATTTGTTTACGCTAATCAAATACCAAAAATTATTTTTTTAAAAATAATTTAGTGAAATAAATGTAGCCTAAATTGAAAATCTAATGAGTGAAACCTTCAATATGGTGTTAAAGTCTGTTTTGTACCAAGAGAAAGAAGGTACGTTATTATCGACGGAGTTGATTCAAGTAATAAGTAGTTTGGTATCGCCTAAGCAGGTATCGGGTTCGAGTTATTGTGTATGTAGAAAATCTCTGTTGGGAGACTTACCCGCCAAAGTCAAGTGTACGCGCAAGTCGGTCTAAATTAGTCAGGACAAAGCCCTAAAAATCAAAAGGACAACAAAAAATTACGTTATATTCAAATCAAATAATTATATAATTTTATATGTACATGACTATAAATATTACGCTCAACTCTTTTTGCAGCGACAATTTTTTTATCTATTTTTTTTAATAATATGTTGATTAAATTTTATTAGAAATTAAAATTTGGAAATAATTCAAAAGAAATAAAATTGTAACAGAAAATAACAAAACACAATAAATCTAAATAGAAAAATAAACTAAAAAATGAAGCATCATACCAACAAAATACGTTCAGTGGGCTGCAAAACATGGATAATGATGAAACACTGGAAAAATAGAAGTATGGAGCAAGATTTCTTGTCTTTATCCACCTACACGCTTCAGGATTGAAGTAGGAGTGGTGAGCAAAACCAACAATTTTGAAGGCTGCTTCGCAAAACAGATCTAACTGCATCGGCAAACAAACCACAAAAGAGATAAAATTACTGAAGACCACAGACAAATCGCAAATCAGAGCTGAGCGTCGTGAAAAAAACGTATCCACAAATACAAGTTTACTACAATGATAGACGATAACGCGACATAAGACAAAAACGTGTCACAAAGCATAAAATAAACATACGAGGAAGGTAGATAAAATTAAAAGAAAATTAAAATTAAAAAAAAAGGAATTAAATTTAAAATAAGGGGGGAAAATATTAGAGAGTAGCAGTCAATTTTTTTTATTTATTAGTTTTGAATTTAAATTTTTTTATTTTAATCATTTTGATAAATGGCATTTTAAGATCGTATCATATGGTATGCTTTTAGAATGTCACGTCATCAAAATGACAAAAATCAAAGATCAAAATTAATGTATATAAAAAAGTTTAGAGGTCAAATTAAAAGTTATTTAAATTTCAATAACTAAAAGTTATTTTATCCTTTTTTCTAATTGAATTTGTTGAACATTTTTTTGTCTACTTACGAATTATGTCCTCTTATTTTACAAAAAAAGGGGGAAATTATTTAAGACACCGATGGTGAACAAAAAAATCACAAGCATATTAAATTTATAGGTTAAAAATTTAATTTAGAGCTCAAGAGTTTATGTTTAAAAATTTGAAAATTATTACCTTACTTTAATTTGTGATATCGTACTTATAAAAACTGAAAAAATAATTCAATTAGTTAACAATGTTAAATAATTAACTATGAACCCGACATGTGTTTTAGTGAAAAAACGGATGATGTTTATCTAAGAAGACACGGGTTTAAATCGTTTTGTCTATATAGTATATACGTATTGTCAAAAGATTAAGAATATCGATGAACATATACTACCTTATAATCACCTTTAGACCATTCAAAAAAATATGTGGTCCAAACCCATAAAATGGAGTCCATTTCGTGCCTTATTCATCTAGGTCTTTGGAGACCATTGGCCAATGGCGGATCTACATGTAGTGTGGGGTGGGTCCGTGTCCGCCCTGAACTTTTAAAGTTTACACATTTACCTTCAATTATTTTAATTTTTGTGAATCAATCCTTAAATTTTTATAATATTTATAATTTGTGTCCACGTTAAAATTTTATGTGTACCCACTCTCAAATATATTTCTGAATCAGCCACGACATTGACAATAAGGTAAATTAATAATTGCTTTAGATGTGGATACCTTGATTTCAACAAAAAAAAAATATTTATATGAAAATCAGTAATATTTGTTTATATGAATTTATTTTCGATTCTCAAATAATATGTTTTAGTTCTTCCGAGTGATATTTTGAGAGTCTTCCATGTAGTCTAATATCAAAGGTTTATGTCATTAAAAAAATAAAAATGAAAAAAAAATCAAATTAAGAGATTGGAGTGATAAAAAAAAGTTAAGGATCAATTTGGAAAAAAATTATAAATTTCAGGGACTAAAATTGTTTTGTCGCTTTATAGTAGTAGTAGTAGTAACTGATTTCCTTTCTTCCTTCCTATGTCTACGCCGTGTTAAGCCTCCTACCATCTCTTTCCCGTTTCTTTTTTTCCACTCAGCGTAATAAATTTGGTCTCTTTCTGTTTCCTCAACATTTTTCTTAAAAAGGGGAAAAAATAAGTAACTTTACCAAGCTTTCAACTTTCATCAAGCTTCATTCTTGATCTCTCAGGTACTTGCCAATCTCTTTCTCTTTCACTTTCATGTTATGGGTAGTTTTTAATTTCAAGAAAAACTACTGGAAATGGGATAAGATCATGTGTTTTGTGGGTTTATGCATATGATGAAGCGTTTTACTTTTGGGGTTATTGAATTCATCACTGTTAGATCATGAGAACACTGTTATGAAGTTATCTGGGTTTTTCATCTTTGATAATTTTATAGATTGAAAAAAAGATGCATTCTATGTGTTTGTTGTTTTGTCGGTTCCATTAGCTGTTTAATGGCTGAGATTTACTTTTCTCAGTACGATGTGTAGGATAAAAATATTAAGAAGAAATGAGCATTTTTTTATTAATTTGAAACATATTTTTAGACTTTACAGCATTCCTAGTACTGGCCAGAACAATATGAATGAATGGAGAAATGAAATCAGCTGTTATGTGTGAGATCCACTAATTGATGATTGGCCAATGATGCTCATGTTGCCCTCATCTAATCAAGTATGGGTTCGAATCCTCGCATTTGACTTGAGAATGTAAATATAACTATACTTAATCAAAAAAAAAATACAGCTGTTATGTGTCCTTTAGCAGCTTGATTTTCAGAAACAAAACTTGGAAAAACTTTATGAATGTGTATACACTAGGAAGGTATCTTTCTCTGACACTTCATCGAGTGTGATGCATATATGGATATGGGTACGCCGATACGCCATATGATCTTCTAATGGTTCTTCAAGTATTCAACACTCACGCCAGGATTTTAAATCGCGGTTGCGGCGTTATATCGCGGTTTCGGACAAAAGCGGCTGAATTGCGGCGATCTCGGACCGTTTTTTACCCCAATCGCGGTTTCGGACGGTGGCACAACCGCGATATCGCGGTCGCGGTCCGCTTTTTAAATCCCTGACTCACACCTAAGTCTGAGTATTATAGCTAAGAATTAACATATAAAATGGTCACTATAAATCTCTCTTGCTATTTTCTAGTGGCTTGAGGTTGTTCAAAATGTTGTTATCTGATTGCTGTTTACTTATTCTGTGTTTGCTTGTATCCAGACTAGGGAACTTAAGATGTTGACTGTAGGAAATTCCACGAATATATTTTGGCAAGAATCACCGATTGGGAAGCTTGAAAGGCAGAAGCTTCTTAACCAAAAGGGCTGTGTTGTATGGATCACGGGTCTAAGTGGATCAGGTTTATAAGTCAAAAGGACTCTCCAAATGCTTCTAGTTTTTCTTCCGAGTTACGGTTATCATTCCTAGAAAGTTAAAATGTTTAGCAGGTTGACCTGGTTTGGAATTTTAAAATTGCTTCTCGAATTTGATTATCATGTACAGGTAAAAGTACACTTGCATGTTCACTAAGTAGGGAACTGTATACCAAAGGCAAGCTATCTTATATACTTGACGGGGACAACCTTCGACACGGATTGAACAAGGATCTTGGTTTCAAGGCGGAAGATCGAACAGAAAATATACGCAGGGTTGGTAAGTACATTGAGAAGTAAAAGTTTGTAGAGTTAAGAGTTCAGTTGGTGTAAATGGTTGTGTTTCATAATAAAGACATGTAAAACATGACCGCGTATCTTGCACAAATTTACGAGATAATGAAGTTTGATTGTTATTGAACACTTAACTCTGTATCATTACCATCTCTTTTATAAATGTCTTTATCATTCTGATTCTTCATTTGTTCGAGACATATTTGATATTTGGGTAATGGATATGAGGGAATGATTCTCCAAATTTACGATAATACTTGGAAAATGGTTAAGCATACCCATATGGGGCTTTATATTTGGGTAATGGATATGAGGGAATGATTCTCCAAATTTACGATAATACTTGGAAAATGGTTAAGCATACCCATATGGGGCTTTCACCCCCCGAGTCCGAGTAAACATAGATTGTTATGACCAGATGGTTTGCAAGAGTTTGGCTTTTCTTCTTGTAGAACACGGTTAGGGCATTGTTCTTTGATGTATTTCATTAGAAGTTGTTTCTAACATTTTGCATATAATTCAGGTGAAGTGGCACATCTCTTTGCAGATGCTGGTTTAATCTGCATTGCCAGCCTAATATCTCCATATAGGAAAGACCGTGATGCCTGCCGCGCAATGTTGCCAGATTCTAATTTTATCGAGGCAAGCCTCCTTGTGAATGGCTCTTGTCCTGATTATATTGTTTCTACTTAAGTTGGAATGCCTTTTACTTTGTACTTCTGCAGGTTTACATGAACATGCCTCTGGCATTGTGTGAAGAACGAGATCCGAAAGGTCTTTACAAGCTTGCACGTGCTGGAAAGATCAAAGGTGTGTCAGTTTCCTTCATACATTCATTGGCATAAATTATCTCATTCTTCTTCCATCCATACATACACAATTACACATTGTCCATAGAAATTCATTGTGTGTGTGTGTGTGTTTAATGGATGATTTGTAGAAAGGTAATCTCTATGTTTCAATAGGCATGCATTGAAGATCTCTTTTGTGACAAAATTTTCTTTTGGTGTGATAACTGATAACCTCTATGTTATTTGGACTCAGATGTGTTGAATATGGGTATCTATCTGACACAAGTATTTTCATTTTTTTAAGAAAAAGTTTTCTTCATATATTTGGTGGGTCCTTGGATACGTTTCGGTTCAATATCTTTACTCTAGTTGCCATACACAAAAAGTTGACTTCTTAGATGTTAAATGATATTTTAATCATTTTACTTTTGGCTAATAAAGCAAACGGCCTTATCCGTGACGAAGGATTGGACTACTTCATTATACATCCCTTCCATTCAAACTATTAATTAGTCTCTTGAAATCAATATTCACCATTTAATAACCATATGTTCTATGGTTGACTTTTTTTCTTCAAAATAATGTGTTAATGTGGCATGATTTGTATGCACCTATCTGTGTTATTATTGCAGGTTTTACTGGCATAGATGATCCTTACGAACCGCCATTGAACTGTGAGGTATGTGTTTAGTTGAATACAGAAACAACTAATGGTTACAGTGAGAATTAAAATTAGGCTATTATCTTATCCGATCACTTATATTTTTGTACAAATCTTGAAATCGGATAATTGTTTTGCTCAGATAGAAATAAATCTGAAAGATGGAGTTTGCCCCATGCCAAGTGCCATGGCAGAAGAAGTAGTTACTTACTTGGGGGACAAAGGATATCTGCAAGATTAGCGAATAATTCTCCGTTGACATAGTCAAGTGTTCTCGAAGGCTGTCTTATTTAAAATATTACTTGTTGAACAAATTTGGTTGTTGCAACACGACTTGCCCAAAGGTATGGTTGGTTGGTGTTAATTACATCATCTAGTAGTAGTTTGAAATGTAAATCCTTTTGTCCCAAGTAATTGTTACTTTTGAGTGGGACAAGGGTTTCGAGTTACCGAGCACATCGTGGTCATTAACATCATTGTTTTACTGGAAGTTCCGGATTCAGGTCATCGGATTTATTACCTTGTATTCTGGATATCTATTAATGAACTCCACTCATGCTTCGGCTTGAAGTTCTTATAATTACGATATTTTAGTCTTTCAAGCAAGTGCATTCCGGTGTACCCCTTCACCTGAGGTGAATGCTTTTTTAAGTTATTGAGGTGGTTTATATGATGTAGCTGAATAAACTCCGGACTGGTGCATTCATGGTGGATCTGGAAACTTGTGGTATGCATCGATATTCGGGTCTTATTTGTATGGATTTTATCCTGCAGAATTTGGTAAAAGGAAGTTAATGACAAAATGCAGAAATCAAATTTGAGATCATGGATGCATTTTCGATTCAAATTATGTTTATCGTGATTGTGAATGTATATAAGCATCATTGTAAATCAATTGCGATAAATATTAACAAATGAAGAAATTGTAAAATAGTGAAATTTCATTGATAAGTAAAATCCAATACAATAATAAAAGAAATAATAATACAGTTTCACATGAAATTTGGAAGAAAAAAATCGAATTGGTTTTCGATTAAACCAGTGCTTCCAAATGCCAAGGAAAACAGCATCCTATGGGTTTTTACGTCCATGGGACTCTCATCAAACCTTCATACTCAAGTAACTTTTAAGAATCCAAAGAAATACATATGATTTCCATTAAACCTTCATACTCAAGTTCTAAGTAGCTTTCAAGAACTTAGAGCAATTTCCCGAAGTCGATTCATGTTAAGATGTTTTGTCGAGTTGTATTCTTGTGCGTCGAAGAGTTCGTCTGAGTATGTTCTCCGGATGGATAGACTCTGGGATCTTTTACTACAGTCAGCTACATATTCATTATCCCTCAACTGTCTCACAACCTGCAACGAAAACAAGCATGAGTAAGAGATAAAGCATGTGTAAGAGGCCAAGACAATGCTTTGATGCCAAACCAGTCAGTTGAAATATCCGAACCGAATTAATTGAATGGACTGAATGTTCACCCTAAAATCGAGAACTACAATACCAGTTATAAACAATTAAGTCATGCCAAATTTGAGAATAATCCAAAAACAAGATAACCAATATGAAAACATTATCGTCCTTGAGTATGCAACGAGAGTTTCATTCTTGTACCGTCTAGGCGTCTACTTAATGGTTCATTTTACAGCATAAGCAAGATTCCGACAAGCGGATGCTACCCTTGAACACAAACAAACATGCAATTCAGAAGTCATAACATCGAAAATATCAGCACACCAGAAACAAAATGAACCACTATGGTCTTGGAGATAAGAACAGAATTAAATTAAAGAACCCTTGATTTCTTAGTTTAATGAGATGAACACGTTTCTTTTATCTTCTTACTTCATTTTCTCTAATTTTTTTTTGTGTATGTCAACAATAATGTGTAACTCACTGATTTTATAAGCACGTCCTGTTAAAATTAAATCTGGTTAATTAATTTTTGGAACAAACATTCGAGAACTTCATAATCTAACACAAACCTGATTCATTTGAGGCCGAAGAAATGAAGCATGATTGATGCACAAGGAGGCAGTCGAAACCATGCGATCCACTTCGTTTACGTCATAATCATCGCCTAGGGAAGGATCAACGAGCTCTTTAATATCATTCTTTTCAAGCAGAGGTTTTGCCTAGAAGAATCAAACAGGTAAGTAAAGATTTTTTTACAAATATGATATGGTTAGAGCGATCAAATTCGTCTTGAGGAAATGTACCCATACTACAATGCTTTGTTGTTGATCTAAAGCTCTCCGTCCTGTTATGAGCTCCAAAAGTAAAACTCCAAATGCATAGACATCGGTTTTCTCGTCAACTATGCCATGCATGAAGTATTCAGGAGCTAAGTAGCTGCATCTCGAGAAACAAATGCATTAGCATTACCAAGAAAGTATTTATTAACTCAATATGGATACTTTACGCTTACAAACCCAAAGGTTCCTTCAAATATCGTTACATTGTGGTGGGTCCACTGTCTCGGTAGCCACTTTGCAAGACCGAAATCACAAATCTGGATGATAAATAATCAAGAAATAGATCGAATAAAGGGAATGATTATACAGCAATCATTATGAGCATTATAAGATAACTGTCATAGACTTAGTTCTCATACATAAATTGCTTTATCTAAACAAAGAAAAGCATGAAACTATGCCGCTGCAAACTTCTAGGCAGAATACCGAGTCGGAATAATTAACTTTTATACTAAAACACGGCGTGTAATATTTAAAATTTTCACCATAACTGCAGGTGCCTGCAGAGTGAGCACAAAGGAAGAAGCGATGAATATCTAGCATATGCTTCAAAAACCCTCCTCAACTCAAAGACTTATTGACCCATCACACATAGGCTTGCTCGAGGCTCACCCCGTGCTTACCAAAAGCGTCCTGTATAATGACCATAATCTAGAACGGCAACATAATGGATTTCAAATCATTTGGTCAGTCGCTACGAGAAATGGAAAAAAAAAACTAGTGTTAGGCGATTCAATTGATAGTATATTTTTCTCTCATTTTGTGATGTTATCCTATAGTATTCCGACTCTTCGTTGTCCTTGGAACATTTGCATCTGACATATATTCGGACATGGGTATCAGGGTATGATCCCATAACTATATGGGAAAAATTCAGCATACCCGTTCAAACATATACCTATACCTGACGCATACCCTGAGTCCGAGCAGCATAAATGCTATCTAAAATTAGAGATTTCGTGTACATAATACTGAAAACAATATATGGAGATCATTCAATGTGTTTCAGGATCAAAGGGAAACATTAATTTCTGCATGTTTCTATATAATCTGCTAGTTTTCCGTATTCCTTGAACTAGCAATTCTTTCAATATAGTAAATAGTTAGCAACAAGAATGGATAAGTAAATTGTGTTCTGCAAATTAAATTGAAAAAAGGTAATGAGAATGGGCATATAGATGGTTGCTGGGAAGTACTCATGGAACCTCTGGATAAATATATAGCACCTACTTCACAGGGACAACCGGTTTAACATAATATTAGAGTGATGGTTTCATGATTTCTTTGTATCATGAAATATTATACATAGATGTGTGTTCTTTATTCTGTACACTCTGGATTCTTGCAAAACTCACACAGCCGTTAGTCTTTTTAAACATCTCATTCAACGTATCCTTTGAATTTTAAGACTTGAAAAGTACCTGGGGCTCAAAATTATCTGTAAGCAGAATATTTTCAGCCTTGATATCTCGATGAATAATCCGCTTTTCACAATGATCGTGAAGATATCTGAGGCCATCAGCCGAACCCAAAGCAATCTTGGATCTTTTACTCCAATCTAATGCACCTTTCTGTCCTGGATAATGTTGTGGGCGTCAAAAAAATTTCATATAAATTGAAAGCGATAATGACTCAAGATAAACAATGCAGCATTCAAGGAAAACACACCATGAAGAACGGATGCCAAACTTCCCAATCGAGATAACTGAAAAACAAGGTGCATTCCTCCTTCAACGCCACACCCTATCAATGTAGCAGTGTTCGGATGGTTTACATGGGCTAGAATGCCAAGCTCAGACAGGAAACTGGCTGTCCTCTCATCATATGTCCCATTTGTTGCTCGTTTTATCGCGACAAACTTTCCGTCTTTCAAACGACCCTTGTAAACTACTGAGTAACCGCCCCTTCCAATTACGTTCTCTACAAGAAAAAAGAACTTATATTTATCTACATCCACTATGTCATTATATTAGACTGTTTTTGCAAGCATTTGAAACCTTGAAATAAATTGCATACCCGGGTTAAAGTTGTCCGTTGCAGCTCGGAGCTCGGGTAGGCTAAAGTTCTGTAAAGAGGACTTGAAGTTGTATATCTCTCTCATCATAGGATTTTCTTTTGCACTCCTGCCAAACTTTCTTGGCCACTTTGATGAAGAAAGAATGGGGATCGAAGCTAAGCGCTTTTTCGATCTTCTTTTCCATAATTTGAAGAGTTTTTTCCAGTTAGCAAGTGCTCCAGAACCTACACAACTAGTTACCGCCTTTGGGCTTGCATCTTGAGTAGTTTTGTTGGATTCCAAGCCTTCGTGACATGCTTCTATAGCTCCATTTGGAGACGATCCATCTTGTTTCTCCTCCTCGGCGTTGACACCTTAAAATTATTCAATGGTATAAGAAACAAAGAGGGGTAAAGAACTCAGAATACCACAAGAGAAGAACCATACAAAGAGAGAGAGAAATAACTACCTTGAGCTGATCCATGTGATGAAATCATAGCATCTTGTCTTTTCTGTCCTGTTTTAACTACCACATCTTCAAAGTTCTTCTCCTGCCTGTCGGAGACAGCCAGTTGCACGGCGTTCATGCTGTAAGAAATCAAAGACAATAACAATTTAATAATCCAAATAAAAGACCAGAAATCGGGATATGTGCTTGGTTCATCATGTGTATAGGAAAAAGAATGAAAATCATCATCCCACCAATGAAAACTTGAAAATCCAAAAGAGAGTGAAGAAATAATATATACATATACACATACATATGCACACACACATATATATAAGCATTATTTCCGTAAAAGAGAACAATAAATGATGAACACGGGAAACTTTACAAATGAAAATAACCAAAAATGCATGTTTATCCTATATGGTATATGCAGAAAATCCCCAAAATGACACTAAAAATCACCACATAAAATGGGAATGAAAGCCAACAATCGTCTTTGTAATACAAAGAAAAACAACTATACATTTTCATATCTTTGCTAAAATCAAATGGAAGAAACCATTGGGTATCGCATATCAACTATTTGATGAAATGCCAAAAAGAACTCATTGCTAACATTCAATGAAAATTACAGAAAAATAAAAGAGGGGAATTTGTTTCAATGAAAGTAAGCCATACCCAAATGAGATAACATGATGAAGAAGACATACAAACCTTAAAGTAGATTGTCTATGGCCATCAATGTCCATGAAGTTTCTCAAAACAAATCAAACAGCAATGGGGCATAGAGAAAGCAAAGCATGTTAAAAATGGTTCCAATGATATTGAAGCCTTGTTCTTTAGTAGATGATTTTGAACCCCTAAACAAAGACATTGTTTTTTTAATTGATTTCTCTCTTGCAATTTAAGCCGCAGACAAACAGATATTTACGTTAAATTTTGCATGTCTTTTTATCTTTATTTTACTACACAAATCCGCGAAAATCGTGGTTTTGACTATATAGAGAGACAGAAATCCAAAATTTGAAGTTCTTTGAGCAAATTTCATGGGATATCGACGGAAATGTGTTTTTTCATGAAGGGCAAATTACACCTAATGGTCATTGAAGTTTTAAGAACTTATATTTTGGTCACTAAACTTTTAAATTTTGCATTGGAGTCACTGAATTTTTATGTCTATTAGTGTACTTCATTAATTACATATTTATGTTTTTTTTGTTATGCCCGAAATATACATTCTTGTTTTTTTAATTTGAACTTCAATGGGGTTGGAGGTAGGGTTGACAATTTTTTCCGACCTCAATGGGTCTCAATCCGATTTGGTTGGGATTGGGTTTTTTTAATCGGGGATCAGGACAGGACGAGGTAGTTTTTGGTTGACATTTTCAAGGGTCGAATCGGGTTTAAATGATACTCGCCCCGCCTCATCCTGATATATTTACTAAATAATCTTTTATTATTTTAAAATTATTTCTATATATTATATTTAATATTTTTATTAATTTTCGGATCAGTCCAATTTAATCTATTTTTTGTTTAAAGTTTGGTATCAGTCGAGATCAAGTTATATTTCAATTTATGTCAGATCAGGTCAACATAAGTTATAATAAAATCGAGATTAGATCGAAATTAGAGTAGGAATAACCAAAATCAGGCTTTGTCCCGTCTTGTTGCCATCCCTAATTGAAGGTTAGTATAATGTAAAATTTTGAATTTTATTTTTTGTGTAATTCGAGATTGATACATTAGACCTCGACGCCTATTAAAGTTGAGATTGTTCATATTTGTAATATCTTGGTGTTCAAGATTTTGAGGAATCAGAATTTTTTCTTATCGTATTTTTTAGCACTTCTATGCTCATACATTCTTTTGTAGAGTCTGGAAATTGACAAGCTTTCATTCATTTTTTTAAGCTCTTAAAGAGGTTTTTTTTTAATATTTAGTGTAATTATATTAAAATATATTAATATCAATGCTCAGAGTATTAAAATATGAACAATTTTGATTCTAAAGATGTTTAACTCGAAAATCAAGATTCGAATTTTTTTACACTACACTAAATCGGTCATAATTCGAAATAAATTAATAAATTTAATCATCTATATTTAATTTTTTTTTTATCATTTTAGTCTTTATTCTTTTCTTAAATTATTTGTTCTTCTCTAAGAGATGTTATGTTACTTTCCTAGTATAAAACACCTTAACAATAACTTGTTGTTGCCTTATTATAAAATGCAGTTATTCAACTATTGTTTTGATCTAATAAGATCGCTTGCTTTGTTAGTGTTGTAAGAAAATAAATTATTGAATTTTTTAAATATGAAAGCTTAAATTTATTGAATTATTTTGAATTAGGATAAAATTAATAGAATGCACGAGCTTTGGGGACTGTAACTATTATTATGTCGTACACATTAGACAATTATTTTAATTTTAACTACACGATGATATGTTTGTGACAATATTTTAATTAAGTGATATGCTTGTTACAAATCTTAAAATTAAATAGCATTATATTTTTATCTTAAATTTTAGATAATAGGTTTGGATTTTGAAGTACCTAACTAGCTTTTTATTTTGTTGAACGTACGGTCATACTTCCTTCATCTAACCTAGAACTTATTTAGAATTTTTTTTTCTTCTAAAGGGTATAAATGCAAATAAAAATCATCTATTGGATAAGCTTCACGACCCAATAGTCTTCGTAATAAAAGAGATTGACCATAAGTTTGTGCATGCTTGGCGATAATATTTACGAATAATGTTTATTTTTTCTTAGAAAGTGGTCAATACTTAAGTCGCGATTTTTTCTCTTTGTTGAAAGTTACTTTTTGTATCTACCTTCTCGAGTTAATATTCACTACCATTATATTTTATCTTAAATTTTAGATAATAAGTCCGAATTTTGAAGTACCTAGCTAACTTTTTATTTTGCTGAACGTTTAGTCATACTTCCTTCACTTAACCGAGAACTTGATTTAGAAGATTTTTCTTCTAAAAGGTATAAATGCAAATAAAAATTATTTCTTGGATAAGCTTCACGACCCAACGATCTTCATAATAAAAGAGACATTTGGCGATAATATTCACGAGTAAGGTGTGTTCTTTCTTAAAAAGTGATCACTACCTAATTCACGATTTTTTCCTTTTGTTGAACGTTACTTTTTGTATCTACCTTCTCGAGTTAATATTAATATCATCTTTGACCGTTAAAATTATATTTTAAAATTTTTCAAAGGAAAAATATCTTATTCCTTAAATTTATTGACTTTGTCAATTTAACCCCAAAATATTTTTGATCCACATTAATCCATGAATTTGCAAATAATTGCAAAGCTTAGGGATCCTTTTTGAAATAAAAAAAAAATCAAATTTAGGGACAACGTGGCCAAGAAGAATATTCAAAATTCAGGGATCAAATTAGGAATAATTGCAAAGCTTAGGGATCCTTTTTGAAATGGGTCAGGCCAAGAATAAAATGGACTACAAATTCTTTCAAACTACAAAGAAACCGTTTCAAAACCTCAAATTGAAAAACTCAGTCTTTCACTCTTAGCTTTGATCATCTGAGGTTATTCTTCAATGGCTTCTCGTAAGAGGTAAAGTAAAGATACCCAGATTTCCATTACATCTCTTTTAAACATTCCCATGCATTATATATATATATATATTCTATTGATTAATGTTTGTAATATGAAAAGCTTAAAGGCAAAGGCTCTGAATCCCCATTTTTTTCTGCAAATTCTGATGTGAAGTTTAATCCCTCTTCTTTCTGAGTTTAGAATATGATATTGAGTATTGATCATGGGGTTTTTGAGTTTTTGTGATTCATGTTATTGTTGGTTCACATTTTAGTTTTAATTTTATTTTTTTGGGAAATTTTAAACTTTCTTGATTTGGAGTGTTTACAATTCTGTGTGATTGTTCTTGATTTTAAACTAACATTGTGTTCTGAAAAATTAAGGGTAACGTTTTTGTCCCTGCTAAATGACAGTTCTTTTATGTTTTCTTTTGTAATCCTAAATCAGCCATGAATATGAAATTGAAACCTGTTATTCTTACTTGGGTGTGAATGTTGGATATCGGTATATCGATGCTAGAGTCGGAGCAACATAGACTAAAACAACTTGAAAACATAGTGTCTTTGCTTGTACATACCGACCGTGTAATGTCGAAATCAAATCTTGTATGGTTCATCACGTAGGTGCTAGTAAATGCAGTAAGAAAAAACAGATTTGAAATAGAATACTCGAGGCAAATGAACTCATGTGGGTTGAGATAGTAATGTAGGTAGTAGTATTGCTTGTGTTCACTTGCAAAACTGACAGTTTATCTGTCTTCTGGCAGGTCTAAAAGGGGAAATTATGAGCAAAAAGTTGGCCCAACAATTCCAGATGAGTTGTCTATCTCATCGGAAGAGAAGACAAATGTTGCGGAAACATTAAATCCGGCTATGATATTTCTGCCTTCTAAAACAACCCAGGAGGAGTTGGATTATACATTGGCTTCTACCGGACATGGAATTGCTTTGACTGGGGCTGCAGCAACCGGAGCATTTGGACCAATTATAGGGTTAGTGGACCTTGGCGAATAGGAGTATTCGTACTATTTTCGTGTCACCCTTCCTGGAGTATCACCGGATAGAAGTAAGCTTTTTTTTCTTTAGGTTAATCACTCAGCTCGTGATCAATTACTTGCTTGAAAGAGGATTGAGAATGCTTATTTTTTTCTTATTCGATCGAAGAAAATTAAGAGTCGGAATGACATGGGAAGCTGGTGAGTGATTTAAATAATTATTATTTTGTTATTAATTATTCCTTGATTGTCAGTTGATATTGCTAATTTGGGATGTTTTTATTTGTTTTTGCGCAGGACCTTAATTTCCAAAAAACAGCACTAAAAGAGCATGTTTTGCAGTTTTTTTTTATTTTCTGGAATCAAGGCCGAGTTAGTGGGCATGAAGGCTGACATGGCGTCCGGTCAGCAGCATCGGATAGCTTATCAGCCGCGAATCGATAGCTTATCAGCTGAGATTTTAAATTCAAACTTGGAATTATCATTTGTATTTAATTTAAATATTTTTAGGATTTATTTTTTATCTTTTAGAGTTATTTTTAGGGTTTTTGAATACTATAAATACCCCATTGGGGGTAAGCTAGAAAATCATCTATCATCTTTAGCTTTGTTTTTACTTTGGAAGTTTTACAAAATTCTCTCTTCTTTTCATTTTTGTTCATTTAGTTTTTTTACTTTCTTTTAAAATGCTAAGCATGGTTTTCACCATAATCATGCTTAGCTAAAATTTTCTATTAGCCAAGGGCTTAAAGCGAAGCTTCGATTCACCTTGTGAGAATTAAAAAAGCACTTAACAACTTTGTTTTACATTCTCAATTTTCTGAAAACCTAGATCGGCAATCGGCCTTTCTATTAAAATCTTTTCGCTTTCACTTCAAAAAGCTAGCGTTGACTTGATTGTTATTGAGATTTACAGTTGGGAGGAAGGAACGGCGATAGTCGTGGTTTTGACTTCCTATGAACACACTTAGCGACGAATTCGCTAAGGGGGTTTGAGATCGGATTTGATTCTCATTGAGACAACATAATCCAAGTTGGGTTTTTCCAAAAGTTAAAAATTGTTTTATTCTAACGACTATAGTCGTGATTAGTCTAACCAGAAAACTGGAATCTAAAAATTGATTTTAGATTATCGGTTTACCAAAGAGAAAAGCAAGTTATAAGGGTTGGGCATTGTAGACTGTAACCGGCATGTATTCGGAGTAAAAATTCTTTTTCAATGATCATTTTGAATTGAAGCGGAGCAAAAGCTTGAGGCTAATTAATTTAATCAATTTACTTTTACTTCATTTATTCTCGCGGTGATTTTACTCTTACTCTCTAGTTTCTTCGATCAAAACCCCTCATTCACTAAATTATCTTGCAACAGTCAGAATCAGAACAATCATATATCAGCAACTCCTTATTCCTTGTGGACCGACACCTTCTTCCCTATACTACGTTTTTATTTATTTATTCTGAGATTAAGGAATATTATTTTGACAGTTCACGACGCTTGTCAAAATTGGTGTCGTTGCCGGGGACTACGGCAAAGTTACTAATATTGTTTGCTTTGATTTATGACCAGGAAGAATCTGGGTGAATTTGCAAATTTTGAACTGGAAATAGAAGCAGTTGCCCGAAGGTTGCACGCACAGACACTTCGGGAAAAAAAACAAAGACTACGACAACAGCGATTTGAACGAGATCTAGAATTATCTTCCAAAGCTAAAATAAATTTCGACTACACAAGCAACGAGCAGACTTCAATGGCGGACAACGACCAGGCCATTTACCTACATGTCGCGGCACCTGATGATCAACAACCTTTGTGCATTCCATTCCCGAATGGCACAACACCATTCGCACTTAAGACGGGCTTGATACATCTCCTGCCAACTTATCATGGCTTGCCCAGTGAAAATCCTCACAATCACCTCAAAGAATTCCATATGGTTTGTTTGAGTACAAAACCACATAGAGTATCTGAAGACCAAATAAAACTTCGCGCTTTTCCTTTTTCTTTAGCTGATATTGCCAAAGATATGTTATTTGACTTACCTTCTAATTCTGTTACAACTTGGACTGATATGGCGCGACTTTTTCTTGATAGGTTTTTTCCTGCGGCTAAGGCAAGCGAACTAAGACGGAGCATCTTGAGTATCCGACAAAAGGATACTGAGTCGTTATACGACTACTGGGGGAGATTCAAGAAGTTGTGCGCAAATTGCCCACAACACAGGCTATCAGAACAAACGCTTCTTCAGTATTTCTATGAAGGCCTATCTCCAATGGAAATGAAGATGATCGATGAAGTAAGTGGAGGGGCACTTGTGAACATGACCCCAACAGCGGTAAGAACTCTAATCTCTACGATGGCCGCTAACTCCCAGCAATTTTGCCCTTCTAGTGAACCCTCTCGCCGGGTTCACGAGGTAAGTAATGTTTCATTAGAAAATAAAATTGACAGATTGGCTGAAATTGTTCAATCCCTTGTTGCATATAAAAAAGTCGCAAGTAGACTTTGCGGGATATGCACGAGTCCATAACATCCAACAGACTGCTGTCCGATGATATAAGAAGATGATGATGCTCAAGTAAATGTCATGGGCAATTTTCCTGGACCTCCATAGAGACAATACAATCCCAATGCTAATACATATAATCTGGGATGGAAGAACCACCCGAACTTCAACTACGTGCAAAACCAAAGGCCAAATCAAGCATATTAGCAAAGTCAGCCTCAACCACAGCAATATCAACAATTTAAGACATCATTAGAATCCATCGTTGAACGTTTGGCGATATCTCAGAAAAAGTTTCAACTAAAGCACACTTTCAAGAAATTGACAAGCAGATGAGTCAACTTACATTAGCAGTAAGTCGTTTAGAATCCAGATGGAATCTACCATCGCAAACTGAGGCAAACCGACGAGAAAACGTAAGTGCAATCACCCTTTGGAGCGGCACTGTTATCGCACCACCAGTCCCAGAGGATGTTGCTGTAGAATCCCAAAAAGAAGATGAATTGAGATCCCAGAGGGAGACGGAAGAAGTTGACGCAAGATCCCAAAGGAAAAAGAATGATGAATCGCA
Organism: Hibiscus mutabilis; assembly: GCA_019671005.1. Taxonomy (NCBI): domain Eukaryota; kingdom Viridiplantae; phylum Streptophyta; class Magnoliopsida; order Malvales; family Malvaceae; genus Hibiscus; species Hibiscus mutabilis. The sequence continues at coordinate 38,239,628 of CM033750.1, read as the reverse complement.
AACTTCTCCCACGCCATCTCCCTATGCCACACCACCTCCCTTTCGTCCGATGTTGGTTAAACGCGACAAACAAGCCGAGAAAAAAAAGATTCTTGACATTTTTCGGAAGGTGGAGATAAACATGCCTCTTCTTGAGGTAATTCGAAAAGTACCAAGATACGCCAGATTTCTAAAAGATTTATGCACAAATAAAAGAAGACTTACCAGAATTGAGAAAGTAAATTTGGGGGAACACGTCTCAGCCGTTTTCCAACGGAAGCTTCCACCAAAATTGAAGGACCAATGTATGTTTACCATTCCCTGCAAAATCGATAAGATTGGTATTAAACGTGCAATGTGTGATTTAAGTGCATCTATTAATGTTATGCCTCTTTCTCTATATAACTCACTATCTGCTGAGCCCTTGAAAGATACGAAAGTGACGATACAACTGGCTGACTGACCCGTGATATACCCAGAATGACTCATCGAGAACGTCTTAGTAAAGGTTAATGAACTTATTTTTCAGGCGGATTTCTATGTCATCGACATGGAAAACGATTGATCAAACACTTCTTCAGAAATCCTTCTCGGTCGTCCCTTCCTTAGTACGGCAAATACAAAAATTGGTGTAAGAAGCGGAATTCTTACAATGGAGTTCGACGGTGAGGTCGTTAAGTTTGACGTTTATAAAGCAATGCGATATCCAGATAATGTTGCTAGTATTAATTTTATTGATGTTATTGAACCTGCTGTTGAATAATCTATAGAGCCTAACCTTGTTGATGATCTATGCAAAGAATTAGAGGACTTTGAAGAAGAGATCAGGAAGTTTGAGAAAAAAATTCAATTGATTCTGATTCAAGCTTAACTCTCTCAAAAATTAAAAATTTCCCTTCCATCTTGCAGGCACCAAATTTGGAACTAAAATAACTGCTAGATAAATTGAGAAGTAAAAAATATATTTTGTCAGAAAAAATGAAGAAACTATACAATCGTAAAATTTCTCATGGGAAAATTCTCAATTGGACAAAGCGCAAGAAGTGGAAGAAATATTTTTTGCAGTGCCTGTAGTCCGAATTAGGTCGTCAAGCTAACGACGTTAAATAAAGCGCTAAATGGGAGGCAACCCATTTTAATTTATTTTTAATTTCTGTTCATTTTTTATTATTGTCTTAGATTTATTTTGTTTGAATTTTAGGTACCCAAGGTTTTTTTTAATCGAACATTAATGATGACTATCACGGTATTTTTTTGTCAAGTTGTACAACCCTTGAGAACTTCACACGCATGGATCAACCAAGAAAATAAGGATTTATTCCACGATGCATTTTAGCAAAACCCTATCATCCTTTGATACAACATAGCCAAACCCAAAATCCCATATTCTGCTGTCATCCCACCTATATCCTTATCTTTATCTTTACTTTAAACCATATTTTCCTTTTAAATTTTAAAATCACATGGACCCCACACTATTTGATAAGCCAAATCCCTTTTCCCAAAAACAAATTCTTCTTCCCTTTGACTTTAACTTTCCCCACGTGACTCAAGCCAAACAACAAACCTAAACCCTTTCTTTTTCTTTCTTCATCAGCCGCATACCCTCCCCACCCCAACCTCTAACTTCATCACAAATCCTTCGTCTTTTAACAATGGTGAGAACAAGACGCCAAGAGAATCGAGCTGCTATACCGCCACTTGTACTCGGAGGTCGTTGCTGGTTTACGCCACCACAGTTCGCCCAAATACCTTCCGTCGCGACCGTCATTAAACATGGGGAGTTTCTCTATTCCCTCTTTTGTGCTTTCATTTACATATTGAGACAATATGATTTAAGTGGGGGTGGAAGTTGTATCAAATTTCAATTTGCTTATTCAATTGGTTGGAATTGAGTTTATCTTGAATTGATGTATTGAAATTGATGGTTGCATATCTTATTTTTCACCTTATTTCTTTATTTTTTCTTGTGAATTTTAATCTCGTTTTTGCTGGAATTTAGGAAGCATGATGGCAGTTGGCATGATTAATTTATTTTTCTTTAAAATTTTTGACATTCCATGCATTTGTTGGTTAAATTGATCGCATGACTTGGTGCAATTAACTTTTCATGTGAGTTTTGAGCCTAATGAGCATACATTTTCATTCTTGCTCTTTGTTAATTTTGAGTGTGCCGACTAATTCTTTGCATTCTAGAACTTGTAGCATAATGCTTGTCGAGACTACACGATTGAATGTGATGCTTTAGTGTGATAGAGGCATTAGGTTTTAACCCCTTTCTCTTCCCAAAAAATGGCCTACCCTTTGTTTATTTACCCCTTAGATAACCAATTTTGAGCCTTATCCTTTTCTTTGATTTACCACATCTTTAACCCGAACCGATTTTGTTGTTTTTCCCTATTTTTGTCACACTTTTTTAAGGACAAAGTTAAGGTTATTCCGAAGCGAAAAGAGAGAGAGAGATTCCAATATATATATATATATATATATATATATATATATATATATATAACAGTTTCAAACAAGTGCAGAAAAAATAGTGCAGAAAAAAAACATAGTGCAATTTCGAACAGTGCAGAACAGCTCGAATAAATTGTTCGAACAGTGAGAAAAAAAAAACAGTTTTGTTTGAATAGAGAGAAAAAAAAAAGAGAAGTTCGAAACAAAGAAAAAGTTAGTAAATAAGCTTTGATTGTTTGATTTCTTGTTTTCCTTTCTTTCATTTTTACTTCCCTTGAGTACTTCTTTGGAATAATTTTCTCTTTGTCTTGAATTTTTAAACTCGATCTTTGGCCTTTATCCTACCCGAACCTTAGCCCCATTACAACCCTTTTAAAGACCTCTTGATTATTGCATCATGTTCATACTTAGTAGTGGAGATTAGATTTAGTTACAAGCTTATGGTAATGTTTTGATTAGTTAGGCTTGAGCGATTCTTTTTACCCGAAACACTTGAGCGGAATGAGTGAACCAATGTGAGGTACTAAGTCTTGCTTCTTTGAGATTGATGAATAATTGGAATATCATGCTTTGCTATTACTTGTTTTTAAATGTTCCTTTATCTTGATTGCTCTTGAGTTTTATCAATTGCTATGATTTTGATTTACTTGAAAGACTTCGAAATTTTGTGAAATAGAGATGGCAACTTGAGGTTTTTGATACATTGATTGAGAAATGCTTGAGGAAAAGCATTGAATAAGTAAGGGGGAATTTGATGAGTGATTTAAATATTTATTATTTTGTTATTAATTACTCCTTGATTGTCGGTTGATATTGCTAATTTGGGATGTTTTTATTTGTTTTTGCATAGGACCTTAATTTCCAGAAAACAACACTAAAAGAGCATATTTTGCAGTTTTTTTTATTTTCTGGAATCAATGCCGAGTTAGTAGGCATGAATCTGGGCATGAAGGCTGACGTGGCGTCCGGTCAGCAGCATCTAGAAGATGACGTCAGCAGCATCGGATAGCTTATCAGCCGTGAATCGATAGCTTATCAGCTGGGATTTTAAATTCAAGCTTGGGATTATCATTTGTATTTAATTTAAATATTTTCAGGATTTATCTTTTATCTTTTAGAGTTATTTTTAGGGTTTTAGAATACTATAAATACCCCATTGGGGTAAGCTAGAAAATCATCTCTCATTTTTAGCTTTGTTTTTACTTTGGAAGTTTTATAAAATTCTCTCTTCTTTTCATTTTTGTTTATTAGTTTTTTTACTTTCTTTTAAAATGCTAAGCATGGTTTTCACCATAATCATGCTTAGCTAAATTTTTCTATTAGCTAATGGCTTAAAGCGAAGCTTCGATTCACCTTGTGAGAATTAAAAAGCACTTAACAACTTTGTTTTACATTCTCAATTTTCGGAAAACCTAGATCGACAATCGGCCTTTCTATTAAAATCTTTTCGCTTTCACTTCAAAAAGCTAGCGTTGACTTGATTGTTGTTGAGATTTACAGTTGGGAGGAAGGAACGACGATAGTCGTGGTTTTGACTTCTTATGAACACACTTAGCGACGGATTCGTTAAGGGGAATTGTGATCGGATTCGATTCTCATTGAGACAACATAATCCGAGTCGGGTTTTTTTCCAAATTTTAAAAGCTGTTTTATTCTAACGGCGATAGCCGTGGTTAGTCTAACCAGAAAACTGGAATCTAAAAATTGATTTTAGATTATCGGTTTACCAAAGAGAAAAACAAGTTACAAGGGTTGGGCCTTGTAGACTATAACCGGCATGTATCCTGAGTAAAAATTATTTTTCAATGATCATTTTGAATTGAAGCGGAGCAAAAGCTTGAGGCTAATTAATTTAATCAATTTATTTTTACTTCATTTATTCTCGCAGTGTTTTTACTCTTACTCTCTAGTTTCTTCGATCAACCCCCCCCATTCACTAAATTATCTTGCAACAGTCAGAATCAGAACAATCATATATCATCAACTCCTTAGTCCTTGTGGACCGACACCTTCTTCTCTATACTACGTTTTTATTTATTTATTCTGGGATTAAAGAATATTATTTTGACAGTTCACGACGCTTGTCAGATACAAGTGTATATCTATTCCTTGAAATAGCTGCATTTTTCCACCTAATGCCATTAAACCTCTATTCCAAACTTTAGGAATGAACCTATTCTATTTGTCAATTCTGTCCATTAGAAAAGCTTGAATCGTCTTATGACTTATTCATCTGTCTATTCTGTTCTTGATGTTACCGATAATAATATCTCCAATATTCGATTTGTACGACTGCATAAGACTTCAATTGTGACATTTATGCTGATGGAAAGGTGCTAATCAAAGGGATAACAACCACCGGTGAGAAAGTAGTACACAGGGACTCTCTAACCTTCAATATGTTGTCACAAAATCAATGCCCGCCGGGAGACTTCACTGTTTCATTCAACCTACCGGGTCCTGTCAATCCTGAAGAAGTTACCGGTCGTTTAGCTGATGGGATGCTCGAAGTCATTGTGAAAAAAGGTAATTGAATATGCTCAGAGAGCAATGGTTGCAACGTGTAATGGCTGTTTCTTCTCCTACATTCAATGTGGTTAACATTATACCACGGGCTTAAGCATGAGTTTAGAAAATGTGTACGCCCCAACATGAAAACTTTGGTGTTTAAGATACTGCTATTGGAACCAATGAAATAGATGACAATATATTTATTTTGTTTGAGATCTCGATGTTCTGCAGTTGTATTGTCTCGATTATATTTGAAATTGAGTTGAAATATCGTATTAGTATCGATTATATTTAGAGTTGAATTGAAAAAGATCTTTAATCAGAGAAAAAATTGTATAACGTTTTCTTCTTCTACAGAACTCGAATCCAAAATTTTGTTTAAAACAAATGAAATTGATTAAAATTGTAGAACTCAAATGAAAAACTGATCAGTCTTTTCCTATTAAAATGAAATATATCACAATATATATTTTGTCCAAGATCTCAATGTTTGTAGTGGTTTGATCTCGATTATATTTAAGTTGAGTTGAAATGTAATATTAAGCTCCATTATATTTAGAATTGAGCCAAAAAGAATCTCTAATTGGAGAAAAATCTGTGTATCATTTTTTTTCTATAAAACTCAAATCCAAATTTTTGTTAAAGAAATGAAATTGTTTGAAATTGCAGAACTCAAATGAAAAATTGAAAACCTTTTCTTCTTAAAATGCCCATTTTCCTCTTCTTTTAGCTCTCTTTACAATCTCCACCCAGAAACCCTAATTTCTTTAATCCATTTCATTCTATTTCCTCTAAGCCCTAATCCTAACAAAATTCCAACACAACAAACCCCAACAATCCAATCTTTAAACCCTCTTTTCCGCTCCTTAATCAATGCAAGCACCAAAAAGATGAACCCTAAAATCCCAAAGAGTAAATCGTTTCTTAACTCTTTTCCAAGCAGCAAACAAACAATGCAAGACACTAGAAGTAGAACCACTAAGAACCCTAAAATTTTATTCCCATTTTTTTCTCTCTCCGTCTTTTCCATGGATAAAATCTTCCTCCATTGAAACCATTCAAAACCGGACACCTCCATCCGCAACGAATAAATGCTGAAGGACCAGATCCAACGGTTGATGTAAGATGTTGAGATTTAAAGCATAATTGAGATCAATTCGAGTGCTAAATTATCCGATCTTTTGGACCCATATCTTCTGCTTTTTCTTGCACAAACAACCGGTTTTTGGATCTGGGTTTTGCGTGAAAGCAACGGAGCAGCGGTGAAAATGGGAGATTTCGATGAATAGTTGGATTTTTGAAGATAAATGGCTGATTAAAGAAATGGGTTTAAGGAAATAGCTGTTCCGGAATGAAGAAATTGGGATTTGAATCGAATGGTGGACTGCATTGTTAGGTTTTGAGTTCCAGAAAAATTAATGGGTGAAAACGAACTGAAAATGAATGGAAATTGGGGGAAATCGAGCGTTAAATGTTGATATATAGTTTGCGAAACTTTTTTTTGAGGTGAATGATGGAATTGGAACAATTTCTGGCAGATGAGCGCCACAAAATTTTTCAAAATTGAATCTTGATGATTCATTCATGGCCCAATTCAATCACTCCCGGTCCAAATGGGGATTCGATTTTTTTTTCGAATCACGGCTCATTCACGTGGTTCGCAAAAAAATGAATGACGTTCCTTTTAAAAGATTTAAATTTGATTATTTATATATACAACGTGTATGTCTTGTCAAATTAAACCTATAACGAGTTTGAGGGTTTCTATAAATGTAGTAATTTTTAAATTCGAGTAGTTTGATCATTACCTACGAAAAAATTAAAATAATTTTTTTGGCAAATGTTAAATCTAATTATAATCTTATATTGAAGGGAGTAGAAGAGAACTTTAGAAAAAAGGAATAAGACTATGAGAGTGCTCTTAGTGGTCTAAAACTCATTACCTTAGAGAATATGATGGAACAAAGATAAACAGTGTGTTTATCAAATTAAACCCATAACATTTACACTTTTTTACCATTTTTTTATTTTTTATATTTTCTTAATTAACTAATGTGGTACCATATAAGATAAATAGTTCTACCTTAACATGACAGATCATATTGGTACACGACACATCTGTATTGATATGGTACTTCGGGTATCGATAACAAGGTTTTCGTATCGGTACGCGAAATGCTCTCTGGAATCTTAAAACGAAAGTGTATCGGTACAGAGCATTGTCGTACCAGTACGAGCAGCTTTATATCGATACTGGGAGTATCGTACTAGTAACGAAAGCTTGTTTTATACGTTTAAACCATTTTGAAAATGTTTATTCAATTCAAAAACATTTTAAAAGCTTTCAAACATATTTTCAAGTATTTTGAACTTTAAAATATTTTTACAATTTTATTTAAGTTCAAAATTATTTTTCATTTAGTTATATCAAAATAAATATCTCAACACACTCTTTTCTAATATTTGAACTTAAAAAAATAATGACAAAATATATAAATGTTAAGAGCTAAATTTATTATTATGTCTAAAAATAAAATACACAATACAGAAATATAAGTTATATAACACAAATAAAAAGTAATATGGTCCAAGTTATTAACATATAAAAAAATCCATAAATATAAAGTTCTTTAAATATGATTACAATAAGACATGTACTATATAATACCAAGTTTTTCATATACCAAATCTCGTCTTTTTTTTTAATTGACCAGATCTCGTCTTTAATTATTGAACACCATAAAGGAAAGATGTTCATTTAAAAAAAAAGTTAGGAATTTAAATTTAGATTAGATTAAAAATTGACTTTCGTTTTTATAGTATAGATTTTGCTATTGACAGCCTTAAAAATTTCATAGATTCTTATAATTAATGTTTATTTTGCTTTTTTAATAGAATATTACATTCTTAAAAAGTTGTGTTTAATTAATTTGGATTGTTTAATGTAATTAATATTCACCTAAAATGGCTTATGGTTTAGTGTTTAGGTTTTAAAGTTTTAAGATTTATAGTTTATAGTTTAAGCTTAAGTTTAGGTTTAGAGTTTAGGGTTTAAGGTTTAGTGGGATTAGGGGTTAGGGTTTATGGTTGTTTAATTATATTAAATAGTTTAAATTAATGTAACACAATTTTTTAGGGATGTAATTAATTACATTCTATTATATTTTATTGAAAAGCTAAATAAATATTAATGATAGAAATCCATATAGTTTTTATTGATAGCCCTTAGGGCTGTTAATAGCATAATCCTTATAATATCGGATTTGAATTAATTAATTAATTAAATTAATATTTGTGATTATTCGTATCATATTTTAATAAAAAAATATTTAATATAGATACTTGTCAAAAGTGAAAAAAAATCATATCCAAGTCAATTCTTTGACCAACTTATATGGTTTTCAAAGCAGCACAACATTGACTGAGTTTTGAAATGGTTAAGTTAAAAATATCTCAGCATTTAATAAATTTCATGAATTAAAAAAGCAATATATTAAGAGAAAAACTTAAATATATAAGTTGTGTATATTTTTATATAAATCTTTTAATTTTAAGGATTAAGGTTTTAGTTTAGGGTTTTGGGCTGTAGTATAAAATTTAAGGTTAATATTTATAATTTAGGGTTAGAGTTTGTGGTTTAGTTTTTTAGGGTTTGAGTTTTGTAATTTGTGATTTGAGTTTATAGCATAAATATGCAGATTTGTGTAAAATATTTTACACAGCTTGTGTATCAAAATTAAACTCATATATTAACTACAGAGAAATTATATAATGGGTCAATCTCGCCACGTCATCCATGAGACCAACCAATAAAAACTACTTATCTCATTATTTTTTCCATATTATATTTTTACCAAGTGAATCTTCACTCGTAGTAAATCAATTTTAAAAATAATTTTTACCAAGTGAGATTCACTTGGTAAAAATTTGGCATGAAAAAAATAATAAAATAGATAACTGTTATTAGTTGGTCTCATGAATAACATGGTGAGAATGACCCATGATATAATTTCTCATTAACTATATATTATCATGCCTTGATTAGTGCTCTATCCTTTCATTTTTCCCTCCCATACTTAAGAATCGAATGATTTTTTTATTTACAGTTAACGTCTATTTTATTACATTGTAAAAGTATTTAAAATATTTTATACATTTTATAATATTTGATAAGTTAGATTATACTAATTTTGATATTTTAATTTAATCATGTCGGGTTTAATTTTTTTCCTCGTATTATCTTTATATAATATTCAATACTATTAGAGGTAAAAAAATAAGTTACGAAAAGTAATGTTTGTGTTTAATGATGCATATTAAGTTAATATTTATGAATAAATATAATTATTGTAATTTTAAATTCAATGTGATTAATAATTAATAATTAAATTATTTTTAACTAAATACCAATTATCAGTTTGTTTAATGAGATGAGACGCTTAGTGACATATTTAACTTTTTTTTAGGGTTGGCAATGGGTACACATATATTAAGTATTAACAATATAATTTTTTTGTACATAGGTGGGTACAATAAAATTTTAGGTGTGCACATTCAATAAAATGAATAACTAATAAAGGAAATTTAATTTTCTAGGCTGGACACACTCAGTAAAATAGATAACTCAAAAAAAAATTAGATTTTTAGGGTGGTGACGTGCCCACCCTGAACACTTACTACATCTGCCACTGGAGACGCTAAGCCATTTAAGTAATGTCAGCTTTTCCAATTTAAATATTATGATTAAAATTTTAATTAAAATTTATTTTGATCTAAATTAATCAGTTAATAAATTAAATATTTATATAATAATTTTTTTAGGACTAATTTGAATCATAGCATGAGATAACATGTTGAAAAAAGGGGTAGGTGGCCTTCATGAACATGTTCAAAATTTAGACTTGGACTTTGGACTAGTTTTAGTGATATAATCTGTTTTTTTTTTTTACGTAAAAAGACTGCTAGTATTAAAAATTTGTTTTTTCCCCCTTAATCCTTTCATCACCCTGCAGCCATTAAGGCACGTGCATTACAAATGCAATAAAAAATTAAAAGGAAAAATTACTGAATTTGAGTGAAAAATTGCAACCCGTAAGTTGGTTCAATCTAAATAAAAATTAAAATAATATATTTATAAATATTTAAATTTCATTTTTAATAATATGTCGACTGAATTTATTAAAAAATAAAATAAAGAGATATTTCAAACAAAATAAAAATATAATAAAAAATAATAAATCAAAGAAAACTAAAAAAAAACAAAACATCGTACCAACAAAAACACAAGCGCGATATCAAGTGAACGATGAGACAAGTGCAATCCTGAAGGAAGTGTCCAAACTAGTTTGACTAGACTATCCACCAATTTCAGTTAAATCGAGCTCTATCTTATATTTTAAAACAAAATTAAATGAAATGGATTTTCAACCCGAATTGATTCATGAGTGTATTACCTTCTACCAAAAAACTATTTTTTTAGTTTTCCAAAGTATTCATCTGAGATAAATGTTTTAAAATTATTTTATTTTAGAAAGAAAATCGAACGCTCAATCATTTATTGGAGTGAGAAATACTCTTACTATTAAGTTTTGAGTTCTCTACCTAAAATTATTTTTTTAATTGTCCTTCTAATTTTTAGGGTTTCACTCTAATTAATCCGGACTGACTCGCACCGCACACTTAATTTTAGTAAGTAAGTCTCTTAGCGAAAATTTTGCTCTTTACCGCTTTGACAAAAAACTATTGATTAATAAAAGAACAATAAGTCTCAAATATATTATGGTTGAGAAGTTCACGTGCCAGCGAGTCGCGTGGGCTTGACACCAATCTAAAGTCATGAAAAAATAATGAATAAAACGAACAAACAAAACAATAATAAGAATTTAGGTTGGTCTAAATGGCGCGCTACCATGATTTCTAACTCAGTTTTCTCTACCCCACCAAATAAATCTCCGTCTTCTCCCAGCCTCCTCTAACGGCGGCGCTAACCCGAAGGCGGCGTTACTTTGAAAGTCTCCTCGTTAAAATCACGCGGCGGTGACGAACTCCCTTGTTTCCTCTCCTCTCCTCTCCAATCACTGATCAACTAAAAAGCTCAAGTTCAACATTTTTAATAACGAACAATCTGAAAAATGGAGGTAACTGCTAGAGCTCCGGGGAAGATCATTCTCTCCGGTGAACATGCTGTGGTTCATGGATGTACTGCAGTCGCTTCTTCCATTGATCTCTATACTTCTGTAACTATTCGTCTTCATTCTGGTAGCTCTCTCTTTCTCTTGCTTCATTCGTTTAATTGTTTTGTAATTAAGTAATTATTTTAAAAAATGGTACTTTTCAGGTTGAATTTGATTAAATTAAGTTTTTTTGGACTTGGGTTGCTTTTAGATTGTGTAAAATGTCGAACTGCTGAAAATTTTCCAAGCCTATACGGAGTTTTAATCTAGTTTTACAAGTTTGTTTTGAATGGATTTTTTGCTAAATTATTTGCTTTTTTGTGATTTATAGATTGGAATTTAATATTATTGTAGTTTTTTTATTATGCTAAATGCTGATTGGAAGATCCTCTTTTGAGATTATGTGAAATTTCTGTAAATTTTGGAAGTTATCACTAAAATTTGCCTTTACTGAAGTTCGTTTTTTATTTGTTAGTTCTTATAGCCTGGGCACACTATGTTGGAACAAAGTTTTTGAGATCGAGATGATTATGGTTTACTTTTAAGAAGGATCTGATAAATTGGATTTGATGTTTTGTTTTGGGAGATTGATTTTTGTAGACGTTGCTTTGTATCATTTGAGCAATTCAAGTATGGGGGAGCAAGGCTTCCGACATCGAGCTCATTAACGTTTGTTTTTAGTGAGGATCTGACCTGTTAAATCGGATTTGATGGCTTGTTACTTATGGGAGACTGTTGTGTGATGAAAATATTTTTCTTTTTTGTAAATTTTGCTTTGGATGTGTTTCTTGGCCTTTTATCTTTTGAGAAAACTAGTATTTGGGAGGAAAATTCCGAGATTGCGCCGATTATAGTTTTGCTTTTAACGACAATCCTATAAATCAGATTTGATGGTTTGTTTTCAGAGACATACCTGCAAAGATATGTTAGAGTTCTGCAGATATTGCTTTGGATGTGTTTGTTGGTGCTTATCTTTGAGCAAACTATGTATGTAGGAACAAAGTTTAGGAGATTGAGCTGATTATAGTTTGCTTTTAATGAGGATCAAATAAATCGGATTTGGTCATATGTTTTGGAAGACGGTCATGTTAAGATATGTTTGGTTTGTGTAAATGTTTCTTCAGATGTGTTTAGTAGCACTTATCTTTTTAGCAAACTATGTATGTGGCCACAAAGTTTCTGAGATTGAGGTCATTATATTTTTACTACAAATTTGTGACTTTATAAGTCAAAAATTGATTCTATCATGACAGTTCTTGGTCAACGCATCCGTTTTGGTTTCTTATTTGTATCATCTATAGCACTTAAATAAGTTTCGTAGATTTGTTTTGTGAATTAGCGTTGTTTCATTTTATCGTGTTTGCTCTTTCCATAGAGGATGAAGATACAATAAAACTTCTGCTCAATGACATCGGATTAGACTTTTCATGGTCAATCGGAAGGATTAAAGAGGTGCTATCTCACTTGGGTTCTCCATTTTCTTCGACACCCACACCATGCTCACCGGAGACTGTTAAATCTCTCGCTGCTCTCGTTGAAGAGCAACGTTTCCCCGAGTCAAAGATTGGACTTGCTTCTGGGGTTTATGCATTTCTTTGGTTGTACGCTTCTATCTTAGGGTATGTATGCTACCTCAAGTTTTTGTTTTTAACCATAATCGTCTTGTCAATTATCTAGTTTCTGACGTATTGATGCAATGAGCCAGGTTTAAGCCAGCTACAGTTGTTGTTTCTTCCGAGCTTCCATTGGGTGCAGGTCTGGGTTCATCGGCTGCATATTGTGTTGCACTTTCAGCAGCTCTGTTTGCTCTTTCAGATTCTGTGGAATTGGATAAAAGCCAAAAAGGATGGTTCACGTTTAAGGCTGAGGCTGAATTGGTGAATAAGTGGGCTTTCGAAGGGGAGAAGATAATTCACGGAAGGCCCTCCGGAGTTGACAACTCAGTTAGCACATATGGTATGCAACCTGTTCAAATTGGTTCATAAATACTTATGTTTTTTTTTCCTTCAAATTCTTTTAACAATTAATATATTGTCCCTCTATTGTTTGCATCATTATCCTGAACCAACTACGATCGGAACAAATTTGAGTTTTGGAACTAATTTGGTAACAACAAAAATCTAAAAGGAAGGGTGGATAAAGTACCATCATTAAAGTAGCTTAAGCAAGGTGTGCTATATCATTGTAATAAACTGTATATTTCCGAAACTAGTGATAGTGATTTCGTTGTTCCCTCATAATGTGCCAACTATGGCTTTTATATCTTCTGTCTCGATGAATGTTATTGTTTTCCTCATAAATGCATGATATGTTTATCAATATCTGTGTGTTTAAGCAACTTGTCATTTTCATGGAACAGGCAACGTGATTAAATTCAAATCTGGTGTTATAACCCGTATTGATTCCAATATGCCATTGAGAATGCTCATTACTAACACAAAAGTCGGGAGAGATACAAAGGCATTGGTCTCTAATGTTTCGGCAAGGAAATCAAGGCATCCAGGTGCCATGTGTTCTGTGTTAAATGCCATTGAAGCTATCAGTGATGGATGGTCTACCATCATCCAGTCGCATGCCGTGGATGATGCATGTTTATCCACTAATGAAGAGAAGCTTGGAGAATTTATGGAAATGAATCAGGGTTTGCTTTTCTCTATTGGTGTTAGCCATGCATCTATAGAAACTATTCTTCAGACAACAATGAAGTATAAGCTAGCTTCCAAGCTGACCGGAGCCGGTGGTGGAGGTTGCGTGCTAACACTCTTACCAACCCGTATCCTCTTTCGTGTTCTCTTTAATTTGATTACCTATGCCTCTGCCAATTACTTTTTTCGTCTTTTTGATATTCAGTCAACTTTGATGAAATGGCCTAGATGGGTTCGGTAACATCGAATTCGTCTGTAATAAAATGCTTTCCCTAGTGTCTCTCTGCCCATAGTGGCAGAGACTCTTCGGAATAAGATAGCCTTTGATGATATACTGATTTTCAGTATTTCGAATATGATTCGTTTAAATCACGGTTAGATGACATTTTTGTTTATAGTGCTCTATTTCCGTTACTTGTTCCCTTGATAACATGAATCAGATGTATCGGGAGTAGTCATCAATAAACTAGTGGAAGAGCTCGAATCGCTCGGTTTTCAGTGTTTCACGGCCGGGATTGGTGGTAAAGGTGTCCAAATTTCCTTCGACAATTCTTCCTGATTTCCATTCCCATGTTTTAGTCGTAATAAGACGCTCTTCGAATAACAACACGACGAGATGATGTTGACGTTATAGCTATTTCCATTCACTTCTGTTTTCTGTATACTTTATTTTCGGATTAACCGAAACATACAGAAAACAACCTATGTTGTAGCTGTTTTTCTTCACCTCTGTACATTAGTTTGTTTAATTTTCCCTTCCTGAGTTTAAATCAGTGTGTTGTCTTTGCTGTTGCAAGTTACAAGCCAATTACGTTTGTTGTCGTTTAGTAACGGGTATTTGGTGAAAGAGTTTGTAGGATTTAATTTAATTTATTTATTTATTAAAATAGAGGTATAAACTAAAAATTTTAAAGGTTTGTACATTTAAAAAAAACCTGGGGTCTAATTAAATTTTTGAAATTTTAAGTGATTTAATGAGAACTTTGAAAAAAAATTATGGATGCGGTTTAATTAAAAATATTAAAAAATGAAATTTAATATAATTTTTTTAAAATCTTGAGTAATCAAATTAAATTTTTTTGAAAATTTTAAAAGATTATATTATAATTTTTCAAAATGTAATGGGATTATGACTTCTACTAGTCCCTAATACTTTCCGTTGCTGTTGTCATCAGTCTAGTAGTCGGCATGCCTGAGTGACATACATAATTTCCATGGTTTACATACAAAATCATATGACATGGTGGGACGTGATAATTGTTCACCTCATCTATTAATTATAAAGTCAAAATTTAGTTCATTACAAGAATAAAATACATTTTATGGATAGACGTTCACTTCTTCGGAATGGCAAGGAAAAAAATAGGGTAAGATGTCCAAATGGTTATTAAATTAAGATAAAATATTTTTTGTCATTTAAATGTAAAAAAAATTATAAATAATTATTAAACTTATTAATTTGATACAAAATAATCACTATGAAAATAAAAATGATAAATTCTAATAAGTTTAGACTATTTCATAACAATTTAATAAGTTTTATTGATTATTTTATAATAGTTTGATTAATTTCAGTTATTATTTTATTCTAGTTTAATAAATTTAGTAGTCATTTTTAATTTTTAAAATTCCAATAGTCAAAATATAATTTTTATTTAATTTATTATCATTTATGTATTTTACCAAAAAATTAAAGGCGATGCTACAAATACCAGAAAGTCATAACTGAATTTGATATTTTCATTCTACCTTGTTGTATCCCTCTCTTATTATTTCGCCTCAATTTTCAGGTTAATTACCTTCATACCACTCTTTTACCCTTTACTTCCGTTTATATTTTCTTAAAACCACAATTTCGCCCTCGAACTCACTATTTATTTACGTTTTTGACACTGTAGCTTAGCTGATTTTAGTTCACGTTCTTCAATCTTTGATTAATAGGTTTCTCTCTCTCTCTTTTTCACATTTGTTTTTTTTAGCTTTAGATTTTTCAATGGCTAAATCTTCGAATACGGAAGGGAAGAAAGGTGTTCGAATCGTGGTGGCCGGAGACCGAGGCACTGGAAAGTCGAGCTTGATTGTAACAGCCGCCGCTGAGACTTTCCCGACGAATGTGCCGCGGTTGTTGCCGCCTACTCGGTTGCCCGAAGATTTCTACCCCGACCGTGTCCCCATCACCATCATCGACACCTCCGCGAAGTATTTTTTTTCTACTATTAATTATTCTCTATATCACGTTCTTTTTCATTTTTGTAAATATTTGGCGCCGTTCTAGTGTTATTTGGAGCAGTACTTGTTAGCTTTTTAAATGAATTTATAGTTAAGAGAATAGTAAATTTCTTGTAATAGCTCTCTTTCAACTTAGCTTAGACTTGCAATAAAGAAGCAGTTTCTTATATTACAATTTTGTAAATATTTGACGCAATTCTAGTGTTATTTGGAGCAGTAATTGTAGCCTTTTAAATGAATTTATAGTTAAGAGAATAGTAAATTTCGTGTAATAGCTCTCTTTCAACTTAGCTTAGACTTAGTTTAATGCAATAAAGAAGCAGTTTCTTATATTACAATTTTGTAAATATTTGACGCAATTCTAGTGTTCTTTGAATATGGTCATGTTTTGGCTTGAGTTTTGATTTTTCTTTTTGGATTTTTTAGTCCGGAGGATGAAGGTGAACTAGCAGAAGAGCTGAAGCGAGCTGATGCACTTGTGCTTACTTATGCGTGTGATCAGCCTGAAACCCTTAACAGATTAAGTACTTTCTGGCTTCCAGAACTTCGCCAATTAGAGGTTTCTATCTTAATTTGCTTTTGTACTTGTGTATCTGTGCTAGTTTGTTCTTTTCAGAGAAAGCATGTTAAGGTGGAGTTAAGTTAAAATCCTTTTAGCAATTTCTTCCAGCTATTAATCCTACTTCTTGTGCCTGTTTCATACTCTGATAGTCTACAAGGTTGGTGGGTATGAGGAAAATGATGTTGTGGATATAGGGAAAAACTCGCAAAATATCTTCATATTGTTACATTTTCATATTTATAGCACTCTTGGGATTTCACTACACCTGATAGATAGACAATTATCTTTGCTTAATTTACCCCGTAGATCACAGACTATTTTTTTTTTCTTTCATGAATCTACTTTTGTTGAAACTGAAGTAAATTTTTGTTGTGCAGGTAAAAGTGCCTGTCATAGTAGTAGGCTGTAAGCTGGATTTAAGAGATGACCAGCAGCAAGTTAGCTTGGAACAAGTGATGTCCCCGATAATGCAACAGTTTCGAGAGATTGAAACTTGTATTGAGTGTTCAGCTTATAAACACATTCAGGTTAAGATCTAGGTCCTCTTGTTTCTTTTCGAGGTTAATTTGAAATTATGGTGCTTTATCCTGCTGATAAAATGTAGATTAGTTTTAACACTGATTCCTGGTTTTTGCTTTTTGATGTTATGTTTGGTAGGAGTGCTATTTTCCCCCTCATTTTTTAGTACACGAGTTAGCAATAAACTAACATCACTTGGTAATTTTTAGCTGCTCACATGACTTAGTTTGAACAAAGAGAAGGAATATATATTGCTTGTTTTGAACAGGTATTATTTTTTACATGAGTTTTTACTCATCTTTCTAATTTCAAGTTCAGATTTGTATTACTACTTTATGTTAGGCAAACTATTTTAAAACTCATGTAATAACTAACCTTTTCCTTGTGTTAATACTTATGTAACCAAATGTAGCATGAGTGTATTATGTTCTGCTATGCACATATGTGACAATTGGCATCGTTGTAATTAGCTGTGTGACCCTAATTAATATTTATGGACACATTGATACTATCAGAAATTGAACTTTTAAAGTATATCCTTTTTGGTAGATTCTGGAGGTTTTCTACTATGCACAAAAGGCAGTGCTTCATCCAACAGGTCCACTATTTGATCAGGAATCACAAACTTTGAAGCCACGGTGTGTGAGAGCCCTGAAGCGAATTTTTATTCTCTGTGATCATGACAGGGATGGTGCTCTTAGTGATGCAGAATTGAATGATTTTCAGGTTGTTCTATTCACTGCTTGATGTGTTTAATGCAGATCCTTTTATGCTTGAAACGAAACATTTTGCCAATGACAACTTAAGATATCTTGTACTTGAGCATCTCAAAAAATCTGATAATTTGTTGTAAAACAGGTCAAATGTTTCAATGCTCCATTACAACCTTCGGAAATAGTTGGTGTGAAACGGGTTGTGCAAGACAAGATGGTTGAAGGAGTCAATGAACGAGGTCTTACATTGACTGGTTTCCTATTTCTTCATGCACTGTTCATAGAAAAAGGTCGCCTTGAGACTACATGGACTGTACTGAGGAAATTTGGATATAACAATGATATCAAACTTTTTGATGATCTGATTCCACATTCTTCATTAAAACGAGCTCCTGATCAGGTAATGCTTCATTGAAATAAATACTCTTTAACTTTATATGAAAAACTCAAATAAGCATTTATAACTGTTATTTCTTTGGTATTTGTTTCCAACTAGAATTGACCAACACATCATTTTTGCTTACGATATTGTTCATATGAGAATTGGTAATAATTTGGTGTGCTGTAGAGTAAAATTTTTTAAGCACTATGCCTGTATGTGACTATTCTTATTAATCATATAATCCAATGGAATGCCCAACTGTATTTAAGATGAGCAGTGCCTAATTGGCTGATATTAGAACAATTATTGTTGTGTTTCAAATATATCCGGATTATGTTTGTTATCATATATGCTTTAGTGTAGCATTATTTAAACTTTTCATTATGATTCTTTGTTTCAATTTGTGTAGAGTGTGGAGCTGACAAATGAAGCTATCGAATTCCTGAGGGGGGTCTATGAATTGTTTGACAGTGACTTAGTATGTCTCATCTTTCTCACATTTATTTTAGTTTGATGTGCCTTGCCTTTGACATTGTTCAGTCTACAAATACTAACGTTTCTAACTTGTTCTTAAAGTTTTTGAAGTTCTAACAACTTGAATATTGTTCTTTTCCAGGACAATAACCTTCGGCCAATTGAAATTGAGGATGTTTTCTCAACTGCTCCAGAAAGGTATTATGGGTTCCCATTTGAAATGCTATTAGTTTACTTTCTTTTACTAAATTGCAATATGTGGCCTATTGAGAAGGCAAATTTAAGGGACAGGATGCCTTCTCCATCCCAATTTTGTCCCTTTTTTTTCCTTTACTTTGTCCCAACCATGTATTTTGCATATATAGTTATCTCTATTATTATAAGTTGCCAACAGGACCTTGTTGTGGATAATGCTTGACTTTTTCTGTTAAACTTCAGCCCTTGGAGTGATGTTCCATATAAGGATGCTGCAGAAAAAACTGCATTGGGAGGGCTATCACTTGATGCATTTCTGTCAGAGGTATTCATGGTTTCCTTTCTTGAAATGGGAATACCATACTTGTTGTACTATCATAAGAATTAACTCATTGTTGACTACACTAACTCCGGGGAACTTTAATGCATATTGGCTTATGAAAACTTTGACTTCTTGTTTTTAGTTTTGCAGTTCAAATATTAATTCATCATGGGAAATGGGAATAATGAACAGCAACTCTATAAACATTCGCGACTGCTTATGAAAATGTTGTACTGCAGTTTTTATTGCATTTTGGTGGATTGGCTGTTGGGGTTGATCATTACTGCATATTTTGGCTATTATAGATCAGCCTGTGCTTGTATTTTATGATTTATATTGTGGACTGCAGTGGGCCCTTATGACACTCCTAGACCCAGCTCGTAGTTTGGAGAACCTGATATACATTGGATATCCTGGTGATCCTTTGTCTGCCATCCATGTGACTAAGAGAAGGCGCCTAGATCGAAAGAAGCAGCAATCAGAAAGAAATGTTTTCCAGTCCTTTGTTTTTGGTCCAGCTAATGCTGGGAAATCTGCGTTAATTAATTCTTTCCTTCGCAGGTATTCATTAGAATTTGTTTTCCTAATAACTAATTCTCTTTTCCCCAAAATGACAAACTTCATTTATGTAATGTAGGCCCTATTCTGATTCATATTTTCTGACTACTGATGACCGATACGCAGTGAATGTTGTGGAACTACCTGGGGTTAGTGCCATTAAACCATGCATCATGTTTTGTGATTGTATGTTGAAAGAAAGCCCCTAACTCAAAACAAAGGGATTTTTTTCCGGGGGTGGGGAGAGAGAATTGCGGATTAGTGAAATAAGTTGAACTTTAGCGGGATGTCATGGGTACACTAAAATGATGTTTGCATAAAGTTCAGATAAAATAATTTCTTTGAGATAAAACCCCATCAAAATTATGGTCACATGATCCTTGCAGTATCAAAGCAAGTCCTTCGGGAACTTTTGCTCATAAAAGCTGATAGTTTCCTTCACATATCCTTCTGGGCATGGCCCTTGGTTAACTTCATTGTTGCTTTGAGTTTCAGTGGTTGGGGCTAAGTGTATTTTTCTTTTCCATTTGTAGGGAATAAAGAAAACTCTAGTCTTGCGAGAAATCCCTGAAGATGGAGTTGCAAAACTGATGTCTAGCAAAGAGTATTTGGCTGCCTGTGACATAGCTGTGTTTGTTCATGACAGGTAAACCGTGTGACTAATTGCGCTAAAGGTTATTCTCACATGGGCTTGGAGTGTACTTTTCATGTCAAATAAAGATAGTTAAATATTTTTAGGGTAAACAACACCATTGGTCGCTAAACTATTCTCGCTTTCCTGATTTGGTCACCAAACTATTATTTTGTGCAAAATCGTCACTAGCGTTACGTTTTTTTTCCTATTTTGGTCACCAATCTATTGTTTCTTTCCTGTTTTGGTCACCAAACTATTGTTTTTTCCATGAGTTTTTTAACGGCGGGTGACCAAAATAGGGAAAATAACGTAACATTAGTGACGATTTTGCCAAAAATAATAGTTTAGTGACCAAAACAGGAAGTCGGGAATAGTTTAGTGATCAATGGTGTTGTTTACCCTATTTTTTATTCCATGTTTGAATTTTTATAAAAGTTCATTTAGACGCATATGCACATGTATCTTGTTTCTTTTCGCTGAGTGCTGTGTCCGGCCTTTGCAGTTCTGATGAGTCTTCATGGAAGAGAGCAACTGAATTGCTCGTGGATGTTGCTGGTCATGGCGAAGACACTGGTTATGAGGTGCCTTGTCTCATTGTTGCTGCTAAAGATGATCTGGATTCATTTCCAACGGCAATACAGGATTCTACCAGGGTATTTCACTTACGTTTTTCTTCCAATAATGTTCTTGCATATTTAAGTGGATAATTACTTAATTAGAATGTCTTATTGGGTCTTTAAAATGCAAAACGCTTTAGGTAAGATATGACATGACGCATATATGAAAATGTCTAAGATTTTATATAATATGAATTATTTAGGTATCAAAATCTGTATAACATGATTTTGACATGGCAAAATGCACGGACAAATTACATTAAAGAGGTACCATGTATGTTCATGTCACTGATTGTCTCACTGTATAGGATAATGAAAATGCATTTCATTTCAAATTTTGCTTGTACAGGTTAGCCAGGATATGGGGATAGAGGCACCTATACCTATCAGCTCAAAATTGAGTGATTAGATGCAGCGGAGCATCCTCATTTGAGCATTCCTGAAACTGAGGCCGGCAGAAGTCGGAAGCAGTACCATCGCCTCATAAACCGATCTCTCATGTTTGTGTCAGGTATGCTGATACTCTGGCATCCTACAACTGTTTATTCCCAGTGCACTCGGAATTTCGGATTCTTGAAATGTCGTTCATCATGGTTAGATTTTCTTATGACTATTTGCTGTGCACATAATTTTTCGTAAAGTACCCTTGCCTGAAAAACCGATACGTTCAAGAATCACACCTGCATCCAAGTAACATAGGTTTGGGGCAAGTACAAATGTGCCTTTCTTTTGCGTATTTGAGCTTGCATACAATGTACAATTTCAATCCTTGACCGGATCTAGCTAGGATTATGTTTAAGTCTTACGCAGGATGTTCGGACACTTCAGCTTACTGTTCCTTGGAGGATTAATGTACAAGCTGAAATGTGTTTAAAATTTTGCTTCGCAGCTATTATCTTTGGAAATTCAGGAGATCATACCCCTTGTATTGCTTCCCGGTTGCTTTGATTTGAATGGAACTGCTCGTTCTTTTTTTGCCCCCCCTCTCTTTTTAACTTATCTCTTAATATTTTATATAGATGATCATGCTCACAATGCCAAACTGTTTGATCATTTTCAATGTTGTGTTTCACCATTTGCAGTTGGAGCTGCCGTAGCCATAGTTGGGTTTGCAGCTTACCGTCTATATGCTGCAAGGAGGAATGCCTCCAACTGAGGGACGAAGTTTCTCCCATCTCAGACACACTCGACGCGGTAATGTCATCTTCTTAGAACATCCATGCCTTGCTTTTACCGAATTTCTGCTGTCATAATTTCCGGTCATATAAAAAATCTGTATGCATAGGGAAAAAGAACTGCAAAAATCTACCGTCTTTCTAATGTTGGTAGTGTAGAAATATTAACAGGGGAAAAAGGGAAAAAATCTATATATTTATATTTCTCGGACCCTTCATTTTTATCGTATCGACACATTTTTTTACATGAGATAGGGATATGTTTCTCTAAGAATCTTTCAAATGTACGATAAACCTTTAAAAATTTGACCATATTCATTTGAAATGCGAACCTTAATTTAAATATATATTTGTTACATTTATCATAACCAACCGATGATTATATTACAGCAATTCTATGGATCTTAAACAAAACTCAAACTGTCAACCGCTTGAATTCAGTTTATTTATTTGGGATTGTCATTGGAAAACAGGGTTGGGTGAAGTTGGTTTGCGTGCAAAGATGAAAAAATAGGGCGTTTGGTGAAGTTTTTTCAAAAGTTGGGTGGAGAAGCAACGTCTAACGGAACCTAAGTGAAAAAAGAAGTGTTGTTATTTCTAAGTAACCCGAGTTCGAACAGTTTGTTCGAGCAATGCGTGCCTTATTAAAGGGCTAAAATAAATGATAAATATTATATTGTAATCACACTAGACAGCTCAAAAAAAAAATTTAAAATCAAATCAACTAAACTCTTTGAATGCTTAATTTAATATTTTTTTAGTACTCTTAATGTGATGTCATTGTAATATCTGTTCAATTTTAACTCTTTATAAAATTCATGCACAAATAAACTTCTTTAATTTGGGTCTCGTGGAGAGAACAATATTTCTTTTTTCAGAAGAAAAATAAAAATTGTACAATATTATATTCAAACAATTACACTAAAATCAATCATTATTAACTGATTGGCCTAGTGACTAAAGATGTTTATATTAATTTATTTGGTATGAATTTAAATTTAAACATAAGAATATAACACTCATCTATTTAATAAAAAAATCATTATAAACTAGGATTGGGAATTGTTATCCAAAATACGTATCGATAAGATTCACATGATGTGATTTAAAGTAGAATAAATATATGTTAGGCTTTATTTACACTTATATCCAAATTTTCGCTAAAGTACAAAAAGTTCTTTTCTCAAAATGATACTTAACTATCACTTTTATTTCAGTTTATCCAAAAAGCTAACAACATTAAAAATGACGAATCTATTTACCAATACAAATGTGATATCATCTATGACATGTATAAATTGGTAGGGTATGTTGTTTGGATTATTACTCATATACACAGACAGTGTAAATTTTTTATTTCCTCAAGTGCTTTAATTAAGGGTTTAGGATTTTAGTTTAAAGTTTAGAGTTTAGGAGTCTTAATGTAATAGTTTAGAATTTAAGGTTCAAGGTTAAAATGTAAGGTTTATGGTTAGAATTTAGGGGTTAAAATTAGGGTAATATGATTAGAGATTTAGATTTTAACCTATAAACCTAAACCCAAAATTCTATAACAATCTCTAAATTCAAAATTACTACACTTAAACACATAAACCTTAAATCCTAAACAGAATCTCTAAACCATAAAACTAATGTGCTTGGGTAAACAAAATTTTTACAAGCGCTTGTGTATGGAATAATTATCCATGCTTTTGGGTTGTATTATTAGTACAAGTATTAATATTGTTAGCATTTTTGGATTAGACTAGGGGGAAAATGATATTTTAGACCCCACTTTTAAAGAAAGATAATGTTAAGTACACAAATAAAAATCAAGTATATTTTATATTAGGGACCAATTTGTAAATAAAGCTTAAATTAATCGGGTTAAATTACCCCAGGCATACGCTCCTTAAAAAAGTATTTATATGAAAATAGCCGTTAGAAACAGCAAAGTCAATCCAACGGCTCACGTTTCTCTATTTTGAATCCAATCAAAAAAACAAAAACCCTACCCCCTTGTCAAAATTCAAACTCAACGCTTCAGTTTAGCTTTCTCTCTCTCGTAATTTTCTTTCATTTCTCAAAAATTTCTCACTCTTAATATTTTTCAACCTCCCAATTTCTCTTCCTAAATCGTATAATTTTCCATTGATTTTCTTTTCTTTTCTAATAATCGAGTTCTTGTTTTATTTTTGGTAATCAAATGGCTGAAATGGGCTCGGAGAGTTGCGATCTGATCGTTCTTGATAAAGGTTGGGATTTGATTTTCTTCTCTTTTTGTCCTTCAATTTTATTTTATGATTCTGATCTGTGGAAAACCGTGATGTTTTTGTAGATCCAACGGTGGATAATTGCGAATCAAAGCCTTCCCCGAACTCTCACATTGGTTAGTTCTGTTTCTGTTTCTTTCTTTCTTTATTTCTTTCTTTCTTTCTTTCTTTACTTTGGAGACTGGAGAAAACATTTAGCCAAAGTTTAATGAAATACTCTCTAAATCTGAAAGGAAAGTTAGCAATTAGGGATATTTTTTGCACGTTAGAAACCCTAGAAAATTCTTACTTGGATGATACTCGTGATTTTTATTGTTTAGTTCAAAACTTAGAATATGTGGATGAATTTAGTTGATTTTAAGCATTTTATGCAATACACACTATTGATTACAGTTCACAAGTCCTTCATTTTGGCTAGAAAGTTTGTTGTAATGTTCTTTTTCTGTTGGTGCACTTCTATGTTCAAAGTTAGCAGTTAGGAATATTTCTTGCACGTTAGAAACCCGAGAAAATTCTTACTTGGATGATACTTGTGATTTTTATTGTTTAGTTCAGAACTTAGAATATGTGGTTGAATTGATTACAGTTCACGAGTCCTTCATTTTGGCTAGAAAGTTTGTTGTAATGTTCTTTTTCTGTTGGTGCATTTCTATGTTCAAAGTTAGCAGTTAAGGATATTTTTTGCACGTTAGAAACCCTAGAAAATTCTTACTTGGATGATACTTGTGATTTTTCTTGTTTAGTTCAGAACTTAGAATATGTGGACGAATTTAGTTGATTTTAAGCATTTTCTTCTATACTCACTATTGATTACGGTTCATGAATCCTTCATATTGGCTAGAAAGTTCTAATGTTCTTTTTCTGTTGGTGCATTGTATGTTCTAATTATCATATTTGGGAAAGTTTATGTTATTTAAGTATTTGAGTAATTAGATACTAATTTGAAATATATTGGCTGTTTCTTTAGAACTTTTAGAAGAACATACTGAGTCCATGGATGAAGATACTGTATCCAGCATGAACCAAGAAATATCTCCCGTTCAGGGGCCAACTCTTCCTATATTACAGAAAGTTATTAATTTGAGCAACAGTCTTCAGGTAAAATAGAGCAGGCTATTGCTTTACATAACCTTGATATATTTTTTCCCTGTTTCTCATTAATGGTTTGAGGGATTGACTTTGATTAACTTAATATCTCAGAATTTGAAGAAAGAACATGAAATTCTGTCTAATCAAGTGAAGTCTTTTCATGGTCCTGACATTGTAGGAACTCTTCAGCTTCTCAGTAAGTAATAGATTGAAGAATCGAAAGTATTGGGTCTCTGTGTTCTTTTTTTTTTTTGAATTGATTTTCTATTTCTTGTTTGGTATAGATAATGAATATGAACTTCTGAAGAAGAAATACCTAGATAAGTCGTCAGAGAGGAAGCGCCTTTACAATGAAGTGATTGAGCTTAAAGGAAACATCAGGGTTTTCTGCAGATGTAGACCTCTAAACCAAGTTGAAATCTCAAATGGCTCCTCTTCTGTGGTTGAATTTGACTCTTCTCAGGATACTGAGCTACAAATAATTTCTTCTGATTCTTCCAAGAAACAATTCAAGTTTGATCATGTATTTAGGCCCGAGGATGGCCAAGGTACCCCTAAGATCACTTGATTGAGTTTTCATAACCTGAGATGTCTTCACCGAGTTTTACTGTAAATGTTGTTAATTCTCTGTTTTTTTATGCAGATGTTGTATTTGCACGAACTAAACCCATAGTCACTTCTGTGTTGGATGGTTATAATGTTTGCATATTCGCATATGGGCAAACTGGAACTGGGAAGACATTTACTATGGAGGGAACACAGGAAAATAGAGGAGTTAATTACAAGACATTGGAGGAGTTGTTTCGAGTTGCTGGAGAGAGAGATGGTGTGATGAAATATGAATTGTTTGTTAGCATGATGGAGGTCTACAACGAAAAGATAAGGGACCTGCTCGGAGAAAACTCCAACCAACCTACTAAAAGGTTTATTCCTAACACTAATTTTTATATGGTTGGCCAATTATTTAAGTCTGATTGCAAGACAGACACTTATGTGCAATCTATTGACTTTTATCTCCATAAAGAAAGAAAACCATCAACTTTAAGAACTAATTTTAGAAACAATATATGTTCAAAAAAAAAATCTTAGGGACAATATGTTGAGAAGATCAAATAAATCCATTAATATTGGAAGATAAAATAAAGCTCAGAATTTCCATTCAGTCTCTGCTTAATGTCTTCCCTAAAGAAGACCCATATTTGGAGAGTTAATTCCAATTTTGAAGTCCTTCACAATGTTGATATAGGTTGGATATCAAGCAAGCAGCAGATGGGACACAAGAAGTTCCAGGAGTTGTCGAAGCTAGTGTTTACAGTACAGAGGAAGTTTGGGAGCTTCTAAAGTCTGGAAACCGGGTCAGATCAGTTGGAGCTACCAACGCCAATGAAATGAGCAGTCGTTCTCACTGGTAATATCTTACTTTCTATTTGTTTTGTTTTCTGAATTATGTTTAAAAGGCTAGACTTTTTGCGATCAAATAATTGAGAAAGCTTTTGTTTTTCAACAACTCTGGCTGAGAAATAATGGTGCATTAACTATAGTGACCAGAATTTCTCTCTTTGCAGCTTGTTACGAGTAACTGTAAGGGGAACAAATTTGATAAATGACCAAAAAACTAGGAGTCACCTATGGCTGGTAGATTTGGCTGGCAGTGAGCGCGTTGGGAAGATAGAAGTCGAAGGTGAAAGGTTAAAGGAATCCCAGTTCATAAATAAATCTCTCTCAGCGCTTGGTGATGTAATTTCCGCCCTGGCATCCAAAACATCCCATATTCCTTATAGGTTACTCCCTCTCCCTCTCATTCCGCCCTTGTCCTCATACACGAACAATACATACACACAACCAAATAAAAAACCAATATGTCTAACATTAACACCTTTATTCTTTCCACTTTTCTAAAACAGGAACTCAAAGCTCACACATATCTTACAGAGCTCTCTAGGTAAGTTTTCCTCTCATCATAGTATCAAGGGAGTTGATGCTCTTTATCTGAAGCTAGTTAATCCGGAAAGATTTGTCCACGAAGGATCTGTATTCATGTTTTGTATCCTAATGGCAATGCAGGAGGAGATTGCAAGACCGTGATGTTTGTACAGATCAGCCCGTCGAGTGCGGACCTCGGGGAGACACTCTGTTCACTGAATTTTGCTAGCCGAGTTAGGGGGATTGAAAGTGGTCCTGCCCGCAAACAGGTGGACCTTACTGAGTTGTACAAGTATAAGCAAATGGTATGACAAATTGATGAAATTTGAAAATTCTCTCATAACATTTGAGGTGGATTCAATTTGTTTGATCTTTGGTTATTGATTAATTAACAGGCAGAAAAGTTGAAACATGATGACAGGGAAACAAAGAAGTTGCAGGATAATGTGCAATCCTTGCAGCTGAGACTTTCTGCCAGAGAACATATATGCAGAAGTCTACAAGAAAAGGTAATCATATATTAAACAAACCTTTTGGGATCGTAGAACTTCTATTAGCAATCTAGATTTTCTGATTCTTTTCTTCCTGGTATTTGATGTCAGGTTCGTGACCTAGAAAATCAGCTAGCGGAGGAACGAAAAACCCGATTAAAGCAGGAAACCAGAGCTTTTTTTTTACTGCTGCTGCTTCTGCTTCTGCTAGACCACCTCTTAGACAAGCAGCAGATAATACCAAAATGGAGAAAAAACCGCCACTCTGTCCATCGAAAGTGAGTTTACCACTGCAAAGAATCTCCAATTTCGTACCCCCAGCATCTCCTTTGGCCACCATCAGAAAGACATCTAGAGTATCGAAGGCAGCAGCATCAAATGACAAAGAAAACCACACTGAAACTGTGATGGCAAACAGAAAAAACCTTTTGAAACCGAGACGTTCTTCTGTTGCCATCAAACCTCCAACAGCCAAGACTCAAGTTCTTCAGCCTAAAAGGCGAATATCCATCGCTACTCTCCGGCCAGATTCACACATGACAACACCACTCCACAGGTCAGCTTCCGGATTCAACAACAGTACAATGGACAGACCGTCGCTAGCGCGGGATGCCAGGAAGGTACGATATTCAAAGTTGTTTTCTCCATTGCCGGAGTTTAGGAACCCATCAGAGACATCACCTACAGCCGGGAGAAGCAGTAGCAAGTTCATGGGGAGCCCTCCGGCCGCACAGGCAAGTTCATGGAAGCCAAGGCTTCCGACTGTTGTTGCTTTGCAACGGAATTCGTTGGTGTGGAGTCCGCTCAAGTTAAAAGGTATTCAAAGTAGTTTCAGGAAGTCGTCGTTTTTGCCTTTGCGACCTTTGTCCGGGAAGGAATGAAGGTTTGAATTCGAATCTGAATTGCACCTCCTATTAACAGAGATTGATTACCAAAAGTGAACATGCTGTTCTTTTCTATACATTGTGTTCCATTTTATCTGTGTGATTTCTAGGCTAAAGACTCCAAGAATTGTATACTTACATTCTTGTATTTTGGTCTATAATTCGGATTCAAATTACAAATTCTATTGAAACGTGGTGTTGGTTATAGATTGTAGTTGCATATCATGGTCGAAATATCCGTTCCGGAGGTCGAACATGGGACTAAAGAAGGCAACGGGGCGAGTTTTTGGCCATTCAAGTTTCAAAAATTACAAAAATAGCCATTTAACTTGTCGAACTGTTACAAAATGATCTTTAAACTTTATTAAATTATTATAAAATAATCATTTAATTTATCGAATTGTTATAAAATAGTTCTTAAACTTATTGAAATTTATCACCGTGTAGTGATCATTTTATAACAGTTAGGCAAGTTTAATGACCATATTATAATTTTTGAAATTAAAGTGACCAAAAAGTTATTTTACTTAGTTTAATGATTATATGAGTATTTTGACCAAAACTTTACGTTTTAAATTCTTCTTAAATACAGTAGCAATTTTTGACCCGTAAATTTTCTTTTAACTTGTATTAAATTTTTTTAAGATTCTTTTAACTGATATTAATATTTAAAAATGATAAAATCAGGTACATAAGTTGGACGCTTCTTTTGTTTTATTGAATCTGAGCCGTTGATCTTTTATCACGGGGTGGCATTTAAGTGGTTAGATTAAATATGAGATAAAATAGAGGCACCCGATTTTCTCGTTACACGGCCCTTTACTTTAATGGAAAGCATAAGCTGACGACGACACGTTCTAAAAAAACTAATAATAAATAAAAGAGAATATAAAATATAAAAATACGTGAAACGACTCTCAAAATAAAAATATATTAATGCTTTAAAAAAATAAATTTTCTGTCGATTAATATTAATTTAATGAGTAATTACTGTTTTGACAATTCAAATTCAAACAACTTTTTTTTTGACTAACAGATTAGAGCTTCATTAAATCAATAGAGAAATACAGTAAATCCCTCAACGCAGGAGGAATAGAAACGGTCCAATTCGACGGACATAAATCTGCCTTAAAACATTTTCGCTACCCAATCGGCAGCACAATTACAAGAGCGTGGCAAAGAGTGAATCAGAGAAATAAGATTCAAACTATTTTCTTCAATTCTTTGCGTCTCTCCCCAAAAAATTATCGGAGGAATCGTGGATGATGACTACAACAGCAGCTTTCCCTGTTGCCTTGTCGAAGGTGGCATCACAATCGACTTTGATCGAACCCTTAATCGGCAGCGTACCAAACCTCCACTGCCACTTGAAAAAACAAATTTGTTTCGCGCAATCCAAATAGACCAACAGAGAAAGGCAATCAAATCACATCCTTGGTCAAAGTTCCAGTGATCACGGAGATTCATAATTTTAGCCCACCATTTACCAAAGCTTGGAAAACCTGTTGGAGAAGGGGGATAACAAAACTTCGAAGCTCTCCATATAACTTGTGCAAATGGGCAGAAGAAAATCAAGTGTTCAATACTTTAGGATTCCTTTCCACATCTCGGGCATTTATCACAAAAAGATAATGAACCATGAAAACGAGCAATAAGATTACCTTTTGTAGGAATAATATTATGGCAACGTTTCCAAAGAAAAGAGCGGGATTCTTGGAACCTGCCCATATAATTTCATCATTCACTTGGAAGGATCGCTTCAGCCTCGGCTTGAGAGAAAAGAAGGTCGAGCTTGTTTCGGTCCCATTCTCTAGACTCTTCCACAATAAGTTTAGCAACCGTAAAATCTCAGCAAAAGGTTGGTTTAACTAAAGAGATAAAATATCAGAGAAGTTTCGAAACCTATTTGTCATCCCAAATGAAATTTGTTCTGTCGTTTTCGATCCTACAGAAAGAGCCTTCAGAGATAATTTTAACACCTTCTCTAATATCCTTCCATGCCCATGACGGGTTGTGGCAGGACGGAGCTGAGAAAGTAGATTCCCCGGAGCATACGGGCAAGAAAGAACTCTGGGTCTTTAACAATTCTCCACGCCACCTTAGCAATAAGGGCTAGATTGAAAGATCTCAGATCTCGAAAACCTAGCCCTCTTTTATTCTTAGGTAGCACAGTTTCTTCCATTTCATTCAGTGAATCCTTCTTTCTTTTTCGTTCGAATTATTCCACCAAATTCAAACAATTTTATTTATAGAAGATGTGAAATAAACATGAGTAATATAAATTAAAGTAAATTATTATCATGACGATTTAGTTTAGCTTATAAATTAAAAAATTACATTTTTCAAATAAATCAAATAATTATATTATTTAACAAGAGTCTTAATAAAAATCTTCGTTGTTAATTAGTAAAATCTACTTATTTAACAATTAAATTATTAATGATGAAGTCGTCGTGGTTTGATCTTAAAATTAAATTTTGAGATTGTGTCACAGAAATAATATTTTTCATTGGAGTGTGGCATTTTTCTTATTAAGGTGCAAGTTTTTTTCTAATATATATAAATTTTAAACACGTAATTATTTTTTGGTATATTAAATAATATTTAAATCCGCAATGCAAACTTCGAGATTTAAATCTGCGCAATATAAAAAAATTAATAAATATTTTTGACCACTCAACTAATTAAATAATTTTAATATCAATTTTTACTTAACATCAAGTTAAGGTATTCAGAACTTTTGAGTTCTTGTGTACGATTTCAATCATATGTATTAAAATTTATTTTGACATAAATTTATATACATTCCGTTTATCAATCTAATCGTGTATTATTGGATTTATTCTATTTAAGACATCCGGTTTAGACCCGAATATATTTAAATTATCAATTTAATTGTATATTATTTATTAAAATTGTAGCTACTGAAATTATATTTATTGTAATTGAAAATTTGTAATGGTAATTGTATTTGTAATTATACTTATATAACACTTAAAATGAATAAAACTTATTGTCATCTCAAAGTCCGAGTTAATGTCACTTAACTCATAATACCAAACATAACCAACTTTTTAATGATATCAATCTTTCAATAAATAAGTTCATGTGAGTTAATTTATAACGCCGAATGTAATAATGAGTTATATCATATCCAATTTAATTATATTTAATTTAAAAAAGAAAAAAAATTGATATACATGTCGTGTGAACTTGTGTTTACACATGATTTTTCGTTTTATAGGTTGAGGTTTTTAGTTTAGGGGTTTAGATTGTAGGGTTTAAAATTTAACGTTAGTGGTTATAATTTAGAGTATATGATTTAGGGTTTAATTTTTTAGGGTTATAATTATGAATTTAATATTTGGATTTTATAGTATAAATATGTAGGCTTGTGTAAAATTAATTTTTCACATCATATATATCAAAATTTTACCCATATAAAAAAATAAAAATTCTGTAAAAAGAAAAGAAAAGGGTACAATATAAATGAGAATACATGCCTGCTTTCATACTTTTAATTGATGGACATTGATTATAAATAATATATGTATTATACTTTGTATTTCAATAACAACAACAATAATAATTAAATTTATTGAATGGTCTTTGTAAAAGAGTATTGTTATTTTTAAGAAATTTGAATTCGAGCAGCTTTGTTTGTAAAGTGTGTATGTTTTTCCAAAGAACTAAAAATAAGAAAATACTTTTATATAAATTAGTAGTTAACTAAATAGTTAATAATTTTTTTATTTGAGCCAATGTTATCCATCTCCGACAACAATGACTGGTGCTCTCAGCGAGAGGTAAACGTTTGTCCATGAAATATACTCCATTTTCATTGGCAGGAATCGAACCCTTTACTTCATGGTTAAAGGATGAATTACAATCACCACATCACAGATCATGGTTAATTGATTATTGATTTTGATATTAGTTAACTAATAAATACACTAAATAGTTACTCATTTAAAAAGATAAACAAAGCTAAACGGATAAGTTTCCATACAATAACTAAAATAAAATTATACACTCATGACTCAACCCACATGATTCACAAAAATACACTCGAATGAAGAGTAAAAAAAAGTTTAGCTTTGTATAAGCGATTGTTTATATGGGAAAATATTGTATCTGGAATGAATTTAACAATGCCTTAAATAGAATAAATCCATTATTTTATAGGGGTGTGTATTTTTTACATGGGAAAATATCTCATGCACTAATGATGAAAATAATTTTTTTTACAAGCGTTTTAGTTTTAAGTTTTAGTGATCATTTTAAGGTTAGGATTTAAGTGTACGTGATTAGAAATTAGGGTTTATAGATATAATTTAGAGTTTAGTGTTAAAATTTAGAGTTTATAAGTTAGGATTTATTGATAGAAATTAGGGTTTAGGGGCTTTATTTGTAAACTTTGAATTTTAGGGTTTAAGGTTAAAATTTAAAGTTTAAGATTAGTGTTAGAAATTTAAATTTAAATTAAAAAAATATGTAGGTTCGTATAATTTTTACACTTATGTATTAAAGTTTTTTCTTATATATATACACTAAAAATATGTATGTTTATTTTAAAACTTAGAAGTTTAATCTAGTTTTATTGATTTAGTTGTATATTTTTTCCTAAAATCTTATATATCGCCTATTCAAAAAAAAAATATATAAAAATTCACTAATTGGCCTAGTAGCCAAGTATATTTATATTATCTCATCTTATATAAGTTCAAAACTTAATATAAAAATATAAACTTCTCTAATTAATTAAAAAAATCTTATATATCACAATAGTTTCCCATATATATAATTCTAGATTGACACGCACACGCAATGAGCACTTTTAACACCTCCGCGACCTTTTTTTAACAATCAAATTTTATTTAGAATTAATATATTAATGTGATTATATAATAATATTTATTTTTTATTTAATATTTTAAAATAATTATATCGTACAAATAAATTATTTGAACTTAAATAAATATAACAATATTTTTTTCACTGAAAATCTTAAATAAATTAAATATTATTTTAACATGTATTTAACCAACGGAAACTAAGAACAAAATTCTTTAATTCCTTTTTGGAGCTCAGGTCTATGTCACAGCATTAAAAATTAAACTATACACCCTAATCCGTAATTTTAGATTTTACCCTAAAAAATAAATTATACATCATAAACTCTAAATTATAAATTTTAAAATATAACCTTAAACTCAAACTTTAACACTATTTTTTTAATGTTAGAGCATAATTTAAAAATACAAAAATAAATATAACTTTAAACTCTAAACCTTAAATCTGACAAACATAACATCGGTATTTTTTAGTTTAACGAACCAATTTTATTCAACCACTATTTATCATCTAACATAAAAATAAGGATGTTGTCTTAAAAAGTGTGCATGTATTGCATATTTATTTTCTATTTGGCTTAATTATAAAATAAATGTTTAAATTATATTTTTTTTGTAATAGGTGTCTAAAGTATTTTTTGGTTGAAATAAGTGTTTAAAGTTTCATTTTTTGTTGAAATATGTGCTTAAAGTATTTTTTTGGCTGAAATAGATGCTTAAATTTTCATTTTTTGTTGAAATAAGTGCACAAGAAGATGCTAAAATTGACTTTAAAACAAGTCAAAAATAAAAATTTAAACACTTATTTCAGCCAAAAAATAGTTTAAGTACATATTTCAGCCAAAATAAAAGTTCAGACACTTGTATAAAAAAAAACTTTAAACACTTATTACAAAAAAAATTAGACATTTATTTTATAGTTTAACCTTTCTATTTTATATGTAACTTTCAATTACTTTAAATCCGAAAAAGAAAAATAATTTGGTCCAAAAAAAAACAAATTCATTTTTGTGAACTTTTGCCGCTCTGTTACGCTACTGACTTTACATTTTTTTTATATAAATTTTGCCGCGCGCAAAACAAAAAACTACCGTGAAAATGGAATCTCCAGCTCAACGCCGCCTCACCGTCATCCAATCTCACATTCTTCCTTCCTCCACCGCCGAGGAGGAAGAATCGATTATCCGCCGTTACGTCACCTCCTCCTCCTCGCCACCCTTCTTTGTCGGTAAGTACTCTGTATTCTGTATGTCACTAAACGTATAAATGTTCTTACATGAAGAACGGTTAAATGACGTGGTAATTCGTGTTTTTATGTGTTTCGGAGTTACATGTTTAGTTTGTGTAGTCGTGTTTTGATCATACGTACAGTTAGTGATGTGATCATTTTTTTGTGTATTTCGTAGTTAAATATTCAGAAGATGGAAGTGTTTTATGTATTTTTTTAATTGATTTCTTATTTTGATTTGATCATCTTAGTATACGATTTGATTAATCGTATTCTTATGTACATGGATTGATTATTCTTAATTTTATTTTTGTTTTTATGTATTTTGAAAAAAAATTGAGGAAAATTTGTGATTGATGGATTAGTTTGATTTGATCATCATAGTATATGAGTTTATAATCTTTTATTGCTTTAATCTTGTTTCTCATGATTTTTTGGCTTTTAATTGTTTTTGTAGATCAACAGTACAGTGTAGTTCTTCCAGAGAAACTGCAAACTGGAAAATGGAATGTTTATAGGTCTCTGTTTCTTGCTACGCTCTGCTTTTCCTTTCTTTTTGACTTTTTTGCTTAATGTTGAAGTTGCTTATGCAGATCGGCTGCTTCTACAATGAAGCTTTTGGGTCAGTTTGAAGATCATCCTGAAATCGGGACACTGCATGAAAACTTTGTGTGAGAATCCTTTTCCCCTGCCGTCGTTCCTTTTGAATGTAAAGTGTTTTATGCGTATTATTTTTTTCAATGTTTGGTTAATTAGACATGCCGTCGAGACTTACAGAGATTACAAGTACTTGGGATCGCGAATTCGGGTGGATGGAACAGTTGGGGAGTGAGTTTCATAAGTTTGTTTTAAAAAGTTTATTATCAATTTTATTCAGAATTAACAAGGGAATTTTAGTTGAGAGATTCTGTTAACTATGCTTTGCATATGAAGGTATAAGTGGATGACATTTGGAGAAGCAGCTACAGCTCGGGAAGCTATAGGTTCGGGTCTTAGGTATTGTGGGTTAGAACAAGTAAGTTGCTTTGAGGAACTTGGATTCCACTGTTTTAGAAATCCATCTTTATCCAACTGTGGATTTACTCCTATATATTAGCTTGCTACATCTAGAACTTCCTACTGTTCTAATTTTAACCTTTTTACTTTTTTCTGGTTGTGGAACAGGGAGCTTGTGTTGGACTTTATTTTATAAATCGACCTGAGTGGCTAGTGGTCGATCATGCTTGTGCAGCATATTCATATATTTCGGTTCCTTTATATGATACTCTAGGTGTTCCTTCAACTGGTTAATTATTTTCATTTAGTTCTTCGTAACCCAATTCTGACAGTCTTTTGTTCATTTGCAGGTCCTGATGCGGTTAAGTTTGTTGTGAACCATTCTGGCATAAAAGCTATTTTTTGTCTCCCAGAAACTTTAAACACTGTGGGTTTCATTTTTTGCTCCTATCAATTCGCTGACCTATGTTTTGAACCGTATTAGTTTTTAACTTACTGCAAAACCTTGTAATACTCATTGTTTTAACTGCTGATTTAAAAATTACTTCGTATCCCATTTTCTCTTTTTATAATTGCAGCTGTTGACTTTCATATCTCTGATTCCGTCTGTACAACTTGTAGTGGTATGTACTTGTAGACTCTCATTTAAGAATCATAACAAAAGTACAAAACTGTAATTCAACTAGAAAAGTACAAAACTGTATGTATGCAAGTTTTTTGTTCCCACTAAGCAGATGTTTTGCCTTGGCACCTTTTATTCTGTAGGTGGTGGGAGGAGCTGATGAACACTTACCTTCACTTCCCTCGGCATCTGGTGTGAAGTTCATATTGTACTTAAAATTACTTGGTCAGGTATAAAATTAATTCTTTGTGTGTTTTTTTAGTTTAACCATTCCACTTCCAGTATGCCGCTTATATTTCAAGTTACTCGTGATTTATGCCGCGCAAGTACTGATAAGAGAATCTACATGGTTTGCTGAACTTATATCTTTTCCTCAAATTATTTAGAATGATGCTAGCTGTAAACACTTTATCTCATTACTGACTGACTGGCTATATCATAGAAAATGATTTATAATTAGTTTAGCAAGTCATCTAACTGAAATGCAAACGAAATAGCAGATCTGTTTATTTAATCTGGCTTCTAGTTTATATCAACTTATTCTAAATGATATTCTTTTAGGGCCGCAGTAACCTGCAGCCATTTTGCCCTCCTAAGCCTGATGATGTTGCGACAATATGCTACACCAGTGGTACTACTGGAACGCCAAAGGTAAGATTCTTATGATATTTCTATATTGGGCTTCTCCTTCTAGGGTTCTAGTTGCCCTTGCATACCTTCACTTCCTTTTCTGCCTAACATATACTTCTTTTTCTTGTTTTCTCTGGAAAGTGAGTTGTTTTGTCACATGGAAATTTAATTGCAAATGCTTCTAGTTTCTGCCGAAAAGTGAAATTCTATTCCTCAGACATGTGAGTTCTGTGTTCAATTTATCACCTGATATAATGCAAACCTTATGAAAGTTTTGTCAAGATACATTTCTTTTTGTTTCTATATTGATTTATTTTATCATTTAATAGTTACATTTCCTATCTTCCTTTGGCGCACATTTATCAACGATCAAACCAAGTCATCTGTGCTCACAACGGCGTTGGGGTTGGCTTCTACCAAGGGGTATGTGACTATCAAATCTATAGTAACTCTTGCGTTGCATGTTGAGGTAGCTTATCGATCAAATTGATTATATGCAACTTTATAAGTTCCTAAATTTTATGCACAGTATCAGGTTAACAGTTTTCATTTATGTCAACATGCAAAACGAATGAGTGCATCCATCGTATTTATAGTACCAGAAGATTGATTGAATGGCTCATTGTATCCTGTTCTCTACTGCACACTATCCTGAAAGCTTGATTTCTGAATTAGATTACTGTTATTTTAAATGACTGATAGAGTGATAGTTCGGAAAGTCTTCTCTTGATTTTATCGGTTGTTATTATATTATCTTCATTTGTAAACTTTTTGCATGATTATTCTTTTCTGTTCAATTTTGTATCATTCAGAAATAGCAGATAATAGGAAAACGGTTTAGATCTGTAGTTTTCGTTGAACAAGTCTAAAAGTTAAGATACGAAGTTATTATTATTATTGAGACATTTGTGTTGGAGTTTAACTCAAAACTTTGGTCCAAGGTAACACAATATCTGTTTCTTCCCAATCCTCTACTGCTGAAATCTATTACTATTTTGGTTTAGTCTTCATACAAGTTTTATGAAGTCTATGCCCCTCTTGTTTGCAGGACAATTTGAAACTGATGGATGATTTGGCTGCTCTTAGACCGACTGTATTTTGCAGTGTGCCTCGATTATATAATCGAATCTACGCTGGGTATGATAATGGTTCTGTGCAAAAAATAAATTGATTGGAACGTTAATGTTTGTCATTCTTATTTAGTTAATTTTGCTGCACAGAATCACCAGTGCTGTCAGCAGTTCGGGTGCTCTAAAGGAGAGGCTATTTAGAGCTGCCTACAATTCCAAGAGGCAAGCCATCTTGAATGGTATCCAAGCTAATGATCTTTTTCTTTATTGAGTGTACTTTCTTATTAATCTACTGGCGCATTATATTGATTATAAATTAGAGCATGCATTTAGAGTTATGATGAGAGAATGTGAAGTATTAAACAGTAACTTCTGCCAGTATGCTCGCCTCATGTTTAGCTATCCAATTGCTTGTGCTTCTTACATTGTTTCAGGAAGGAATCCGTCACCAATTTGGGACAAATTGGTCTTCAACAAAATAAAGGAAAAGCTTGGAGGTCGAGTACGTATTATGGGATCTGGTGCTTCCCCTCTGTCTCCTGATGTAGCGGACTTCTTGAGAGTGTAAGTCGATTTTCTTAGACGAGGCAATTATATATGATTGTTGCCTCAGAGAAATTTTCTTAGCATGGTAATGGTCTAAATTACCATAGCTTTATGTAATTATGTTCCTTGGTCTTTGATATGAGTATATTTTGCAGGTGCTTTGGCTGTTTAATAATTGAGGAGTATGGCATGACAGAGACATCTTGTATCATAACCTTGATGGATGTAGGGGACGTCTCAATCGGTCATGTTGGGTCTCCATGTGCCGGCTGTGGCGAGTATACTTAGAATTCATCTGATCTTGAAAAAAAAATATCATCATGAACCTTATTTTATTGATCATCTGAACATCCTTTATGTTTTTATAATTCATTTGTCTTCTCAGAAGTAAAACTTGTGGATGTTCCTAAAATGAATTTCACCTCCGAGGACGACCCATATCCCCGAGGGGAAATTTGTGTGAGTGGTCCGATTGTTTTTCAAGGCTACTACAAGGATGAAGTGCAAACGTAATCATCCTTTCGAACGCTGTTATATTTTGTTGCCGTATTTATGGGTAAATTTCTAATCGACCCAACTGCCCTGTTGATTGAACAGGAGAGAAGTGTTTGATGATGATGGTTGGTTTCATACGGGAGACATTGGTTTGTGGCTACCCGGAGGCCGTCTCAAGATTATCGATAGGTAAATATTTGTTTAACCTTGTATTATCCTATGGTCCGTGTGTGAATGTATCAAGATTATTGGCTGGGATCATTTTCATAGATAACATTCGAACTTTTTGCTGAACCTTTTTACAATCATGTTCGGTAATTCATTACAGGAAAAAGAACATTTTTAAGTTGGCACAGGGTGAGTACATAGCACCGGAGAAGATTGAGGACGTATATGCAAAATGCAAATTTGTTGCTCAGTGTTTTATATACGGTAAGTAAATAGCTTTTATGAATACTTCGGTCAATTTCTCCTTTTTCTATAATCCTAACCACTTAATATGTTTATAGGTGATAGTTTCAATTCATCTTTAGTAGCCATAGTTGCAGTGGAACCTGACGTGTTACGAGAGTGGGCTGCATCCCAGGGTATCCAGGTGTGTGCTCTGCAACTCGCTCATGTATTTGGACACAAGTTAAACGTTTTGATTAGGGGTGTTCATGGTTAACCGCGGTAGTATTTTGGTTAAATGAGACGAACACATTAGCATTTTCGTAAAAAATTAACTAATGTGGTGAACGTGGATTGAACACATAACCTTCAGTCTGACGCTCTCCTAACTGAGCTATCCCCACAAGTGTTTTTTATGGTATTAATGTTCTCTTCAATGCATTTTTACAGCATGAAGATTTAGGACAGCTGTGCAATGATCCAAGAGCAAGGAATGCTGTTCTTGCAGAGCTGGATAGTGTGGGAAGGGAGGCACAGGTAAATTGTTTTTAACTGAATGATTTTTTACCGTTCTTTCTACTGGCAAGGCTTGTTAATTTGTTTAAATTTCCTGTATTTTTCCAGTTGAGAGGCTTTGAATTCGCTAAAGCTGCAACTTTGGTGCCTGAACCATTCACCTTGGAAAATGGGCTTCTTACTCCAACATTCAAGGTAATCTGCCATCCACTGTTCACTACTATGTTGCATGGATTGAATGTTGGATACGGATATGACTAGAGTTATACTCGATTTTCAAGCTTCTTTATATATATATATATATGGGGATTATAATCAGTGGCGGATCCAGAAATATTTTTTAGAGTGGGCACAGGTAATATCTTAAAATTTTAGGGTGGGCGCAACACATTAATATTAAAAAATTGAAGGACTAATTCATAAAAATTAAGAAATTTAAAGTCAAATGTATGAAGTTTAAAAAATTGAGGGTGGGCTCATGCCCACTCTAACATAGCCTTGCATCCGCCACTGATCATAATCTCGTATCCATTTTCGGATAATAATCTGGGTAGACATTGGTACAGTAGCAATATTGCTCGAGAATTGGGAAGGAAACAGAAACCGAATCATGGAGCGTGAGAGAAATACAATCTATATGATCTGATCTCAACTAGGGTGTAGTATATCTGAGCTGATCTCGAATTATAAGTCGAGATTCGAAACTTGATGTTCGATTAGGCATATTTTGTTAAAGATTAAGTCATGTATTGAGATACTCGTGTCCCGTATAACCTTTACTCATCGAAAGCGTATTGTTGTTTATGCAGATCAAGCGACCTCAAGCAAAGGAGTACTTTGCGAAAGCCATATCCAGCATGTATGTCGAACTTTCAATATCCGAAGCAACACCCTCAAAAATATAAATCGAAACCAACTGCCACTTCAAAGAAAACCCTAAAGAGTGATTAAAAAGGTACGACTTCTGTCCGTTTGACACGATCCAATAAAAATATGATCGTTGTAGTTTTACATGCATGCTCAATGGCTAGCAGATAGCCATGTTCAGAAACGTGTG
This sequence comes from Hibiscus mutabilis, assembly GCA_019671005.1. Taxonomy (NCBI): domain Eukaryota; kingdom Viridiplantae; phylum Streptophyta; class Magnoliopsida; order Malvales; family Malvaceae; genus Hibiscus; species Hibiscus mutabilis. Next base: position 38,198,438 of record CM033750.1, on the reverse strand, counting down.
GTTCAGTGCAATTCTCTGTTGTAACATATATATTCATATATATTTCCAAAATAAAATTGTTTTTTTATAATTTATTATTTGTGGACACTGATTTTATACATCGTATGTGACGATTATCATTCAGTTGAGAATAGCCCGAGCAAGTTCTTTATTCCATGATCCATAGGCCATTAAGTGTTAAAAACATTGTAATCTACATGTTAGGGCTAAATTTTTGGTGGTTTTTTTGGTTTCTCCAAATTTTGTTCTGATTCACGGAGTATACTTAGCTTTGGCGGGTGGGTCTTCTAACATGGATTTTTCTTTTTTCTTGTTACCTGATGGAGTGTTAAAACATTGCAATCTACATGTTGTCCTTTCGGTTTTTCGAGACTTTGCTGACATACATTTGACTTTTGTGGGTAGGTCTTTTAGCATGAATTTTTTTACATATATAAGACTTACCTCCTGCTTAAGCGATGTTAAATTGTTCAATAACTTAAAATTTAGTGAATTTAAAAATTTTAGATGTCTATATTACATATTGAATATTGATTCTTTATCAATACATGAATTTAAAACAGATGGAAACTTCGGGACCGGAATCACTGTTTGTGAATTGCTCGAGTGTTGTCCCAAAGCCATTGACGAGCCGAACCTTCCAGCAATGGCGAAACCTGAAAAAGACCGTGCGCCGGTTATTGTCTCTTGAAACTCAAAACATAATAACCTAACAACTAACCGAGGGAATCTATCGAAACCAAACTCATAATCTCTCTTATTGCAAAAATTAAATAAAGGTAATGAAATCTTAACGCATACGTGAAATACCAACCTTTTCCCAGACTTGTGAATGGTAATTGTTGAGCCATTCGATCTCGTTATTGGAGACTAAAGATAAGTCGACCATTTTAGTCTGCATTTCGAGAAACAGCCGTAAGTTAAAAGTAACCTCTCTAACTGAACCGAACCCTAACCAAATGTTTGTTTCCTATAAAATAATGAAAATTAAGTAAAAATAGAATTAAGCTCAAGTAATTGCAATTTTCGATCTTTGAATTGAACTACCCAAACCAGACATTATGGTTTGAGTTGATTTCCTATTTATTTCGTTCTTTTTTGTCATTGAATGTTACGTGTTAAGCATGATTATTTGAGCCAGATCCCGAGTTAAAGACTCTATCTCAACCTAATAATCAAATCTAATCACAATAAAAAGAATAAACTCGAAATTATATAAGTCTAAAAAAAAAGAAATGTGTTTGGTTGTAAAATTAAAAAACAAAAAAAAAATGAGTAAAAACTTAAAAATATAAATAAATGTTTTCACTATTTTTATTTTAGAAAAATGAAAAAGAGAAAACAAGGATTTTTTAAATTTAGCTTCATTTGACTTGAGTTGAGATCCTTCTAAATATCATTTTTTATTAATTTTAAAAATTTAGTTTATTTAATTATATTTTATTATTATTATTATTTTCTAATAAATATATTTTTATTAAATTATTTAATAATTAAATGTTATTTTTATTTTGGAAAATTATATACCAAAAATATTTTTACTATTTTTATTTTTTGAAGACAAAATTTCAAACTGTTTTTTAAATTATGAAAAATTTAAAATGAAAATTATTTTTTAAAAATGAAAATAAAGATGAATAATATTTTCTAAAACTAAATGGAAAGTTTTTTCATTGGTTTGGAAGATTCATGGAAGGTACTATCCTAGTATCCGTGTTCAGATATGCATTAGGTACTTGAAGAAAAATGAAAAATCAGAGGCTCGGAGACAGCATGAATAACAATATGAAGAAATCGGCAGCATACCTGAATGGGGAAGAACGTTAGTTTTTCGAATCCGAGATATTCAATTCCTCCATAACGATTTGGTGTATTAATCTCTTTCACACAGAGGAGATTCTGCAAGATGAAAAAAGCCCAAGTTATAGAAACTCGATTTGACTAAAATTTGGGCTAATTAAATGTAATTGAATATGATTCTCAAACAGTGACAAGAGGATTCCTCATAATATAAACTACAAATTTATGTCAAACTTTCAGTTACCATGGTGATTCAAATTAAGTATGGCGCATGGCCGTGGACCGACTAAAACTCTTGTTTTGAGAGCGATTAAATGAATTCGTAAGGAATTTAATCAGCTAGAATTCTTGAAGCTAATATAACGTTTATGAACAAAGAAATATGACTGGATTACTTTGTACCTCAATCCGAATGCCGAAGGCATGGTCTTCGTAGTAACCGGGTTCATTGCTAACAATCATGCCCTTAAGTAGGGGAGTCGTGTTTCCATATCTATAGCTTATACTTTGTGGGCCTTCATGGACATTCAACGCAGCTCCAACGCCGTGCCCTGTGCCTGTATAAAAGGAGCAAGATAATCATAATCAGTTAATCGCCGGCCATGCGTTTAATAGTGTAGGAAGTCTAACAGAGAGATGGGAGAAATACCATGGCGGTAATCAAGTCCAATCTTCCAGAGAGCAGAGCGAGCAAATGCATCCAACACGAAACCTGGAGTGTTTTCGGGGAATACTGCCTGGTCAAGAGCAATGTGACCCTGCAATTTGATGGTGTATTAGGAAACACCAAAATAATCTAACGGTAACTAGTTAATCTTTAGAAATGGAACAGTGACGAAAATCATATCACGCAAGGTAATCTCAAGACTGAAAAATGATCAAATATCATCCCCCCATTTATTTCTATTCGGTTTACATTTTACAAAACGCACCATAGCTAATCTTTAGAAGTAGAAGAGTGTCAGATCAGGAATATAGGCTGCTATGGTCTCAAAAACTGCAAGAGAATTTATCCTATGTTACTTAGTTTGAGTACCAAACCATTTTGGGCTTTTGGAACACTATATCCCTGTACTTATGTCCGGATATGCGTTGAACACAAGTCGAACATCGATACTTACAAAGACTCAAAGGAACATAGAATTACCAATATTCTCTAGTATTTGAAATAACTCAGATAGAAAATTTTGGCAAATGAGATTACTCGATCTGTTCACGGAACTCATACATGTAGCTCCTATGCTACCAACAAGATAGATCAAGTACAAAAGCCGCACCTTTAGAACTAGGGAGAAGCATTCTTTTTTCCCTGGCAGTTGGTTCACCAAAATGTAGAACATAGAATTACCAATATTCTCTAGTATTTGAAATAACTCAGATAGAAAATTTTAGCTAATGAGATCACTCGATCTGTTCACGGAACTCATACATGTAGCTCCTATGCTACCAACAAGATAGATCAAGTATAAAAGCCGCACCTTTAGAACTAGGGTGAAGCATTCTTTTTCCCTTGCAGTTGGTTCACCAAAATGTACTGTCCTTGTTATGTCTGTTGTTCCATCAACATATTGAGCTCCACTATCCAATAAGAACATTTTATTTGGATCCACAACACTACAACTTTCTGGTTCAGGCTTGTAGTGTATAATAGCACCATTTGCACCTGAGCCTGGTATCGATCGAAATGTTAACAATAAACTATAAATTAAAAATCAGATTCGATTTTTTGTTGCAAAGTTTATTAGTTTACATGATCCTCTCTAAAATAAAAACAAAGTGTGGTAAATTTAGGGTGTGTTTGGTTCAAGAGAATATAGGCTATTTTTATTTTCTTGGAAAATAGAAAACATTGAAGAAAACATGTGTGGTCGTAAAATTTGAAAATGATTTTTAGAAAATGAAAACAAAAACGAGTAAAACTTTGAAAACATAAAAAAATGTTTCACTTTCACTATTTTCATTGAAAATGTTTTAGAAAAGTGGAAAACATGAAAAATAAAGGTTTTTAAATTTTAACTTTATTTAACCCAGGTTCAAATACTTCTAATGACATTTAAAAAAATATTTAATTATATTTTATTTTTTATTACAATAATATTTATTTAATAATTATATTTTAATTTATTTATTTAATGAGTAACTATTTGTTCATTTTTATTTTGAAAAAACTAGATACCAAACACATTTTCATCATTTTTATTTTTGAAAACAAATTTTTATTTCTATTAACCATATGTGTTTTCTAGTTTTTGAAAAACTAAAAATGAAAATAAAAACAAAAATAAAAAAATATTTTCTAAAACCAAACGGACCCTATCAATATTCAAGAATTTGAAAACGGCCTTAGAGTTGAACGTCTAAAGATGGAAAAGAGATAATCAAGATTAATATACCACTTATTGTATCAAAGCTTGTGTCTATGAAACTGTCTTCCTTCGAACGGAATTCAAGAAGTTTGTCAACAACATCCACCTCTGTAAGTTTCACATTCTTATGAATTTCCTCTTCCAGCCAGCACCAAAACTGTGCCAGAGCTGCTGCATCTCTGCATTTATGTCATGATAAACATAATTCTTAAATGATCTTTATCAACTTCTATCTTTTTTCTTTTCTTGTAGACAAAAGCTTTTAGCTAAGGTGAAGTAGTAAGCTCTCATAGAGACGGGCTACGGCATGTATGTCAGAAGACTAATGTAGATGTCCTCTTTGCTCACAAAAAGGAAAGGGAAGATGAATAAGATTCGTAAAACATCAATGTTTCCTAAAAGGAATAACCTGAAACTACAACTGTTTCACAGATTTAAATTTTCAATAGTATTGCCATTTCATGGAGAAATCAATTACCTCAAGTGACAATTTTGCATCCCTTCTAATTCAGCAGGATTTTTCAAGGCCTTTGCCAGGGAGATTGGGGATCGCATATAAACTCCACCAGGACCTGCAGAGAGACCATTGGATTCATCATATTTCTTGTTCTTTATTTTGCCCCGAGTCCCATGATCCGTACGGTATTTATCCGAAGCAGACTTGTATGTCTCCACAATAGCAGCATTCACGGATGATGTATCAAACCATAGACTAGCGCCTTGAGCTGCAAGTCTGAAAAAAAAACTAAGGTTATTTCTAAAATAAATTTTCCTTGACACATATGGTGAAACCGGGTAAGAATATATCTGATTTAACTTTTTTGCAGTTTGGGACAAAGATAAACATCTTTGCTGGCTGCTTTTTCATTTTATGTTAGATCAAAAAAAATGATGATAATAATAATAATAAGAGGCACCTAAAACATACCTCTTTATTTCAGAAAGGATTGAGTCATACGGCCTTAATTCTACACCTGCATTCTTCAAATGATCCATCACTTCTGGGGTGACTTTAGAATTATCTACAAACAACTTTGCCCCATCAACCTCCACAATTAGGTATGCATACATAACAGGTGAATGTGGAACATCACTTCCTCTCTGCAAAAGAAGATGTAAGGTGTTATTTGTATGGAGGTTTTAGAAAAATTGGAATTATTGAATGCTATATTACTCAAACTCAAGTGTGAATGTCAAATAAGAGTATGTATTTGAAATAAGTATTTTTTAAGTTTTTTCCCATGTGCTTGGAAGGTTTTATCCCATACCCATGTCCAGATATGCATTAGACATGCAGGATACAAGTACCTCAAGAAAATTGAAGAGTCATAACAATATAGATGATTAATTTATCTATCTACTTATCTATCCATCTCCTAGAAAGTTATCGGGTTTTCCAAGTGTGAATGTTGAGTATGCATTTGGTACTTTTTTAGTTTTTTTTCTTCTAAAGTAATGTCCAGATAATTAGACTAACAAATATTGAAGAGTCATAACAATATAGATGATTAATTTATCTATCTTTTGTTCTATATCTAAATAACCATAAATCTAACAAATATTGGCAGCAGTCTATCACATCTTTGTTCTACAAAAATAACAACCACGTGCGTATGAATAATACCAAGTTCAGCAACCAGGCAACTTCATCAAGCATGGATATAACAATTGCAGATACACCAGTGCCAGCTAGTTCAGCCCTCAGGGAAGATAATTTGGACACCACATCTAAACCAGCATATTTCATATCATGGACTCTAATTGGCTTGTTTGGAGGTTTCGGCCTTGACTCCTTCCATATTTCATCCACGAGATTTAAATCATACAAGTAAACCAACTCAAGATTCTTCTTAGATATGGCTTCCTTCAATTCTTCTGCAGCATCATGAGAAAAAAGAAACTGATCCCTTCAAATTATCAGACATCACATCATCAGAAAAACCCAGGCAAGAATATATTCATTGAAAATGTTAAGCTAGATGAAGCCATTTATGTTACATAGACTTAGGTGTGAGTGCCAAACATAGAGCTACTTCCATGTATTTGGAGGGTCCTTGAAGGATCATCCCTACATCAAAGTCTAAATATGTGTATGAATGTTGGACTTTCATACTTCTAGAAGAATGAAATGTCAAAGCAACAAAAGCAACTATTTAGGAGATTGAAAGATTACTAACAGGATCAATGGCAACTCTTCCACCAGGAGCTAAAACATCATTAAGCCATTCACTAGTTGTTGGGACTCCAAGACTACCAGCGCGCATGAGAATCCAGCTTGAGTTCAATTGTTTTTCAGCCTAAACAGTCAGAATAAAGGAAAAACATTAACCAACCCACATATACCCATAGTGCATTATGCTAGATAGAGCTCCATTAAAATGAATTTAAAAAGCTTGTAAAAAAAAGGAAACCTGCAGAAAATAACGACCATCGGTCCATAGAGCTGCTTTATCCTTTGTGACAACAGCGGTCCCTGCACTGCCAGTAAAGCCTGATATATAGGCTCTCCTCATGTAACATTCAGCAATGAACTCACTCTGGAAACCATGTCGACAAGCAATTAAACTAATGCAATAGATGTTTGATAGTAGTCTGTCATTTCAAATAAGGGTTTTCAAAAATGATCAGTAGTAAAAATGCATAATCATTTGTCATGATATGAAATTTAGTGTGTTTGATAAACCATCGAAAATTATAATTTTTGATGTCTCTCTCTCTCAACCATTGCATTTGATTAATCATGTTTACAAATCACATTTTTCCATTTAAATTATTTGTTCTTTCCTTTTAAACTCCTATGGACAAAAAAAAAAATTTTCCTTTAAAAATTCAATAAAAAAAAACTACTAAACCTTTAATTCTTCAGTAGCAATACTAAACAATTAATCTTAAAATCAACACTTCTTTAGTTTATCAAATAGCACCTAGAAGCACTTAAATTATGCTTAAAACAAACTCAAAACTTATTTAATCCACCAAGATGCAGATGAATTTGAGATCAACAGAGAAACACATGCAAAAGTACATTAAAGTGATGTCTATTTCAAAGTATAAAATGCAATGAAATATGTGACAGTTTATAGACATCTAAGACTAAGAAACCAAACAATGTTAATCTCATTTATTTGAGGTATACATTTATCATTTAAATTCTGAAATACCAGTTCAAATCAGCATTTAATCCAAACCATAAAGAATTATCTAAATAGTAAGATACTCAAATTCAAAAAAAAAAAAGTTCGAATTCAGCTCAGTCAAGAGAGCTCAAGCTCAAGTTGCTTGAGCTTAATCGAGTACTTAATTCAAGTCGAGTAGCTCAAAAGCTTAACCGAGTTTTTCTGTTTTTAATGAGTTTGAAGTCCAACATTAGAATCCAGCTCTTTTTTCTACCGGTAAGTGAACCTAATTAAGCGAGCTTGACCATTTTTATCTCGAATGCATTTTTAAATTTAGAAATGAAACTCTATCAGCTAAAACTTGGCTCGTTCGATTACACCGAATTTTAAGCAGCATCCGAAACAATAAAAAACACCATAAACAAAGCTAATTATTTCTCTTTAAGCACTGAAAAGAATATAAAAAAGAAATAGGGATTTAAACCTGATGAGCATCCTGAGAAGGAATGATATAAGCATCGATTCCAACTCCAGGCTTGGAAAACAGCCCGCGAAGAGCGACAACCTTTTCGTCCGGTTCTTGAGCGTCACGGTTCCGACGAAGCTCCCAAGAAGGCTTGGCAGTTACAGGGCCACCGGAAGAACCACAGCACCGTAGCGTCAAAAACGAAGGACCTTTTCGTGATTTATCGTAAATCGCGGGATTGATTTTGAATCTGTGGAAAATAGGGAGTGAGATTGAGAAGAAAGGGAGACGAGAAGACGGAAGCGAAGCGTGGAGAGATAGAGGGCGAATTGCTCGTGAGTGTACGGACTGCATAGCTTATCGTAGCAAAATTCAAATGAAACAAAGAACAAAAGAAATTGATTTTTTTTTAAAAAAATCTCGAACGGAGACGATAAGGTATTCAGATCCGTGAGAGAAGAGAAATGTGAAATTGTGGGAGTTTGTTCAAAACAGTGTCGTTTTGAAGGAAGTAAATGTAAGAACGGGGAAACTAACGAGGGTCGTTGATTGGATTCAAATAGTGCACTTTTCTTGGCAAGCTATTCGCTTCTCACGAAAACTCATGCACACGTGTGCGTGTATTTATTTGTTTTGGAATTTGGTTGGTTGTGGTTGTATCAAATTTGAGACGTATAAGTTATCAATTAGATTTGAATTTGAGGGTAATATTAATATAAATTATTATTATTATTATGATGAGTTTATTATGATGAGGGATCCTCGTAATCCATTTTGTTTCATCCATAATGTTAATATTTGAATTCTTGATAGGGACAAAAAATTATGGGTATTTAAAAATACTCGATCCGGTTGACCTAAATTTTAAAAAATCAGATATTTCTTTAAAAAAAGTACTTGACCTGGTTGAGTACCCGACTTGAGATTTTTTTCGGGTAGTTGGTCCGGGTCTGGGTTGATTTTTTTATAATCGGGTACTAGACCCGACCCGTACATTTAATATATTTATTTTTCTAATTTTGAATTATAATTTTATTTTAGGTTCTTTAATATTTTTATCTTAAAATTAAAATTAAATTTAAATCTTAAATTATTTTTATTTTTTATTATGTACTTTTAAGTTTTAAATTTTTCTAAAATATTTGTATTAATTTGTTCATACAAGTTTCGAGTGAAAAATGAGATTAATATTTTTAATGTCTTCTTTTGGTGATAAACCCTAATATATATATATATATATATAAGTATTTATATCTTAAAACTAACTTTAAATTACTGACATTTGCTATATATATATATATCTTGAAATATTTTTATCTTAAAACTAACTTCAAATCATTAATATTTGTGTTGGATTAAGCATTATATATATAAATATCCAAATATTTCTCTTTTAAATTTTATGTGTTTATTAAATAAATTTTTTAAAATTTTAAAAAATAAATACAAGAAACAGGTACTTGTTATTCGATTTCACGTGTATCTAAATTTTACGAATACCTAATTAGCGGGTACCCAATAATTATTGGTCGGGGCACAGATAGGCAAATATACTCCCAGAGGAACCGGGTACCCGGCTACTCAATATTAAACGCCCCTAGTTATGGGGACAGTCTCAAAAAGTGTTAGGAAATTAAAATTTAGCTCTTCAAAATTTTTAAAAGTTTAAAATTTTGCCCCTTCAAAAATATTAAATATTTTATTATGTTTCAAATTTTTTGAATTATCATTAGGTATTAAAATATTTTTAAAAAAAATTACTTTGACTCCAATTTATTGAAAAATTAAACCCTTTAGTTTAAACTTCCAAATACTTGAGAATTTAAAGTTGTCCCTCAAATTATGGTGTCAAGATCAGTCCTTGACTGTTTTTCAGTGCAAGAAACTTGAAATATGCCTTGCAAAGCTATGCTGACAGCTTCATCTATTACTTATTCAAAGGCCCCATATTGCCAATAATTCATATTATCCACCTAACAGGACGATTAACCCCCAAAAATTTAGCCAAAAGTGTATTAGAGAGTCTATTAGATTTTGTATATACATGTATGTATGTACGTACGCATGTATTCAAATTTTCATTTTCTTTTGAAGGAGGATTTATCGTATCAAGAACTTTGCCTTTGCCTGGACTAGTTTGCTTGATTGTACTTGTTATATACAAATGGCGAAGAATGAGTAATGGTTTCAAGGATAAATTGGGTGAAGGAAGATATGGTTCGGTGTTTAAAGGAAAGCTTAGGAGTGGTTATTTTGTAGCCATAAAGTTATTGGGGAAGTCGAATGGTAATGGGCAGGATTTCATCAATGAAGTTGCTACGATCGGGAGGATTCATCATGTTAATGTGACAATTTATTTGATACAAAAGTAATGAGGACCTAAAAGCAATTTAACCTAAAAAAAATTAGGGTACCAAGGTCGTCCCATACCATCTGTAGTTCCATGATCCATCCCTGCTAATATGACTAACAACGAGAAGAACTCAAATTGTTCCATTGTAGCTCAAACCAAGGATGGACCGAAAAGGGGTCATTTCCTAAAATTTTATAAATCCGCTCATCCTTACATGAAGTTTTATGTCCGTCTTTGGCTGAATCATTGAAAGAGAAGAACTCAAATTATATATTGAGGAAGGAATTCACCCTTTAAGAAAATTTGAAATAGAGTTAGGAATTAGGAGTTTCAATCATCTTTGAAACAAACAAATAAATAATGTTTGTGATGGGAAAACATGCACGATGCTATAATAGACATGATTGCTTAATTTATTTGACAACATCATGCCCAAGGGCAGATTTTGACACACAACTTTGGGAGTTCAATTAGAATTTTTTTCCGAATAGATCTTTTATATATATATCATAAAAATTTGATAGTAAGTTTTTATCAGTGTCTTTTTCTATATAAATACATAATAAGAAGAAATTTTAATAAATTCATTAAAAATTTTCAATATTTAAGGGGATTTAATGATATTTTTTAAAGATCAAATTTACTTCTAATAGGTATTGAACTTACAAACTATAAAAGAGGGGAAAGTGTTGACAAATCTTGGACTTGTTCTTTTAATTTTGGATAATTGTTATATATATGGAGCGTTTTTTCTCAAGTAGTTTGTGATTTTTTTTAAATTAGTACTATAAGTGTCAACTCAAATTATAACTCGAGTTGAACCATATATAATCGAACTGAAAATCGATGGTAAAAATAAATATATCTTTTTACTAAAAAAATACAGGTTAGGGGATGTATTTAAATTGTTTTGTTCGTTTAATTATAAATATTATTATCAAGGGCGGAGCCACATGCATAAATTTTTGGAAAATTGTATTTTTCTATATAATTTGTGTATAAAAATTAAAAATATATAATTGACACCCCTTTATATATTATTGATACCTCTTTATAAATAATTAATCATTCTTAAATATCGTTCAAGAAAATGACACCCTTAGATAACTTTATGGCTCCACCCTGATTATTATGATGTATGTTGAAATGCACTTAAATTCAATTTTTAATAAAGAAAATGTTAGCCTAGAAATAGAGGATTGAGCATTTCTAAGGACTAAGGCCAAATTTGAAACAACAAACATCTTCGATTTTTTTGGTGTTATTTTCATGTTCAAACAATAAAAAATTGAATTTTAAACCCTAAAAATACACTCTACCTTAATTCTCTAAACTCAAACTTTAAATTATAATTCTAAAACATAAAACTTATCTTTTAAGGTGGGGCATACATAGGGGTAGAAGATTTCCATCAAGTTTGAAAGGAATGTTGAGTTTGAGTAAATGGTGGACTAAGTGAATTCCGTATCCATGTAATTTAAGGAAATACTTTGATACACAAACTTGTGTAAACTTTAATTTACACAAACCCTTTCAATTTTAGGGTTTAGTGTTTTAGGTTAAGGTTTAGGGGTTTAGTGTGTAGGGTGTAAAATTTAAGGTTTATGGTTAGAATTTAGAGTTTAGAGCTTAAGGTTTGAGGTTCAGGTTTTAGGGTGCTATTTGGGAATTAAGTTTTAAATTTTATAGAAATGTTGTATATTTTTTTTTACACAGCTTGTGTATCAAAATATAACCATTTATTTATGCTATTTATTGAATTTCCGCTTTTGTTATTTTGGATATGCTATTTCCTCTAGCTTACAGATTAGTCCTAATTCTAAATTTATGCATTTTCCATTCTGGTATTCTGTTTTCCTTGCATTTCATCTTAGTCCCTTTTGTTTTGGCACACTATTATCATATTATTATATTATTTTAAATAAGATATTAGTATGATATTACGATAATTTATATATATATATATATATTGTTATTTATATTTGTATATTTTATTCTATATATACATATTAATTATTTTATATATATGATATTTACCGCATTTTTTATACTATGTGTTTGTATTATTTAATTATTATATTATATTTTTTTTTATCAAAAAATGTATGATTTTAAAGAAAGAATCATACAAAGAGTGACATGCATTGTTAAAAAATTTCTCTAGAACTTAAATAGACGAAAAAGAGGGCAACATGATAATACGGAACACAACACGATATGCGATCTAGAACGAAACTAACACTAAATACAATAAAAAGACACTACATGAGGAGAAACAAAACTAACACAAGAAAACATCAACAATTAAGGACAAAATAAACCCATCCTCATGTAAACCAAACTGCTTCAATACCTCAATCCTCATAGGAACGCCAAACCAATTGCACCATTTCTCAAACGGGCAAAACAACTCGTTCATCACAAACTCACAATCGGCTACATTTGTTTCTCAGACCCTTTCCTTTCATCATCCGATCTACGCACCATGTAACTATTGTTGTCCACATCACTTCAATAAACAAATTCCACAAAGAATTTTGACAATTCAACACCCAAGGAGCACAGACACAAATTAAACCGCAGCTCTAATAATCCGTTGTCCAAGTACCCCTAATTGCTATGAAATACCGATCTATCACCGCGTCTACCTTGTGAAACTTAACACCCTCCCAGATCACAAGAGTGCCCCCTGACCGATCACATGATGGAGACCAAACAAAACGAACGAGACTGTATACCAAAGCTTCTTTGCAACTACAACCGTCAAATTCTCCGAATTAGTTTCCTCTATTGTCGAAGCTCCCTCGCCTCAATTAATCTTGCAATATCTTTAATGACCTCTTCTTCAACATCAATCGTCTTGGCGCCAATTAATTTGCCTAATTCAACCTTTGGTAGTGTGTTCAAAGCCTTCAATACAGAAACATTTGAGATTTTAATTCAATGATGACCATGTAAAAGGTGAAGATTCTAAACCCTCAAAAGCCAAAGCAGAGGCCAAGGACGAGGTAAGAACTTCTTTTAATTATTCGGTTTAATTGCACTAGATGCGTATCGTATCATTTGAAACAAGCGAAGCCTAGGCAACAATAGAAAAAGGCAAAAAGGTGAAATGGTGATCGCCGGTGGGACAAGGAAATATTTTTGTGTCAAATTTGCCACCGTTCTTGCATTGGAAAGGTCTTTGGCAGGTCTTCGATCGCCATGGGAAAGTGGTCGATGTGTTTATACCAAACAAAAAATCTCGGATTGGTTTTGTTCGTACGGCAACTGAGGCAGCGGCACAACGTGTCATGGAGAGGTTGAATGGGTTTTGGATATACGGATCAAAATTGCATATTAACATGGCTCATCGAGGGTCTAGGGATGCTGTGGGGAGGCGAAAATTGCTTGATCGTGATAGGGTTACTGTAGGGTCTGAGCAAAAGGGGAAAGAGCAATGTCAATTGAGAAATTTAGGTAGACGATCAGTTTTTGGGTTCATGATGACGACAAAGTTGAGATTCTTCGTCATTGCGCTGTGGGATGGTGCAAACTGAGTTTGTTAATTGTATTGATGGAGTGTTGGATTTTGTGGTTGATGGACATTCATATGCAATAAGGGTCAAGGAAGTTGAATATATGCCAATATCTGCACCCTATTGTGTTTGTCATGAGGAGGTAGTCTTGAAGGCGGATGATGAGGAGGAGTCGAATGCATCGAGGAGTGCTGGTGACGACTATAAACTGTTGTAGTGTAAGTCTCAAGAATTGCCAAATGATGTGGAGGTTATATTGTATATATATTAGCTTTAAATATTATCATATATTTTATGTATGTTAATTTTTAGAGATAAACATATTATTATTATAGTATTTTTATATTTTTTTAAAATGTATTTTGTTTGTATATTTTTTTAATGATACTTTATTGTGAGAATGGATCTTGGGAAAGCCTTCTAAATCAATGAAATGGAATTTCGTACGATCATTCAAATGAAAAGTATGTTTTTTTAAAATATTATAATTATTTTGAATAAAAATATATGTTCGTATAATTTTCGATTACCTAAAATTGATAAAAAAAATTTATAGATTAATTGGTGGAAAAGTATTCTAAATTAGTGAAGTACGACTCCGTAAGATTATTCGAATGAACTGGTATCTAATTATATTTTGAAAAAAATAAAGTTTTAAAAGTATAATATTTATATTAATTCTTTTTATCATGCATCAATATTTCAATTACCTAGTTGATATTTTTTGGTGCATTCATATTTGTATCATGTTTTGTTTTCACAAACAAATGTTAAATAAGCCACCAACTTCTCATCCGTTCCTTAATATTCTAGAGAAGTCCAAAGATATCAAATATGTATGGCTCTTCACTCTTCTAGAATTATCCCCCTTTTATAGTATTATAATAATTAATTAATGTAAAATATCTAAGCCTAAACTAACATGGATGGGCTATAAATAGGTTGTGTAGCGCGTGTGCTGGTGTGTGCAAGTTGAGTGAGTAGTGCAAGTGCGCGAGTGTAGAGTGTGAGTGACGTAAGTGTGGGTGCAAGTTGAGGGTATGACTTGAGGTGTGTAAGTAAGTAAAGAAGCAAGGGTATGTCGGAGTAGAGAAATTAATTAGTGAGGTATGTGTTTGTAATTTATTTTGTGCATCAATAAAAGTGTTGTTTACCCTTGTAATTAGAAGTTTTTCGGTTAAGCTTTGATTTATGTATTTGTTAGTGCACCTGAATTGGTTCTTGATATATGGCTGGCTGTGCCGCTTAAATGATATATGGTCGGCATTGCCGCCTGAATAGTATATAATCAGTTTTATCGCCTAAATGGTATATGGTCGGCACTGCCGCCTAAGGTGTTGTGCGCTAAGAAATTATAATACAGAAAGGCTAACCGACTCAGGGAGTTGGTGTAGTACTAGTGGTCAGTTTTAGGTCCTCCATAGTGTGTGTGTGTGTGTGTTAGGTCCGTCAGGTTTCCAATAATTGATATTAGAGCGGGCGGTCTGGGCCGTTACTAATGGAGAAAGCTTCGGTAAGCGTTGGGCACTTACATTGGTCGGCGTTGCATCAAGGTACTAAGGGGAGACTCTGCCAGAATACAATCAAGGAATGTAAAGCTATTGGTTTGGAACCAAGCTTAGTGGGCGCTGGGCGTCAGTCAGCATGACCGATTTTGGAAGCACAAGCAACGAAATTAGGATTCTCAATGACCACAACTAAGGTTATTGGGAGACATGCATAGAGTCATACCTACAAGATCAAGATTTGTGGGAAATAGTCGCAAGTACTGACACAACTCCTCCACCGAGGGAAAATGCCGAAGCCTTGAGAAAATAGAACATCAAGGCTGGGAAGGCTTTATATGTGTTGAAGATCTCAATCGAGGAGGACCTATTGGGGCATATTAGTGATGACAAGACACTAAAGGCAGCCTGGGAAACTTTGGAGAAATTGTTTTTAAAGAAGAATGAAGCACACCTCCAACTCTTGAAAAATGAGCTTGCGGGTATTTCATAAGGAAACTTATTTATTGGTCAGTATTTCACCAATGCGAAATCTATTTGTCGTGAGATATCTTGACTTGCACCAGACGATAAGGTGACTGAGGCAATGATGAAGAGAATTCTCATCCATGGCCTAAGACCTGAGTACAATGCATTTATTACCGCTGTTAGGGGATGGCCTACTCAAGCATCCTTAGTGGAGCTAGAGAACCCATTGGCTAATTAGGAGACATTAGCCAAACAGATGAGCGAAGTAATCATAAAAGATGAAGAAGAGGCACTCTTTACAAGTAAGAAGAAAGATACGTCACGAAGACAAGACATGGTAAAGGGAATGAGAACACAAGGAGACAAATTTTATTTGAAAGATAAAAGTAACACTTTAGAGGGAGCTCGACGTGGAAAAGAAGACTATCACCAATAGTACGAGGAGAACGATAGAAGAAAAAGTGATGAATGCTTCAATTGTGGATGGAAGGGCCACTTTGCTCGAGATTGCAGATTACCCAGTAACACTTCAGGGGTAGCTCGGCGTGAAAAAGAAGACTATCACCAACAGTACGAGGAGAATGATAAAAGACAAAGTGGTGAATGCTTCAATTATGGAAGGAAGAGCCACTTTGCTTGAGATTACAAATTACCCAAGAGACGAGCTTTTCAAGGAAACATGACCACCACAATAGATGAGAAAAGTGAGGTCATGTTAGAAACTTCCATCAACAAGGAAGAATGGGTTGTAGAAGATGGACTTTTGTTGAAGAAGATTTAATATAAGACACGGGGAATCATCACTTATAATAACCATAGACTCAAAAATAAACTACAATGATGAAGAAGAGTTTGAAGAAAACATGGAAGAACCAACTCTTGAAACAACCATGGAGTCAAAACTTGACTACAAAAAGGATTGGATCGTCGATTCTGGGTGCTTCAATCATATGACCAATGATGAGAAGAAGTTTCAAGACATGAACGATGTACAAAAAAGTTGGAGATGTTGTGATCCAATCAAGCACGAGTGTTACACTTCAAGGAATATGGTGTTTGATGAAGCTTATTCCTAGTGGACACATAAGATGAATGAACTTCCAGAATTTCATGGCTTAGAAAAGATTTCAGAAGATAACAAAGAAGGAGAAGAGCAAGCATCAAATATAAGTGAAGAAAGAGAAAGCTCACCCTCGAAAGATAAAAGTTTATGGAAGACGATTGTATATCAACCTACATCTGAGGAGCTTCATCCAAGCCAAATGAAAGTTAATGAGCTTCGCGAAGAAATGTTGGAAGCCCTAAACGAGACTATCAGTAAGTGTTCAGAACAATGCGAGACTTATTCAAATTCTCTTTCTAGTGAAATTCTTACCCTCAAAGAAAAGAACAAAACTCTAAAGGAAGAGCTTAAGATGGTACGTGAGTAATTGAAAGATATGAAGGAGGAGATGATGCTTCTTAAGAAGGCACTAGCTCATGATTAGAGAGCTACCTCATTCGTCCCAATTTCAACTCATTTAAAAATGGAGGTTTGTAAACTGAAGTCTTATAAAGGAGATAGGAATGAGAAGGATGTAGATAACTTTCGCTAGAGCTTGAAACAATACATCCAAGCCTCAAACGTCATCGAAGATTCTAGAAAGATCGACCATGCCTCACTTTATTTGGATGATATTGTACTACTGTGATTGTGGCGTAAGCATGGTAGAATAAAGAAGGTAGTTTGCATCATTGCTACCTGAGAAGAATTTAAAAAAAAAGCTACAACGTCAATTCTATCCCAAGAATATAGAGAAATGAGACTGGGCAAAAGAATTTTCTAAAGTGCTAATGGCAATCTTCGACTCTCCCGATAATGAGTCTTTCTATGATGACTTACAAAATTTGGCCAAGTTAGAGATCAAGAGAAGAGGTACACAAGACCTCGCTTCTATCATTACTATTGCCAAATCTTTCACCAAACTTAAGAAAAATAAGAGCTCCAAGAAAAAGGGGAACAAAGACCATTGTGGGAAAGAAAATAAATCACACAAAAAGCGAAGATTGAAGCCAGCCTATAGGAAAAGGTTCTTAAGGAAAAATGGACGAAAAAGGAAAAGAGAGAGCAATCTACTCAGCAACAAACAAAGACGAGTATGATTAGACCAAAGTTTAAAAAGTTCAGAGAAACACTTGAAATGGTTTGCAAATCATCCATAGGGAGAAGTTGTTGAGAGGGAGTGTTAAATAAGCCATCAACTTCTCATATGTTCCCCAATATTCTAGAGAAGTCCAAAGATATCAAGTATGTATGGCTCTCCACTCTTCTAGAATTATCCCCCATTATATAATATTATAATAATTAATTAATGTAAAATATCTAAGCCTAAACCAACATGGATGTCCTATAAATAGATTGTGTAGCGTGTGTGTTGGTGTGTGCAAGTTGAGTGAGTAGTGCAAGTGTACGAGTGTAGAGTGTAAAGTGTGAGTGACGTGAGTGCGGGTGCAAGTTGAGGGTGTGAGTTGAGGTGTGTAAGTGAGTAAAGAAGTAAGGGTATGTGGGTGTAGAGAAATTAATTAGTGAGGTATGTGTTTGTAATTTATTTTGTGCATCAATAAAAGTGTTGTTTACCCTTGTAATTAGAAGTTTTCCAATTAAGCCTTGGTTTATGTATTTGTTAGTTCACTTGAATTGGTTCTTGATATATGGCTGGCTATACCGCCTAAATGATATATGGTCAATGCTGCCGCTTGAATAGTATATGGTCGGTTATATCGTCTAAACTCTATACACTAAATTCTAAATACTAACCTTAAATTCTAAACCCTACAACCTAAACCCTTAAACCTTAAACCCTAAACTAAAACCTTAACCCCTAAAACTAAAATGCACTTGTAAACTAAAGTTTGCACAGTCTGTGTATCAAAGTTTTTTCCATATAATAATATAGAGGTAGTAACTTTAATAATATAAAGGCAAATATATAAAAATAATAGTAGTATAGATAATATATATAATATAGTCATAAAAAAGGTAATAATAATAATCAATATAATAGTAACAGTATAGCAATATAATATATAATAATATAATGACACTACTTTAACATAATAATAGTATAATAGTTAATTAATAATAATAACATAAAACACAAATAAGTGAATAAGTAAAACTTAAAATAATGGCCAAAATGTAAAGTAGTGCAAATTAAATGACATAAACGTAAGGATACAGGAATAGAGGGACCAAAAATGCAACTATCCCATTTCACAAAAACGCACGGATCCTCTATCCGAGTCGGGTCTACGCGCGGGTTATAATAGCCAAAATAGCGTCGTATTGATGCCTTTTAAATACACTCATTATGCAAAAAAATCATTTGATCTGATAACCCAAAAAATCAAAACCCTCTCTCAACTCCTCTTTGCCTCAGTCCAGACACTAACCTATCATCCGCCATGGGCCACCATTCGCCGGCGATGGAGAAACGCAGTGGATGGCGGCCGAGATACATGCAAAGGGTCAGTTTAATTCGATTTTGGCTCTTAAGGCCGACTCTAGGTTAGTTTCTTCTAAATCCCCCCATATTTTCCTGGATCTAACGAAAACCGAAAGGTTTTTATGATTATTTTTCACTTTTTTTGCTTTTTTCAGTTCTTTTTTCCTCTATTTTTGGTTTGATCGCTCTCCAATCCTTTTTTTTTGCAGATCGAATCCTTTTTATAGAGGTTCGGTTTGGGGTGAGGTGGAAAGCATGGGGATATGTGGCGATTTGTGGTTTTTTCCTTTGGGTGGTGGCTAGATTTGGATGAAGATGAAGGGTTTTAAGAGAGCACGTAGATGGTGACAATGCATGCGATGGCAGCAGCGAGATGAGGATGGTGTCAGATGGGCGGTGGCCACAAAGTAAGACGGTGAAGGCAAGCGGCAACGACTTGAACTAGAGGCGGCGGCAGCTCAAGTTGCAGCTAGGGTTTTTTGTGTATTGGGTTAATTTAGGTTTTGGGTCATATTGGTTTATTGGGCCTGGGTATTGGATAATGTAATGGGTTATAGGTCTGGTTGTAATGGGTTAAATCCGGGTCTGATTTGTAATGGATATGGGTTTAATTTTTATTGGGCTAAAAATGGCCCGAACAAAAATGGGTCTCTACAGTCAAGATCCATCCTTGTTAACATATTTAAGATTACCATGAGATTAGGACAAAAATTTTAAATTCAAAAATATAGAAAATGAAAATAATTAAATTAGAGTATAAAAGGTTAAATATACAACTTATGCATAAGTCATTTGCCCTCTATTTGCCTGGGAATGGGTGGATGTTGAAAATAAGAGACGAATGGGGTTTGAGGGAGGTTTAAGGAAGCATACAGTTTGATTCAAAGAAAGGGTTTCAATTGGGAATTTCATTGAATAGTTGGGAGGTTCTAGGGATCTTAAGGTTTGATTCAAGAAAAAGGTTTATCTTGGGCAGGGATGAAGCCAAGATTTGGGGTTGGGGTAAAACATAAATGTTTGAAAATGAAGGGGGTAAATTTATAAATAAAAAAAATTTAAATATATATATATATATATAAGAGGACAAAGGGTAAAAAAATTAGGGTGGGGGAGGGGCATCGAATTATTGGGAATGTAATGACCCAAAGCTTAGGCTTTGTGAAATTGAACCTCGGGCCCAATTTAATTAGGCCTTATGTTGGGCAGCCTAAATCAAGGATAGTTGGATTTGGACTTTGTGATAAATTAAAGAGATATTATGTTGGAGTGTAATTTAAGAAAAGAAAAGAAAAAGAAAAGAAAATATATTTTAAAATGAAAGGTCGATGTTGATTTGACGGGGAAAGAGAAGGAAAAAATGGATATTTTGGGAGAGATAAAAAATAGAGAAAGAGAAAAAAATTAAAAGGAGATTTTAAACCTCGATCTACGACCATTGGAGCCGCCGTGCACGACACCGCTAATGTCATTAGAAATGTCTCACCGAGACTAGTCCAACGGTGGTCGTCTCGTTGTCTTCATCCGAGTTGTCGTTCGTCAGAGTGAAAAGAAAGAAGAATTAGGGGAAGCTCGTTTAGTGCATTCCGGTCGTCACCGCCACAAACGGAGGTCACCATCAGAACCAAAGGCTGAAGAACAGCGGGGCTGAAGCTCGCTGCCGCTGTTCGGCCACTGAAAGATAGCCCACGCGCCGCCTCTACAGGTGGGCGTGCGCCTAGCAGATGGGTGCACGTTGCTCGTGTGCACCACGCCGCATAGGATAACTTCTCTTGGGTGCACGCATCCTACCACACCGAAGCACTACTCGCGGGTGCACCCAACCTCCTATGCACTCGCCCACACCAGATCCCGCGCCTAGGGTGCATGATGCTTATCATGCACCTGACCACACCGGATCACCAAGGTTGACCAGACCATTGACCGACATTGATCGGCCGTTGACGTATTTTAGGGGACCCTACTCGGGAGTTTCTCGACACTCCGGATCTAATGGCACAGTCCGTTTTGTCAAATTCAAACCTGGTAAGCTGTTTTTATGCATTTGACCCTTCACATTCTTTAAAGTATGTGTTTAAGTGATACTTATGATATTAATTGGTATACGAGAATTATTCGAGAGTGGATATCAAGTCAAGTAGAATATTTAGGAAGCTTGGATAAGGATTTTAGTGATATCATCTTAAGGTTAGTACACTTCAAACTCCATCGCTTCATGAGCATCATAAATATGATTGCCTTACTTGTTAGTGTTCGCAAAATAGGTAGACGATGAATAAGCATGTTGTGAGATCGGTATCATGAGACTTGATATATTTTGAGATGCATGATGATTAGGCGAATATGATGAGATTTTTAGAGGCTTTAGAGACCATGTAGGGTTGTTTGAGATGCCCGTTTGATTATTCGATGATTGTTTAATTGATTGAGATGGATATGATGCCTTGTATGCTTGTTCGAATAGATTACCGATTTCGATGGAAATTGTGTATAAGATGAATAATGGTGATGTTTGAATAAATGATTATGAAGCCGGTAATTAATATTAATTCATTAATTGCGCTAACAAACAAATTCTAACAACTTTCATAAGATGTAGGGATCAAATAAGGTATTGTTCAACCGTAATTCAAGAAATAGTGCGGACCCGTGAATAGGGTATCGATACAAGATTAGGTCGTATCAGAACGAGTCGACCCGTACCGGTACTTGTAAAATTAAAAACTTCTAGTGAGCAATTTCAGTATTGGTACGCGTGTGAGTATAAATATTTGAGGGTACCATATCGTACTCGTGTACGAGTACCGATACACAATACGATAAATTATCTTTAAATGCAAGTTAAGGATGGAAAATCAATATGAATATTAATAATAGAATTACACCTCGAATAAATGAGATAACATAAATTAATAGAGCTAATGAATGCGATTAATTATATACGAGCCTAATGGGTAATAAATCGGTAAATGTTGAATGACTTGCTTGTAATAGCGACCATAGGGATCCTTGGTGGATCATGTATTGTTGTGTGCCAAGTATAGGCACTTGTGTGTGGTTGAGTCACCATTGATTGATGGGATTCGAATACTCAGTGGAAGAGTTTTGCAACACCATGGTTAAAGATGTCGGATGTACATTCCAGACGTTGTGTGACACCGGGCCTCATCCGATGACACTCAAGGATAGATGTCGAGTATGGGTGTACATTCTCGAGGTTGTGTGACCCCAGACCTCACTCAGAGTGTACGTTCCCGACGTTGTGTGACACTGGGCCTCACTTCAGGTTTGTGGTTATAACATTGTGTGCTTTAGCTCGGATGATCAGGTGTGATCTTGAGTATGGTTGGGTCTTGTGGGCCATGTATGATGTTTTTCTATGTTGAGAGCATGTGTTTAGGCGACTAGTAGTAGTGCCACATGTTTATTTATCTTCCCTTATTGCTCGTACTAGCTGGCATGCTTATTTATCTTCCCTTATTGCTCGTACTAGCTGGCATGTTTATTTATCTTCCCTTATAGCTCGGATGATCAGGTATGACACCAGACCTCACTTAGAGTGTGTGTTCCCAACGCTGTGTGACATCGGGCCTCATGCCAGGTCTGTGGTTATGACATTGTTTGCTTTAACTTGGATGATCAGGTGTGATTTTGAGTATGGTTGATCCTTGTGGGCCATGTATGATGGTTTGCTATGTTGAGAGTATGTGTTTAGATGACTAGTAGTAGCGCCACGTGTTTATTTATCTTCCCTTATTGCTCGTACTAGCTGGCATGCTTATGTTTATGATTAACATGAAGTATAGTAGAGTAGATGTGTACCACTGAGCTTTGTAAGCTTAGCGCTCGGAATCGTTGTTTTCGTGCGTAGGTTGATCGCCAGATTATGGGATCTAGGAGCACTATCAGTACGAGATTCCAACATTTGGAGGTTTTCAGGGTACGATACTTGTGTTTAGTAGGCTATGTATTCATAGGACCTTACGTGGTCGAGTTTGTAAATCTCACCTTTGAAATTGTATTTATCAAATTGAATATTTAAATGTTTTAATTTAAAGTGGAACTCTTTTGTAATGATTTATAAAGATTTATCTATATTTTCAACTGTTGACGTTAAATACTTTTGAGCAATAACTTGTTTAGGCTAAACTTAGTTTGAGAAAAATTATGGTTTTTGGTTTGGGCTTGAGGCCCAATTGTAACATTTGGGTCGAGGGTGTTACATGAAACTCCCTTGTATGGATTTAAACTGTAATCGTGATCACATTTTTAAACGCGATACATTTATTGTGGTTGTAG
Organism: Hibiscus mutabilis; assembly: GCA_019671005.1. Classification (NCBI taxonomy): domain Eukaryota; kingdom Viridiplantae; phylum Streptophyta; class Magnoliopsida; order Malvales; family Malvaceae; genus Hibiscus; species Hibiscus mutabilis. Next base: position 38,175,065 of record CM033750.1, on the reverse strand, counting down.
ATATAATAAATATTATCACATTTATTGTGTTTGCGGGTGTTGCAGTCATAAAATTTTTAATAAAAAAATACTATTATGGATATTACAATGTCTATACCACTATATAACACCATTGTTGCGGTTAGCCGGTTACAAACTAATATTTAAATCCCTGCTCAACCCTTACTGAATTAGGGAATGAAGAGAAAACATGTGGGTTATACTAAAAGCGTAAACTACATAAATGGTTCCTTGACTATGACTTAATTTTTTGTTGAGTCTCCTAATTATGAGAAGTTGCAAATAATTTTTTCCGACTAATCGCAACTAACAAATTGATCTAATTCTGTTAAAAAATAAACAGCTGATGCCGTGATAGTTAATAAAATTTGTAAACAACAAATTTAACCCTTAATCTTTACATTTTGTTTTAATTTGGTCCTAAATTAAAAATTTAGCTCTCAACATTTAAATA